>VRYO01002782.1:14308840-14349376 GCA_009812075.1 Sialia sialis
CGTGAAACTACTGTACTCATCTTCAGTCACTGGATAACTACCTTGCACAAAAAATGGCATTTCTATTAGAGTCATGTATTCATCACTTCCATATTGAATAAACACTGGAGTTCAAATTGCACTTCAAATTGCACAGTGTTCAATGCAGTATAGCTGGTAGTGTGTTATGAATTCAACCTTGATGCAAAGTTTTATTAGTAATAGCACAGTCTTTTGTTCAGTGTGATTTTCTTTTCATGAAGAAACATCCTATTGACTTTTCTGTGGCATTTACGTAATTTAGGTCTGCCAAGTCAGACCTCCGTATGTTTTAATGACCTAATTAAAAGACTATTGTCATACCACTATATAATGTAGCAAGAAGAAGAGGCAGGCTGTTTCCCTTTTAAGCTAACAGGCACAAAAATCTGTTCATAACAGCTTTTAGTTCAGTTCTGAATTTCCTCAGAACAAGAACTAACTGGGGCGTTTGTATAATGCCCCAAAGGATGAAAGAGTTACGTATTTTAAAGGAACAAAGAACATATGGATGTGGCATACCTTCCTATGTGTGAAAATCTAACTGGATCAGAAGAGAAAAAAATAAAAATTGTTTTGTAAACATTACACTCAGAGAAGACTCAAAAATAACATACAAGCTTTCTAGCAATGCTCAAACTATCCTTATAAAACAGAGCATACCATTTTATTTCAAATATCCTTTAAAACCTTCAAATGCATGTCAACTTTAATATTAACTGTATTGCCAACTTAAATTTTTCACCCAAACTCACAGTTTTCACTTTATTTCTCTCATTATTTCCAGAATAAATATAGTGCAAAAATTGAGCAAGGTGTTCCTGACAGTAAACAAATAATAAAAGAACAGATTCAGTACAGATACTATTCTGATGAAGCCCCAGGCTACAGTTTTTGTAGAAAAGGAAAGTATAAATCATTGCAACAATGTGTTCTAGAGAAAGCTGTTAAATACACTAAAGCTACCTAAATCCTGAACTCTGGATTCACTGAAATTCAGAGAAGTGCTGGCTTTTCATTCTTATGGAAGAGGGGAAGGAACTTAAGACTGATGGAATTTAACTGAGGTGCTAGAGATCACTTTTAGTTAGTCCAGTGGGCTTTGGATAAGGACATTAATGTGAAATCCACTTGGCAATCAACTATTTTGACTTTTGAAAAAAAAAAATTATTTCTATCTGCATAGTTATATATTAGCTCACCTTTTATGTGATTGTTAACAATTAATGTGGTAATTTCATTCTTATGGTTCTGTTTATTGTAACTTTTCTTTGCATAAAAGTTATTTAAGCAGAATAATTACACTGTTTGAAGAGTAACTCCGGAGAGCTGTAGTTGAGGTTCTTCTTTAAAGATGTGCAAGTTTATTACAATATTTCATTACCACAGAACAATACATCTTCAGATAGAGGCAAGTATTGGCTTGTAAAGTTTTTTGTTAGCATGCTACCAACCTTTGCTTGTAAAGCAATTTAATCACTTCCTTATTGGTTATACATGAAATATTAGTGCTGTGCTTCACAGGGAACACCTCCTGCATTTTCATTACAATATAACTGTATTACTTACAGAGTCAGAAAATCTAGAAAAAAATAGTCTTCCAGTTTTAGGTCCTCAATTCAACTAATCTGGGTTTTATTATTTTCTACACTCCGTATGTCATCTCCATGGCTCTTTTAGTTGTGTTTCATATTACCACATATTAGTACTGCTAAAATACTATAAGTCTTTGTCTTCTGAGACAGAAAACAACTAAAAAATTTTAATATCCCATGAGATAACGTAGTTCTTATAGATCTAACATCAACATTCATATCTAGCTACTGTATAGTAAAAGATGCTAAGACTACAACAATCTTCATGGTTTTACATATGAAAGACGTGGTCATCATCTTCAAAAGATCAACATTTTATTTTTTCAAGAATGAAAATATATAAAAGTCAAACAAACGTCTTTATTTTCCTCCATTAAAATAGTCTATCAGATAACAAAGAAGAGATGTTGTTATTAATACCAGGCTCTTCTTGACAAATCAGGCAAAAGCGTCATCCAGTGAGTTATGAAGTCCTGGCACATAAGAACAACATGTACAAAATGGAAGCAGTTATAGAATTCTGAGGTGGTACACAAGACAACAGATTAACAATGTAGGCATGAATAAATACATACATACAGCATATTTAGATTATTTTTGAACTAAGAAATGTTGAAACTATCAACTTCTGATCAGCATTTTTGTCATCACTTTGGAACTGCTAGGCCAGGCTCTTGAGTGTGTGAGATTCTGTAAGGGGAGTAGGCTGTCACAGAGCCAGTTCACAGCCACTTGAGTCTGTAGTGTCCTCACACAACTGTGGTGCCACCAGCAAAGGCTGAACCAGGGGACCAAGCTGTAGTGTCCTTGAACTTCACCCACCCAGGCAAGTACAGCTGCCACCAGGTACCCATGTATGTGCCTGCATCTAAAAATACTTCCCAAGCCAGCAGATCTCATCCTGCTCTGCCAGTTGCTCTCTATTGGCTGGGACCAACTAGTTCTGGCCATGCCATGTCCACAATGTGACTGAAACAGATCCACCCCATCCAGGCAGGACTGCTTCTTTGATTATCTCTGACCTGAGCAAATCTGCTCTGGGGTTCACAGCAGCAGGGAATCCAAGAGCCAAACCTGACACCCTGTGTGTGCTGCACTGTGTACAGTCTTCTTAACATCTTCTACAGATAACTCAGTCTCAAAAACTGTTTCTTTACTAAAAGTATTTGTACTATAACTGATACCAAAACTGATTGCTGGTATTAATCATCATAGTTTTTATTCAGAGGATGTTTCAAGATACAAGATAGTAATTGCTTCATTCCCTCTGACACACATGCTTTGTCTATAAGAGAATTACAAAATGCTTTTTAAAATGTAAAATCAGGTTGTATTTTGAATACAGCTGCTTGAAGTCATGTTGTTAAAACCATGACTTAAAATTACTTTCAAACAACTGCACACTGTGTAAGTGGAACCTTGGCCCACTAACATAATTGATAGTTTGAAAGATGGGAAAAGGCCCACCTTAACTTTAAAAAGTTTGGGTAGATCTGTAAAAGTTGGAAAAGCCACACAGAACCTTTACTGGTATCTTGATAGAACAATAATTCTAAATAGTTTCAAAATATAAGGTCACATGCAGTCAAAACCACCTGAGCCCAAAAGGTCTTACACAAAAATTACGACAGATCAGAGTGTTCACTTGTCTGACAACAGTACAAAGTGCACAGGAATTGCTCAAACATAAGTGACTTGTTTGCTCATGCCAGAAGTCTCACTACAGAACAATCACCTCTAACTCATCTCTAGCAGCAAAAGCAAAGCATGCAGTAATTCGGCTGACTGACCGCTCAGAAAACAGCGACATAGTTTACAAAAGACAAGATTCATTAGCACTTGTAAATTACTTACTTTTATGGGTCATAAAGAAATTTTCCTTTCTCACTGTTTATAAATGATGGAGGAGATTATTTCCAGGTGACCTCTATACATTATTTCCCCAGACTTTGGAGTTAATATAGTAATATATCATTTATAATTATATAAAATTAGATAAAATTGTATAAAATCTGGCCAAGGCTCAAACTCGTATGCCTCTAAGTGGATCTGTGATCCCATGACAGCCAGCCAGAGTCACCTGCAATAACCCAGCCAGCAACAGTCAGATGGCTCAGTCAAAAGCCACTGACACAATGCAACAGCAGACAGAGGTTCAGGGAAGTTTTCCATCTCAAGGTGGCTGTCTGTTCTGACAAGTCCTTGCAGGGCAAACAAGACCTAGAAGAAGCCTACTGTGACAGATTGGTGGTTGTATGATCTGCCACTTCTGCTGCATATCCACATTCATTTACGCATTTTACTATGACTTGATGCATGGCGTGATACTCGGTACAACTGTAGCACCTTCAGAGGAAAGCCTATTAGTTTTTCAGTTATTTTCTGTAAATTTTTATTGAACTGTTTTGCAGTGTCATTTTAAGTTGTATGTTCTTAAAAGAATTAATAAATTTTTGTTTCAGAAAACTGAAATGAAAAACAAGTCTGCAAGTGGACAGCTGATGTCTTGTGACAGCATGACTTTCCTCTCCCCAAACCTACAGGTGAGCTTTTCTGCTTTTACTACTAAATTCTCTTGCTACCTACTTTTGTCATGATTGTTCATAAGATTGAAGCTCTCATTGTATCAAACGATAAAGAACAATTTTAGAATGTGAGCTGCAGTACCAAAATCAGTTTGGAGGAGACTTCAGCTGATATCAATACCAAATCTTAAAGGCAAAGAATTACTGTTTCTTCTCTGCAAATAAAAAAAACAATAGTAAACATCTTATTTTGGAACTTCTCTACAGAATTGACTCTGTTTATATTTGCAATCAGCAGCAATAATATAATTTATTTAATTTCCCTATTACAAATGAAACAGTACAGAACTTCCACAAATTAGTTCATGGTTTAACTACTTTGTTTGATGCCTTTATGTCCACGGACACACCTATGAAAAATTTTTACTTTCTCCAAAGAAACAATCAGAATAAGATACCCATAAAATGGTATTCAGTAATCTCCACACTTATAACTAGGACATAATGTGTTGAATTCTACTTCCATTGACTTCTAATTTCATGAACAAGATAGAATACATGGGTGAATGAACTTGTTTTCCCAGTACCAGTTTATCTTCCATGTGAAATTCTAATATGATCCAACTTAGAGAATCAGTAGCAGATTGGATGCTCAAATTCTATTCCAGATTTTTCTGGCCCACTTCAATGCCTGATTAATAAATGGGAATGTTTGGGTACAGTAATCTGAAATCTGCACATGAAAATCTCCAACAAGGAGGCCAGTCTCTTCAGGGTTTACAAAATATTTTTTCACCTTATCTGAAAAACAGCAAAATATTTCTGTAAAAGTATTTTAGAGCAGAAGAAGTAATGTGCTCTTAAACAAACTGATTGGGTAGAGGTGAATCCTGAGCAAGTAAATTAATGACATCAGACTCAACATGACTTAGTTGCCACTAACTTGGTGAGAAACTTTCGCTTGAACTTCAATTCTTGTGATGAAAACCTCATATATTTGAATCTTTTAGCCAACTTTTAGCAGTGCTCTGTTACTGTCTAGCTTATTTTAAGCAAATACAGTATAAACTATATATAGCAAAATTTGGTTTATGATTATATTTGAGCTAAGGTGCATTTTCTGTGGCCTTTTAAACAAAAATCTAGCATACTCAAAAGCTTGCCAAAAAGAAAAAACAGTGGCTTTACTACAAAGTCTGAAATCCAAGTTAAATGTATAATTTTTCTATGTGGAAAAATCTTGCAAATGCTGAAAGCTTTAGGTAAACATTAATATAATCAATTTTTATAGTAAAATGCTATCACTGTACTAATGCCACTCTAACTAGCTGCTTAAGAGACTTTATGAATTACTGAGATTTAATGTGTCTTCTTAAAAAGTATACATAAAATAAATTAACTTGTTAGATGTTTTTTGGATGCCCACGATGGTGTGGCTTCATTTACAAGTACCATTGTACCTACCTGAGTATTTTTTCTAGGGAAGAACAGTAAAATTTGGCTAATGATTCTGAATTATCTTATAAAATGTTAGATGAATGATTGCACACATCTTAACAGAAGAAGATATTGTCACAATTGAACAATGGAACGCAAGTTCCATTTTTATGATGATAGTCTGTTTAAGGCAGATAAGCAGCACATGTTGCACTGCTCCATCACTGCTGCCAAATGTATTCAGCACACATTCAGCAATTATCACTACTGTGGCCTGTAAGTACTGGGGAAAAAGACTCTGCAGGCTGACATTGTTCATGTCCATCCATGACATCCTTACAGGCGACCATGAGCATACTGTGCCATACTAAACTAATTTTGAGCTGCATCGGTCAATAAAAAGCCGTTTTGACTTTGCAGCTACTTGTACACATGGACGTGCTTGTCATGAAGTAGCACTGGGTGGGTTTCAAGCACACCATGCAAATGGAATACACCAAAACCTTTTTCTTTGGCAAACTGCCTTGTTTTGGTTGCTACAGATTCCAGCAAACAACACCCATTTAATAGATCAGGAATAAAACTTTAAATCACTCATTACAAAAATCACGCAGTAGACATACATTTGTTATGTACTTGAACACATGCTAATTTGAAAAAAGCTGTTCTGATGAACTCTATTGTAGTGCAAAACAAAATGAAAGAAGAATCCTATTGCTGCAACCAACTACAGTTGGTAACAGTCTTTCAGACAACCAGATTTACACAGCAGATGACCACATAAATGGGCAGTAGAGCAGCTGGGGCCTTTTTCAAAGGGAATAAAATGTAATTCTTTAAGCTAAATATTTAAATTAACAAAGCAATCGGCTGCCTACTAAAATAGTCCTGTACTTCTGCCAATATTCACACAACAATAAATCAAGAAACAGAACAGCACTTCAGACTGGGGTTTGACAAGCACATAAGGCAACTATTAACTGCTGCTGTTCAACTATCTTGCTCTCCTCATTTACCTTCATAGTTCTATGTCCTCCTTTGCACAGCCTTCATAAGGTCCTCTGTGAAGCAGATTCAAGCTGGCAGAAAGTGGGTTTCTGTTTTGTTTTGGCTTTTTAAGTCAGTGGCCAGGGCAGAGGGGTGGTCTTCTGCCAGGCTTAGCTGCTGAAGTAGTTCTGCAAAGGGTTCGTAAGGATGGTGTTACTGTGACTGGGAGAAGAGAAAATCGGATCATAGCAGACACTCTGCTGGAGTTACTTGTCCTGCTGTGAAACCACATTTATTACTAAGTAACACTAAGTAGTAACACAGCACACTTGTAATACATTTCTGATGTTTCTTCAAACGTCACTCTAAATGCTGTTGGCAATGCAGCAGCTTTCCTAAGTGACTTGCTTTGAGTATGGAATGACTTGCCTGGCTTTGAACAAGGAACATGAAGAGATGCTTTCTGTATGGCGAGCTTCCAGCCTAACCTCTAATACAACTGGGAGGGAGGAGAAGAAAAGCTTCAGTTAATATTTTCATCTTACTATGAAATGTAATTCACAAATGAAAGGTGATTAATTAGATAGCATTGGAGTTAAGGCTGTTGTGTACTGAATCCGTAGAGGCTAGGAAAGCATTAAAGGTATTTGAGTAAATATCGCTTTGCACTCCAATATTTTTAAAAGCTTCTTTGGTTTTAATTAAAAATTATTTTAACAGCAATCAACATGTATCAAATACCATATACCACTATTCTCAATTCCTCAGTCACTGCAGTTCAAATAAGTGCTAGGAATGGCAATTTTAGAGTTTTCTTTCTGTTTGGTATGATCTGGATTTCTGAACATGGCATTAACCTGAGTTTACTGAAGTGCAAAAAAAACACCACCAACAAAAACCCAACAGAAAACCAAAGCCTGTGTTACATTCAAATGATTTTTAAATCTCTGAATACCCTTGTCTGATATTCTGTGACACTTTTATTCCATGCAGATATACATGCAAAAAACCTCATAAGATATGATACTGTTGGCAAAATCAAGACAATGACAAGAAGTTGTCTTAGAGCACAGAAATAATGCCATCGTGATGGCAAAGACTCCAGAAGAACTGTGCAGGACTTAGAATGGACAAAATGCTGACAAATGAGCTTCAGTGTGGATAGTAGATATATGTGGGCTAGTACATCTCCTGGAAAATATTCTCAGTCATATACACATCATGCTGACAAATGACTGGAGAAAAAAAATCCAGCAGTCATTATTGACAGATCCTTATATACAACAGCAAGAAAAACCCTAGCAAAACATGGGGTGTCTTGAGAAAAGGCATCGAGAAGAAGACAGTGCACATTTATACAACCTTAGTCCATCCACATCTCAAGTACTTCTGATCTCTGCATCTCAAGAACAGACTCTAGTCAGAGAGCAAAATATCAAAAGGATGGAGTGCCTGCCTTAGAAAAAGAAACTTGAGGGGCTCTTTAGTTAGAAAAGAAGACTGGAGCAGGATATGATCAATCAAATTATGAAGATGGTGAATAATGTAAAGCAGCTTGCTAAATCCTTTAGTAATAAAACTAAACCTAGGACCTTTTACAAAGCTAGCATAGAATTAGTTTATAAAGAATTAAATGTTTCTTTAGGTAATAGTAAGCTTCTGGAACTTGCTGCCACAGGAGGTTGTGTAGATAGTAAAGCGTCAACAATTTTGAGAAAGACAAGTTCTTGGTTTGCAGGTCCACAAATGGGCTCTAAAACCACTGAGCAGATATATACCCACCATCCATAAAATGACAAGTATGCAGGAAGAATACAAGAGAATAGGTTGATAAAATGGTGAGGTTTGTGTGTAGTCCCTAACAGCATCCTGTAACATCACTGCTGGAGACCAAACCCTGAATACAAAAGTCCACTGGTCTGACACAGCAGAGCTTTTCTCATATTCTTCACTTGAGTTGTCTTTAGTATTTTCTATTGAGCTCTGAAAAATCCATGAAGGTTACACCCCTGCTTCTTAGCAGCTGTGAAAGACGGAGGCAAGATTTGAATAACAGCAGTCCTTCAGTAAAAATTCCAACACAACATCCTATGCTAAGCAATTAGTACTATATCTTTAAACAAAAATAAGAATCAGACCCGGGAAGAAATATTTGCATTACTCCAGGCAGTGTGACCCCAAAAAACCACAGATGTTGTTCCACAGCAAGATCAGCTATTTCAGTGAAACTGTAGCCACCTGCTGAGGGACAAAAGAAACAAACATCAGCCCCTCGAAGAGCTGAGCTGCAGAACTGCTCAAAGGGAAGCAAGGTTAGCCATCTAAGTCATTCACATTTTTACTAAAATCTCAAAAAATAGAGTTAAGGCCTACTGGTACTCAGATGGCAGTCTGAAAAAATTGAATGCAAAAGCCTGTATCTACTGGTTGTTTTCTGCTTTCCTCTAGAGAAACTGTTTATACATGAAATAGATGTATTATAATTGCAATATTTTGAGAGTACTGATAATATAGAACACCTGCAAAGGGAAAAGGTATGCTGGCACCACTCCACAGAAATGAATAAATGTAGCTTAAAGTATTCTCACAAGATTTCAGTTATGTAGCATTTTCTTCGTTCACTGCACTCTTCAACATTAGCTCCCTCACCAGTATTTGGTAACTACTTATTCAGATGCAAAAAATGCATATTTATGTATTTCATAAATATTTGTAGTGTTACATTAAATTATACACCTATATATGCATTAAATTATGCATTTAATCCTTAAGGGAATTATAGAGTAGATTTTATTATAGATAGTTGATGAGTAACTATTGCAGTTATCTAGATTATTCCCACTAATTTGGGACTTTGAATTGAGAGCTACAAAAAGCAAAATGCAAGAGGGTTAAAAAGTGTCCAGTCCCCACCACACATGCAATACCTGGCAATTTTACATTTTAGGTAGTGATACAAGAAGAGGGATGTCTTGTAATTGGGATCTGTAATTCATTCATTATCACCTTGATTCATCTCTCTATTAATAGTAGCCACAAACAGGCCCAGGACTCTTGTACATCCTTGCTTTCTCCTGGTTGTGCTGGGGAAAGCTCATCTCTTCCACCAACACATCTGCAGTCTGTCAGTCAAAGAACAACCTGCCCAACTTTGCCTCTCTCCCTCTGTTGCAGAGCAGTGTTCTCAGCACTGGAAGCTGAATTCCTGTTTAAGAGTATCTTTGCTAAGTTCCTTGAGAGGCATTCTCAGGAGCTAGAGATGCTCAAGCAGAGCACTCTTGGTCACTATGCCCATGGCACTGTAGGCAGCAGCAGATACTATCACTGTTTGGAAACATCTGAGGCGTGTGGGGAAGCAGCAAAGCAAACACTTGGATGCTGAGGCATTTTATACCTCTGTGTATCTAGAGTTCTGCAGAGCTGCCATACATCAGCATTTAGAGTTGCTGTGTTTGATACACAGCTAACAGCTATGAGTCCGTATTTTAACCGCAGTTCAAAAACAGCTTTTCCAAAAATATCAGTGCACCATTTGCATAATCTAATACAACTAGGAGATACATCATTCATTCATCTTTTCTGTGAACTTCTGCAACTCCTCATTGGTTTAACTGAATGCGCAAATGTACTTATTTCTAAAATATACTTAGTTCTAAAAAGCATACCACGTCTTTTCTCTAGCTGTATCAAAATAAATACTACTAGTCATGGCAAATTACACCAGTAATATTTTACTATCCATCTTTATATATGTAACTTAATAAGCAACAGGGTGGAGAACGTGACAGAATTGGCTGCTTCAGTTCCAGATTTCTTATTATGTTACATATATAGTGAAACTACCCTGTAAAACTTACTACTACAAAAGCAGCTTAGGAAAATTCAGGATATCTCTGAGTGTTGGGAGGCATACAGATGAATTCATTTTCTTTTATATAGAAGAAAACCATGAAAAGCAAGCTAAAAATTTCTAAAACTTCTGCATTCTCTTCTAACTTTTAACTAGGTATGAGCATTATGTAACTATAATACTTATGAATACTAATACATTTACAGCTGATTAATATTTTTAATAAGTAAATACTTACTACAATTACATTTATTTCAGTGGTGAAATTATTGCTGCTCCAATAAATTTCATTACTTACTAACAGACAAAAAAATATTAATAAACACTAAATCGAGCACCCTTCTGAAATTACAGCATTGAAATATTTTGATGTTTTAGAAAAGGTTTCCTCAGAACTGTGCATGGAAAAAAGCATTTAACACAAAGATTGGCTATGTAGTAAATACACTGGCATACATTCTCCTGCATGCATATTCTTTTGGGAACAGCCCCACTGAAATGACGGTCACAAATAAAGTCTTCTCATGTGCTGAAGGTTCTACAGTTTACCCATTCACAAACTAAATTTTTAGATTAAAATGTGGTATCACTCACAAGGGAGAGCAGGAGGAAAGCTTAGTGTTTTCAGCCTGTCATCCACAGATTTCACTGCTCTCTTCCACAAAACAACCACAAAAATTTGTGGTTTTCTTTTCCAAAAAAGCACATAAGAAAAACAAGGGTGATGTTATGAGGCAGATGAGCAAAACTGAGTGCATCTCAGACATAGCATCATGACTATGTGCGACATACTTGGATGAGGATTGTTCTTTAAATAATCTAAAATACTCTGACAACAATGAATCAGTTAACTAAATGAGGTTTCAGAAAAACTGGTTTGACAATATGAGATTAGCTGACCTTGTATAGATATTTACAGAATTAGAGATGTACAAGCACTGAAAATTCATCCCCAATTTACATTCTGCCAAAAAAATGGTAACTGTGCAGAGAGGGAACAATATTTAACCTGTGTTTGCTCTAAATTCCACACCTCAAATCTTTTATGCTTACTTGTGCCTTCCCTACAGCTGTGAAAACGGGCTTCAGCTCCCCAAAGCAGAGCGTGTATGTTACAGTGGTGTTTGCAATGGTTATTCACCCTTGCATCTATCACAATTTAAAACATTTCTGAAAATACGTTATGCATCACGTGACTGAACACGTCCTTATGACTAACTAATCAGAATACTCTAACTAAGAAAGGGTGAACAAGATCAATATACTCCTAGAAAGTAGAAAACTAAGCTTAAAGGTACAGAGGAACCAAAAGAAACCCCCAACTAAATCAAACTAAATACTCTTTACATTTACTGCGGTGTTTAAATATTTAAAATACCCAACCCTAGAAATGGAAAATGACCAACAGATAACACAAACTATTTTCTCAAACTATGTTAATTGCGGATGTTATCCTGCTTCCTACTGAATCAGTGTCAAACTCCTCTTTATTTCCGTGACTGGAAGATCAGGTTCTTCATCACAAAGTCCGGCAACATCCTGGCAGACTCCTTGAATTGTTATATAATCAAGATATTTAATGTTTACAACGACATCTCTAAAGAGCATCTAAAGGCTGATTTTATCTAAATTAATAAGATCTGACAACACTTGGAAGCCTTCCATATCGTCTTTATCATTAAAAGTACAGTACGTTGAAGAACAATGGAAAGGAGTGCATAGGGATAATGCACTTAATGCACAGGATTTCCTCTGTCTAATTCCTCAGTTACAATAGCCAGTGGTCATGTATCAACTGTCACTGATACGCTTACTTTAAAATAACTTTTCTTTGAGCTAACTGTGTTAACAACTTTAAGATGCAGTCTGCGGCCACACCACCACCACTGCCGCCTTCGCTTGGGTGACTCTCCCCGCTGGGCGTCCGGGAGCATCTTCAAGTAAAGCCCTCCCTAGAAGGGAAGTTCAGCGCGCCGCCCTAAGAGAAGCGCGGCCGCGTTGCTCACCCCCAGCGCGGGCGCGGGGCACGTCCGCGTTGCCGCTGCCGAGCGGGGCACAGCCGGGACCCGGAGCACAGCCGGGACCCGCAACACCGCCTTTCAGCCACCATCCCCGGCGGCCCCGCACGGCAACGCCGGGGCCACCGTTGGGCGGCCCCGTTGGGCGGCCCTCCCGAGGCGGCGGAGCGGAGGGGCAGTGCCGCAGCCCCTGCTGGAGAGCTGATGTCGCCCCCCGCCGCGGCAGCCGCGGGCACCGCCGGCCACCGCCAGCCGGGCGGGAGCAGACGAAGTTCCCACCGCACTGCCGGCTCCGCTCGGGGACCGCCGCCCCGAAGGGCACGGCAGGGGCCGGTGGGGGACCGCGCCCGCCCGCGACCCCTGCCCGCCGCGGCCGAGCGCCGCCGGCGGCCCCCGGCATCCCGGCATCGCGCCCGCTCGCCGCTCCGCCCGTGCCGGCATCGCTGCCCGGCACTGCCAGCGGCCCTTTCAGCACCGGACGCAAAGGATGCGCACGCCGACGAGCACCCGCTTTCCCGCGGCCGGACCTTACCGTCCGCGCTCGCCGCCCTCGGCCACCCGCGCTGTCGCCGCTCCGCGCCGCGCTCCCGCAGCCGGGGCGCATCCCTGCTCCGCCCGCAGCCGCACCAGCCGGCAGAGCGCGCGCCGCGCGGGAGCGCAGCGCGGGCACCGGCGGAGCTCGCCCTCGCCGACTGGCACCGCCGGCAGCCAATGGCCGCTCTCGCCGCGCCGAGGGGGCGGGACGGCGTGACGAGAACAGGCCAATGGGAGCCGCCCCGCTCGGCAGCGCCGCTTCCGGGCGGCTGGAGCCGCGCTGGGGCCGTGTGCCCGCAGTCGTTGTCCCCCGCCGGTGCGCTGTGCTCGGTGTACCCACCGGACACCCCGCGGGCTTTCCGGGACACGCTCCAGCCCCGGCAGAGGGTGCCGGTGGTTGTAATGCGCGGCTGGGCCAACCTTGGCCATCCCCAGCCGCTTTGAAAAACGGTAGCGGGTTGAGGGCCGGCCGTGCAGGTGGACAGCATGTGCCGCCCACTCCCCGCATGCACAGGAATATGGAGTTTCACGTCAGGGCGCTTTGTTTAAAATAAGTAAAATTTAGTGGAAAAAGATGCATTCATTCCAGAGGAATCCCACCAAGCTGAAAGCGTGTCCGCTGGCAACATCCGTGCGCTTGCTGCCGGCTGCCGCCGACCTTGGCGCGGTCGCGGCGGGCACAGGAGCGCATCCCCAGCGGCTGCTACGCTCTGCGGGACCCTCCATCGACGCGGCTGCCACCGCACTGCGCGGCTTGCAAGGCCTCAGAACTTACTCCACTGGCAGTGCTGCACCTGCCCTCACCTGTGTTTAAATTGGTTCATCTATAGCAGCGTTTTTTGCCAGTGGACCAGGTGCCTGTTCCTAACTTTCATATATGTGGTACATCCATAGGTTTGCGTTGCTGTTACTGTGTAGAGCGAGGTGTTCTGCGCACTAAGCACTGTGATGTACCGTAGAGGTGTAGGGGTCTGGTAGGGTACCACAGGCCCCGGGGAAGTGAAGATCGAGGACGACCCGTAAGGGATTACAGGTATAAGGCGCTATGGAAAGGGGCATGGGTTTGGTACTGGAGGCCCGAGGCAATGAACGGCTCACTGCGATCACTTAAAGAAATGCAATTCTGGAGCTGGACGAAAATGGGTTTGGAGGTTGCAAAGAAACTACCTGACATATCAAAAGGCAACATGCTAAATTCAGGTTAGAATTAGAGCTGCAAACCCATGAAGAAAGAAAAAAGGTAGAAAAAGCATGCTTGCAAATATAGAAATGATGTTAAGGGGAGACTAGAGGAGGGGGACAAAATAATAAACCTGAATATTATACTTCTGGCCAAGGATTCCAAATTTTCACAAAGTCACTCTTCTCATCCCTTCATACTAGGATGGAATGAAACTGATCAAGAGATCCAGGGGAGCAGGGAAAGGGGGAATGTAACAGCAGGAGAGGAGTACAACTTCAATTGCATTATTACTACTCTTTTTCTTGAACAACTAATTATTAGACTCTAAAGATCTCACACTAAGTGAGGAACTGCTTCAAGCCTTGAGAAAGTAAATTTTTAATAGGAGCATTATATACTTAAGAAAAGGTATCAGATTTTCTACTCCTTGTTAAAGCAGGTTTTTTTTTAACTTTCCATATCAACCATGTAATTATTTTGAAAGAAACCCAAAACTCAACACACTTTGTTTACTGTTGACAGTTTTACAAATATTACAGAACTAACTAGAGCATTGCACAGTTGTAACTTTTTAACTCACGCAAAGAAGGAGGAAATATTAAAAATAATCCTTGTAAAGGACTGTCTTTGTAGTAAGTAGGACATACGTGCGATTTAAACTTATCCAGAAATGTAAACAGAAATTCAAATAATCATGTCTGAATTTTATGTTCATGTTAAAGAGTAGGCTTTAGGGTTCTACTGCAGCTTTTTGCAATCATATGCACAACTCAGTATGTAAGTTAGCTAAATCCTTAAAAAGAAAGACAAAACACCATGTCTCAGCTAAATACCTTGTTTCTGAGACAAAATAACTCAGAGGAAGATGTTTTTGTAGACACAGAGCACCAAATAATTAAAAGCAGAAAAGAGGTGAGAATAAAAAGCAGCACACCTGAAATACAGGAATGTTCATTGAAGTGTTTTACAGTATACATAATATATTCTATAGTTTAGCAGTCCCCTTGATAAACTAAGGTTTGTGGGGTTTGATTTTTGTTTTGTATCTCAGCCTACAAAACTGTAATTTAGCCTTCAGTCCCGTAAGACGGAAGAGTTCAACAGTTCTTTCTAAAGAACGATATCATACTCCTGGAAAGTACTAAAGGACATACACGAGCTGACCTGCTCTTGTTTGTAGCAGAAACAGTATAAGAAACGTAATTTCCGTACAGCTCTGTCAGCAGCAGTCCTTTCTGTCCTGGATCAACAGGGGTGACAGAAGACAGGAATCACACCTACTAAAATCATTGTTTTAGCTGTTAAGACGGCCAACAAGATGTGAACTGTGGGCTAAATGCTGGTACTGGAGATTCGGGCAGATGGTAGGAACGATCCTGAAATTCTTTTATGAAGAAAAGAAATACAGTTGCTGTATATCCTTTAGTCTTTAACCTCAGGTTTAAGGAAAGCTGTACTGTAGAACCGAGGTGTACTACAACTGCCAGATCTTTTACATTAAACTGTAAAATAACCTCTTAGAGATAAACATTTTTTCACTCCTCCCTTCTGATAGGGTTTGAATACTTAACTGATGCATCGATGCAGCACTGCCTTGTAGATCTGGGAGAGGAGTATTTGATTATTAATTTTTAACTGTGTTACAATTTACTAGCATTGTTCAGCCTCGTTTGGTAACCCTTTTGTTAATATCATGTAGATGTATGCTGTGAGATGCAAATCACAGTTATGTGCTAGGTGCTATATAGACAAGTGAGGAGACAAAGGGTTCTTGCCCCCACAAACTTGCCCCATCATGCACTCCTCTGGAAGTGCATTGGGATCTGATTTCACACTGCATGACAAAGTGTTTCCTTTTGTTATTTTATCCCCCATGTATTATGTCATCTGGAGGGAGCTAATCTCCCCATAAACAAAACAAGGCAACTTCTTTGTGTGCAGAGTGAGTCCTTCAAGATCTTTGTTTATCTGCAGTGATCACTTGTAAGCACAGCTTCCATTTATATAGTGTCCTTCAGAGCAATGTCACTGTGAACATAGTGAATATACTTAGAAGTGTTTAAAGATTCTGTAAACATATATTTAATTGCAGCTGCCTTGAACAGTGATGTAAGATAGGCCTTTTGTGTAGAAGAATGGGTGGGTGGTGGACCATTTTTCAGATTCAGGTAAATCTGCTTTGCATGAGTGACCAGTTCATATAAAGAATAATTTTTCCTCCCTCCATTGATCCAGTCAGTTTGGGTATTTTATCTTTGTTTTAAATATATTAGAGTTTTTGTTGTTCCCCACCCCATATTTAATTTTGTGGTGGATCAACTGTTTTGACAAATATTTGCACTATTACCTAAGAAATTAATTATAAAGAATTAATCCAGCTCTCAGCAGGGTTAACCAAGAGAAGAGCCTTCCCATCACAGTCAGTGGCTGAATCCAGCTGGCAAAAATCAATGTGGTTCTGTTTAATTATGATTAATGTTTTCACTTATTTTATAATTTTGCATGCAATTTTCTTCTTTTTTTCACTTTTTCATGCTCTTGGAGGATTACGATTGCTACTTATAAACCAGAGAGCTTGGTTCTGTGTCATCTGATTGCTTATCAGCAAGATGATGTGACCAGTAGTGGAATGTGACTGGTCCTTAATTTCCATTTTCCTGAAGTACACAGCTAACACAATACAGGAGCCATGTTCCCTGGTACTAACACTGCAAAGCTTGGAATTGTCACCACTGGGACTATTTTATGATTGACACACAGGACAGTTTCTATTACCCTTATTTTCATTGAAGAGCATTGTTACTCACGTTTCTGTTGCTGGAGTGGCATCCTCATAGATAAGGATGTCTGCCCACTAAGGGACTGAGGATATTGGTACCAAAATTTATTCAGAGATAAAAGAACTATGTCAGGAATATTTGGCTCTGTGCTTTTTCTTATCACCTGGAAGAAAAAAGTTGTCTGAAGTCTCAGTCCCAGAAGAGTTTTTAATGGTAGTAGAAGAGCAACCAAAGAAAGCACAGAATAGATGATGGAAAGAGAGAGGGGGAAAGCAGTGAAGCCACCACATTATGAAGCGGTTTAGTGGCACTGAGCTTTCTAGTTCTATATGTACACCGCCGGTGTTACAGTAATTTGCTGATTGCTTGTGGTTCTACTTATGTATACATGAGTATCTATATATTTATATGCTTACAGTCATGGTACTCATGGATTACATTAAAAGATCATTAAGTTTGAAAGTGCAAATGCCTGAACTCAGAAACTACCTGGTACAGTCTTTAATTCTGTGATCACACAGTGTTTTACTTGGGACTTTTAAATTGTTCAGAACATAGAAGAGATGAATCCTGCTATTTGTACAATTATTTAATATTTTGATTTATTGAATTATTGAAATATTGCCTCAGGCTTTATTGATTACAGTCTCCAATTTATCTTCTAGCTGCTGCACCAGTTCAGAAGGAAGTCCTAATAAAAATGTTCTCCTGGCTGTATATCAAGAGGACATCTGTACCATAAAAAAATAACGTAACATGTTGAAATGGAAAGCTATATTGCAAATATGGTCAGGATAGAACCAAATCAAAGTTGAGGCAATAGATTGATTTAATTTTTTTCAGCTGAAAGGTATTTTTTTTTAGCATGGGCAAAAGTCTGTGCTCTTAGCAGATATTTTTCCTGGAAATGAAAGAAGACTTTTGGTAAAGCATTAAACGTAAATCCATCTGTCTGTCCTTTCCTATGTGCAGAAAGCTTCTCCCCAAATAGATCACGAGACAAAATTATAAGCAATCAAAAGTCACCTTTTTTAAATTCCAAATATGCAAAAGCGTTACTAGTATGGCATTACCTTTTCCCACAATTAAAATACAAACCTGCCTGTGCAGGATAGAGTAAAACATAGATTTTAACATTACAGTTTAGCTTGAATAAGAGTGTGTCATTTACAGAAACCACCCCAGAGAGGTGTAGGTGGGGGTTTCTTTCTTCTGCCATACCAAAGCATTTTGTTAAGTGTGTTAAAGAGAAATAATTCTAGAAAGTTCTTGAAAATGCTAGAATTTATTTTTTTAGCATTCAAAGACTTGAAAAGAGGGAGGAATTACCCCTAATATTTTAAAAGTCCAGAAATCCATAAAGCATGATATCTTGATGATGGTCTTTAACAGTTTTCATAACTTTGAAGTTGATTCAGATTTTTAAATTTTCAGAACTCAACCTTTTGAATTGTATTTGGTACATATGTGGGTATGTCTTCAGCAAATATATGAGAGGAACATTAAAGTTTCAAATTCAAGCACTCAGATGTTGGGCAATGGTGAAATTAAAGTTGTCAGTTTGACCTTATTTCCTGGCCCTGAATGATGATTAATATTTAGAAATTATGGTCAGTAATGAATGAATCAGCAATATAGTTGGTATTAATAAATACAGTAATGCATGTACACACATTTGAACAAACTCAATAAAGGTACAGGAGGTGCAGAATTTCATTTGTTAGTCATCTTCTCTTTGTACCCAGGTCTTCATGTCAAAAAAAGCAACGCTATGTCACTTCTGTCTCTTTTCTGGTGATGATGAAATTTGTAGCTGGTTAAAGTAAATGGTTTGTTTTCTGGAGTGCTGCGGTAGTCTTGAAATGTCATCACAGAGCATGAATGTCTGGACACTTAATCCAGACCTCACCTAATTGTTTGGAAGCTATTTGGAAGAAGTTTGTAAAGGTGAGTTTTCTTTCTCAGGTACCCAAAAAAAAGGTAAATTAGCCCTATTTTTTTCCTCATTTCCCTCTCTTTCCTGTAGTGCACATATGCTTTCTCTAAAAATAAAAAATTAGGATAATGGTGCACTCTGCAGTATGTCAGTTTATAACATTAATATTTTCAGATATAGTTTCCCATACATTATTAGTCAAATGTTTATATCATGATGCCTTCAGAAGTATATAAAGGTATTGTCTTAATGCTTTATTTTGAAAAAAATCCCCAAAGGCGGTTTAGGCTTCCCATTCTGGCCAAGAAGCTGAGTCCATGCTGTTGCTGGTTTATGGCATGCTGTCAGCATGGATAGCTGCCAGTGCCTGGTAATGCAATTTTTCATTACCTTCTCTCTGGGCACATCAGAACCACTGCTGGCAAAAATGGTTTTCTCAGCCAAAGCCATCCAGACCCAATCTGTAGTCTTCAGTATAGCACTGTCCTACCAAAGCAGAAAAGCAATTTCTGGGAGGTAACAAAGATAAAGATATTCTGAACATTGTTTAGAACAATATATGATAGTGTTTATGTGCTATTTCCACTCTAATACTGCTTTATGAAAAGCTGTACAAAAGCTCTTAAGATTGGAACTGCAGAATTTTTTTCTGTGTCTATCTGCATAAACTGACTTTATAGCTATTGATTTCTTCCTTCTTTTCTAATGTCCTGTAGAGGTCTTGACTGTGATTACAGAGAGAAACTGGAAGCATATTTTAAGTGGTAAGAGGATATTTCATTATTTCATACAGATTGGTTTTTATTTTTATTATGATATGTGTACCAGGATTACAATTAGGATGACAATCTAATTTACCAAGCAGTATATTGAAGTACTTTGTTTAGTACTTTGTTCCATCCCCTCATGGTACAGCTATAGCTTTATTCCTCCTGAAAGTTTTTAACTGTTTCATCTCATTTACTGAAAATACATGTCTGTTTTTGTAGAGACATTATTTCTTGTGCTTGGTCAATTTTTTTGTCTAGTAAGGTTGACTGGGAAAACAGCCTGCTTTTTAATTTGGAATATACAGTTTCTGTGGGGGAGGAATCGTTCCTTCATAGGTATTGGTTGTGATAGGACATTATGCCTTGTCAGCATCTGTTACAGGTTTCATTTCATCAGGCTAAGAGTAATCTTACATGGATAGTGATAGTGATAGTGATGGCTACAGTGTCAAGAACCAAAAGGTAAAATGGGTTGAAACACTCTGAGGTTTTCCTAGGGGTTTTTTTTGGTTTTTTTTAAATTTAAACAGATTATGTGATTTTGAAAATCACCTGCTGAGATGTGTAGTAGATTTTTCATGTCTCTTTTTAGCAAAATTACAATGTATTTAGTTAATGAAAGACAGATCAAACATGAATTTTATTTTAATAGACATTTCCTTTTAAGAATTTAAGAAGACCTTGTTCTTTCTTTCTCTCTCATACCCTGCTCTAAGAGAGGGGAGGTGAGGGAGCAATGGGAAAGAGTATTTTTTCTCCTCTTTCCCCAAACTAGTACACTACAGAGCTGCCTTATTTTTTTGCTTAAGGACTATACTGAAAAATTCAGATCTTTCATGGCTGAATTGTAATTTACTCTTTCAGAAAGCCCAAAAGTAAGGTCAGTTTAATTACGCTTCTAAGCCAAATTTAATGCAGATCCTGTTTTTAAAACATTTAAAATGCTTTTCATGTCAAGATCATCAAATGTAACCCACATACAAGGTGAAATGCTGTTTGTGAAAGGCAGTCAAATTTACCCAAAGAATTTAACCTAGGTTCTTCTTAATGGATGAAAGCATGAAAAGAGGCAAAGTCTTTAATCTGTGTTTTTGTCTTCCTGTTTTCCTGTTTCTGTGAGTGCACCCAGCGTAGTTAATGTTTTTACAATTATACCTGCCAGTTGGAGGTATACTTGACTGAAGTGACCCAAATCTTTTATAAGCAATTCTGATAATTATCCTGCACTTTGCAAATAAGGCCTGAACTATAATTATTTATGAAGAGATATTTCAAGGCGTTGTGTTGGAACAAGGCAGATCCTTAGCATGGATTAGTTGTCCATTCTGAGCACTGTCAGTCATTTAAGATAACTAGTGTAGATCTGCCTGTTGATATGTATGAAGGAGATAAATGCTTAACAGAAAACAGACAAGGTATTTACACTTTTCAAAGAAATCCAGCATTTGCTTTCAGCAAATCCTTCACTTAGGAGGAGTCCACTTCAGCTCTACGAAAGTGTTGCTTAGGTCTCTTCAAAGGGTTTTGAGGATGCTCCTGACTCTACAAAGGCTCCAAAGGGATTAGTTGATATGCTGCACCTTTAAAAACAATTTAAGTAACTCTTAAGTAATTTTTTGTGCCAATTATGTTAATGAAGTTGCAAATGGGCGGCAAATTTAGAAGTCCTCTAAAATGCAGCACTGGCCCAGCCATTAAATACAGGCTCTTTAATCTCTGTAATTGGTGCTCTTCAGTATAGAAGAATACATGAACCCTGCTGTGTTCTAAAAGCAGTAGAACATCTTCACTAGCCGGTAAAATATACTTCTTGGACTGCAAGTCTCCTGTACTAAATAGTGATGTGGAAAAGTTTCATTTTACTACTGCTTGTCAGTGCAGCTTCACTGTTGAACAGTGCTTGGCTGCAGCTGTGCTGGAAATGATCAGTCAGGCCCTCTATGACTATAAGGTCCCTTTCTAAGGGTAAGTACCCTGTGTATGGGATGAAATTTAGGAGTAGCCAGAGGAAGTTATCCTGCTGACAGAATAGGAGGTTCAATACCAGAATTCTTCCCAGGAGCCATCAAGCTTCTCCTCACAGAATGAGACTCTTACAGAATGATGACTGATTATTTAAACTCAGGTAGCAAAACTTTGAAAGCCTAAAGGATAACTTGAACATACTTAAACTTAGAATAGCAACTTCCCTTCACAGAAATACAACTCTATATGTCTGCTGGTTCTTTTTAAACCAATATAGACCAGCTCCTTGGCTGCAGTGAATATGTACGGGTTCACTAAAACATGCATGAGTTTTTTTAGCAGCTTAGGAGTTATTATTCATTTAGTACTTAATTTGCAGAAAACCTATAAGATTTCTACTTTCTGCACATTTTATCTCAATCTCACTTTCAGTTGCTATATGCATTCTCTCTACAGAATGTGACTTCTGTAGTGGCAATGTATATGGCAATGTATGTATAAATCAGGGTTACATCTCCCATCCTTTTGCCTTGGAAGGAAAAGGGTGTAAGGCTCAGTGAGTTCCAGCCTTATCTCATCTCTCATTACTTCTACACTAAGCTTTTGGCTGAAATTCTGCAGAACTCTTCTACATCTTTTTTTTTTTTTTCAGGTTATTTACATTTTTCTACAATAATTTATTGCTCTTGGCTGTTGGTTTTCTAGAACAGGTTTAGAGGGTGTCATCCTTATGATTTGTATAAGAATCCCAAATTATATTATAGGGCTTGTGCTTCAAATAAATAATTCTGCAGTATAATTTCATTTCCTTAACATTCGTCCTCACTAGTGGCAGGAGTAAAAAAGGCCACTCACTAAAAGAAGAGAATGCAAAACTAGTTAATCCACCAGAGGAAGGCTCTGGACTTTTGTGTCTGTCCCATACTAAAGAGAATCTTAGTCATGGAGTATCCTGAGAGAGTTGCCCCATATGGTATGTAATTTATGTATGTTGACTTTGCATAATATTCTCTCCGGGAGTAAAAATTTCTGTGTAGTCTTGCTTTCTTACACTATTTCAACAAAGCCTTTGTTTTAGTCATATCTAGCTGGTCATAAGGAACACTTTTTCTGTCTCTTTATGGATTTTGTTTGGGGGAAGCTAAAAGGTCTGTAGTTTGCAAGCATAGTTTCAGAGGTGCTAATTTCTTGGTGTGAGTTTTTATTATCATAATTGACATCTGCCATTCCTTTAGATTATAGGATTCAAGGTTAAATTCATCGGAATATGCAGGAGAACAACAAATGGCACAGGACTGTACTTCAGTTACAAACGTTGCAGCTGTTAGCTTTCTCCTGAATTATTAACTTGCATATGATCACACTTACACATTTATGTGCACATAAACACCACCATTTCACCTTCAAGATGATTCCCCTTTCCTGGCTAATACAGCCAAAACCAATCTTCTATTTAATAAGAAATTTTGAGAAATGGAGAGATTTAAAATTTTTCTTCATATAAAAGTCTAAATATGCCAGTCAAATTCCCTTTATTTTCTTCGGGCATGCATTTTCTGGTACAGGTTTTTTTGTTTGTTTTTGGTGTGGTGGGTTTTGTTTTGGTTTTTTTGTTTGTTTGTTTGTTTGTTTGTTTTAGTCTTAGGAATTTTGTTGATGTTATTTTTAGTTGTGTTATGTACTCAAAAAAGAAAGCAAAGTCATTTAGCGCTATGTGGTAATCTCTTGGGTTTTTAAAAACAAATTATGATGGTTGCACCCAAATGGAGGGAAGCAATAAAAGAGAGAGGGAAATCTTGCTGAAATAATTCTAAGATGTTCAAAAGAAGCTGTAAGCTGATGCTTTTTAATAAAGTTCTCAAATATAGTGGTATTGGAGTGTCTTGTGCAAAGGCTGTTCCGGTAATGTTAATTTAAAGAGATCTACTTGTGTTTCTGCATTTACTGAGAGTACTTTGGAGCAATATAGTCCTGAAGTATGCTTGTGGAAAAAATGCTGTTGCTGGTTTTCTGATGTGTTTGTATAGTTGATGGTTGTTTCTGTGTAGGTATAGAAGAGTCACGTGGATTTCCCACTTATCCACAACCCTGTTGCTTTGGGCAATGAGTTGCAGTGAAAATGATGTTTTGTTCTAGAAGTGTGAGGCACACTCTCTTAAATGTTTTAACATCAGCTTGTCTTTCCTGTAAATTCTTTCAAATACCTGTCTCTGTTGGCTCCTTCAGGAATTATTTCGATAAATATATTTTGATTATGATTCCCTTTCTCTCTGTCACTTTGGTTTAAACTATTCATTGCATGAAGAATTTCACAAAATATTTAAGGAAAACAGTATATAAATTCATATTAAAACACAAAACAGGAAGTATTTTTTGTAACGTGCTTTTTTATTAAGCATTTTCAACAGTTAAATGATATTTTGCTCTTTCATATAAGATGGAATAGTGTTAAATGAGCAAATGTTAATCTATAAGCATAGGTTTTAAGGAAAAAAAGTGCTAAATCTGCATAAATTTGTACAGGTTTAAGTATGACACTGTAGAGCTGCTTCAGCTAAAATGACTTTGAATTAGTTACTGAAACAACCACTAGTGTTCATTAGCCAGTGTCCCCAAACCCTGTTTCAGTTCTATTTAGGATGTTTGCTTTTATCCAGTGTTAAAATGTACACATTTTTTTCTCTCCTGTTACTCAATATAACTTAGTAGCAGCTCTAGAAATGTAGCAAAACAGTTCTGCTCCTCAACCAGCTGTGGTTACTATTCAATAGTGATCCATTACGAACTGTTACATGATACTGCGAAAACAGAAACAAAAAAGATTCAACCCCCCCAAAATTTCAACCAAGCCCCAGATTTTCTAGCATGATCTAACACAAGCAGTGTACATAATATGTCATGGAGCAACAGCTCAGTTACAATAATAAAACATTAGAAAAAACAGTGGAAGTATTTTTTCTTCTTTTATGCACACCAGGTGCTTCACATCTGAAGGTGTTACAAATAATAAATATTGAAATGGATTATATTTCTCCAGGACAGTGTAGTCAAGTATTCCTTGCAATGTTCAGAAACATAGAAAAACAAGGGGCGTTGTATAATTACAGATGGAAAAAAAATCTACATCTCATTGCCTTAAATATAAACTGACTGAATAAAGTGTGGGTAATTGACAGTATAACTGTACTGTTTTATGCAATCTCTTTATAGTAAAATCTTTATGAAAGACTAAAATAAGTAGACTGAAGGAATACCTATTTATGAAATATTTTGTAATGAGTGACAGACACAGCTGTCCACTTGGATGTTTTATTAATTTTCATTTTTTTATTTTTTTTTTATTTGTTCATCTGCAGTGAGCCATTTGAACTTGACTTTCTTGTCTTGGAATGATGAAACAGCAGTATGTCTTGAACTCAGTAAATCTAAGCTTGTATTTATGTCAGTCTTTGCCAATTGGATTATTTCACTTCCTTGACAAGCATTAATATAATTCAGTTCTTTATCATAATTTCTGTGTTCTTTTGAATATGGACTGCAGGATTTTTTACTTACACCTACAGAGTCTATCAAAGCACAGTTTAAAACCTGGTTGTCTTTTTTAAGAAAAGGTATCTTCAGAATGTCAGCTAAAATAGTATTTAGCTTTTTGTCTTTTTTGTCATATTCTGATTCTTCTCCAGTGTGTAACAGCTCAGTATCAACAGACAATGTTGTGTTAGTTGCCTTCTTCGAAACTAACATGCTGCTAGTATGAGACTTCTGGCAAGTGCCATTATTAAATTGAACAAGACTCTTAGAAGTAATAGCATCTTCATCTTTTGAGTTCTGTTCATCCTGTGCAAGTACAGCATCTCTAGAGTAACTCTCATGAGGTTCGTACATCTCATATATTTCTTCATTTCCAGACTGACTGTCCAGCTTTGCAAAGGCATGCTGTGATTCAGTGCAAATAGCGTGCATTAATGCTGTCTTTGGGGTAGACATAGCTGAGAGAGTTGTTTTCTGTGTATAAATATTTAGATGTGAAAAAGTGGCATAATTGTTATTGTTGTTGTTGTTCAAGCTGCATTCTTTGTGATTCTTTTGTACCATTACATCGTCAATATTAGTAACCTGTACAACTTCTGAATTACCGGTTTCATTAATCTGTTTCTCTTGCTTCTTTCCAATACTATCCACAATTACATTATCACCCTCATTAATATCCTTTCCACTTTGCTCCCTTTTCTCTGATGCTTCTAATTTATTTACCTTATCGTGCACATTCCCAGCTTCCTCATCCTTTCCCTTATTGCCTGTTTCATTTTTTTTTGCTTTACAGGTATTTGTACCTTCTTTTTCATACAGAGAGCAAAAGGATGTGTGTTGATTTTGTTGTGAATTTGTGGTGTTGTTTTCATTTTGCTCCATCACAGTGGTATTTTTCTGAGATTCCTTTTTGTTGCCCAGAGGTTTATTTGTGTATAAACTAGAGTCTTCTTGAGCAAAACCTTCTGGGGGCCACTTTGACTTACTTAGTTTAGCTGATTCTTCAATAGAAAATATTTTCTTAGGTGTTGTATCATCTTTTGAAGGAGGCCATGTCATTGTTAATTTACCTCTTTCTGTGGATTTTTTCAAATTATTATCCAAAATATCAGGATGAGCACCTTCAGTACTTGAGTACAAGTCTTTATCAACTTCTTTAATTGTTTTAGGATCAACAGATACACTATTAATGGGATTTGTTTCTTCAGCTTGAGCTTTGTTAATTGAACTAAGCTGATCTTTAGAATTCCATAATTCCTTATGCTGCTTGTGTCCAAAACCTTCATCATAATTTCCTTTTGATTTGAAAAGTTGCTTAAAATGGGGTTTACAGTATATTTTTCCATGGAGAGATGCATAATTTCCCAAGCTGCCAAATGGAAGAAAATTTGTTTTATGCTTTTACATGTCATAAATTACCATATACCTCCCTCTTTCTCCCTCTTCCCCCACCCCACCCCAAAAAAAAAACCAATCTAAAATCTTTACTTGCAAATTCCCATACAATTTCAAAGTCAGAATGAAGGAGAAGAGTCATGCTTGGTGATTTAGAAAAGAGCATAAACTCATTCACTTGTTGCACAGAATGAGCTACAAATAGAAATGTTCCACAGCACTTCCGGGCTTTTTGCATCATTTTTCTTCATCCAAAGAAGAAAAGTCCAAATCCTCAGTCTTTCTACAAAGTAGCAGCAGAATTTAGTCTTTGGGCAAATTATAGAAATATATGTTTGATTATATTTCGATTCTCCTCCCAAATGAAGTAAAGGAAATGTGTATAACTAAACCACAGTGTGTTAAAATCAAAATTGTTGATCTTTGCAGCCAGGTAGTGCAATAAATCCTACATGTTATACAAAGGTTGCAGAGTAATTTGCTAATGTAGAAAACCATCATAATTCATTTTATGAATGAGGAAAATTAAGAGAAAATTTGATGTGTTGCGGATGTATTAAATTCCACCCGAATTCCTGTGTCTGCTGTTTCATGCTGTCCTGAAGGTCGGCAACAGTCACTAGGAAGTAATATGGGGAAGAATTGGGAAGGTACTGGGGTGGAGCAGATCTATAAGGAATTTAAAGGACTCATTCCATGTCACAGTGTAGCTGTTAGGAGTAGAGAAGAAAAGGAGAACTCAGGATACCACCCTGTCAACCCAGCATCCTACAGGCTGAATAATCCTACAGTTGAAAATAATGTCACCGTCTGTATTTATATTCAAAAGCAGGTTTGTGTGAGTGAACATGCTGTTATTTCTTACCTTAATTGACTGCCACAGTGGTGACACCGGAAACATGATTTATGAAAATTCTGCTTATCGGCAACTAGACATTCCATGGGGTAAACTCTCTGTTGACAGAGTTTGCATGTTTCATTTTCCTGAATCTGCAGTTTCTATAACCACATATGAAAAAGTTACAAATTAGTCTAAGCCACATGTTATGATTTGGTTTGAACAGTATCAGTACATATATTTTGTTAGAACATTTCCATTTTCTGTTAACTAGTATCTCAGCTGTTTGTCGAAGGGCTTCCTTTTTGTTCAACTAACAGTGATACTTTGAAGGTTAAAAACTACTTTTCTTTCCAATCCATGCATTTGAAAGGACTATTCACTTCACCATGTACAATATCTTCCATTTATTTGTACTAACTTATTATTTCATGAAATGTGGCAGGATAATAGAAGGTTTTCTAGTATAAGTGGAATTGAGTATAATGTATGTATAATCTTTGAATGTACAATGTGATTTAAAGATCAATAAGTAGGGATGGATAGTTGAAATTCTGATGAGGACTTTTTGCTTCGTTATGCCAAATGCACAGTACGGGTTACTCCTTTTGTGGTAACCTCCAGACTATGCACTCATATGGTCCAAATGTGCTGTGGACATAATTATTTGTGACTTTTACAGTGTTAGTTGTCAGACATGATACTTTTTTCAGTTAAATTTTAATAATAAGGTAGCTACTTTTATATTAACAACTTTATAAAGTCTTTTTCTTCTGTGAAACATATTTAATTGTAAAGAAAACGATTCCTCTATAAAGTACACAACATGAATAGAAAGTTTTATACTAGTGAGGAGCAGAAGAATGGTGTTGGGCTTGGAAAAAATGCCAATTGCTCTTCTGTCTTGATCTCTGAATTGCTCTGAAAATTGTATTAGCAGACAAATACAAAAAGGGTGGACCAAATAATTGCAGTATGAATATATCTGCATTGATGATATTAATGCCTCTTGACATCAGCAGAAAATTTGGCCCTTTCAGCGGTCTGTCTGTTGGTTTGCCTGCTGGTGTTGATTTTATAAGAGTTCACAAATCAAGACAAAAAGCGATGTAGATTTTATAGCTACAGCTTTAGTTGTCACATCACTCTAGTCTATAATGAGAGCTGTGAAAAATGCTGAAGTTAAATATCTTTAAGATAACATAGAGCTTGCAAACAGAATAAACCATCAGTAAAAAAAAAAAAAATCTTCCATAGAAGGTCATGAATTACAAGGTCTGAAATGTAGACTCTGCTTATCCACCAAGGAGGCTGAGAGAGGCCTGGCAGGCAAAAATGCAGTGTTTCAGACATGCCTCCCACTCCCAATGTACAGACTGCTTGTGAGCCAAGCACCAGGACTCAGCTGAATAATCTTAGGTACACAAGTGTTCTGAATGTAGAGAGGGAGGAGAGGAAGGAGATAAGGCAGTTAGGAGGGGGAAAATGATGTGTATCCTGGAAAACTGGCTCATTGAATGGTTAATTTGCTTAGTCGGTAAATGATAGTGAGTGTTGTGCCTCAGAAGACAAGTCAAGAGAAGAGGAAAGCAAAGAGGGAGTTTAAGGGAAATTTTTCCCAAAACAGCCTCCAGGATTGAATAGTGAGGCAGTATTCATCCCCTGAAATGGAATGGTGTGCTGTGTGTCGGTGGCACGGTGCAGGTGGCTGGGGGCAGCCTGTGAGGAGCAGCCAGCTCCGGTGCAGTGCACGACTCGGCCGCTGGGAAAACGTGTTCAGACAGGGCAAAATGCTGCCCATGCAGCAGGACTGAGGGGAAAAGGTGTCACAAACAGCCCTGCGAACACCAAGGTTGGAGAAGAGCAGGGGAGGAGACCAGGGGAGCAGGTATTTATTTCCCTGGAGCCTGGGAGAGGACCCCGCGGGAGCACTCATCCGCACTGGGGCCTCTGGGGAGCACCGTAGTGGAACAGGTGGGTATTCCCAGAGGGAACTGTGACATATGGAGAGCCCATGCTGAAGCAAGGAAAAGATGTGAGAAGGGAGGAGCAGCAGAGAGGAATTGCTGCTGGTGTGTGTGCTAGTTAGTCTGGACTAACCCCAGCCCCCATTCCCCCATCCCGTCTGTGCTACTGGGGTGGGAGAGGGAGAGGAAGAGGCAGAGTAAAACTGAGACTATGAAAAAAGGCAGGAAGAAGGTGTTGCAGTGTTTGTTTCTCAAAATCTGTCTTAATTTTTTTTTCCCATGACTGTAAAAGTAAATGGTAAGTGTCCTTACGTTGTTCCCTCTGTTTATATTGTCCCATGAGTTTCTTTATCTCATTTTTTCTCTTTTTGTTGAGGAGGGGGAATGGGACATTGACTGTGTTTCCAGCATGCACCTCAGAATCTTTACAGCACCATTAGAAACTTCTTAGATGTGTCTTTCAGCTGATGTTTGTTCTACACTGGGGTGATTTTTATTCATATAGTTCATTGGCTGCATTTCAAAAATCTGCACCAACACCTCCTCTACCTAATGCAAGGGCATTGTCCATAGTGCCTGCAGAGCTTGGAGCATGTGCATGCAGCACATCAAGAGGCTATGTCTGAAACATTTAGGCTGTGTATTTTAACATTCCCTCCTGCAGTGGTTCCTTCTATGCAGTACTTCTTCCTTTATCTGTATCTGGAGGATCATTTTGAAATGGAATGAAACGCTGGTTCTCACAAACTTGTCTTAGAGAGGGGACCTCTCCTCTCTGGATTTCATGCCACTAAGCATTCTTTTTCTGGCTTTGATAACATCTGAATGATGAAGGCAAACCCATTTCTAGCCTGCTGTGCATCTAAAATCATATTCCATGATCCATGACTTAAAATGTTAGAAAATGTTTTTCTTAGTGTTTTCTTAGTATTTGGTGTAAACATATATATAAATGTCTTAGTTCACATAAATTGCTTTGGGTGCAGATCTGTAGACATAGTGGACTTCGTTGGAGAGTTGGCTGGCCTAGTAGATCAGAATATACTGACATTTACATTGGAGCTTTTGCGTAAGTATTGGGAAGTTTTCCTGTGCTTCCATGTATTGGGAGCAAATAATTGCAGAGGTAGAAGTTCCATCCTGTTTTTTCCTTGGCGTAGAAATTTCCCATAGTCTGTAGCAGTAGCATATGAACTATTGAAATCAATGTGATTTCCTGGTATGTATATTCCATCTTTAGGGGACAAAAATGTTGGGTTGTCAGTGGTTTATGATTGTTTTTTCTTTACTTTTTTCCCCCTTTTTTTCTTAAGCATAGTAATATAGAAAACAATTTTTCTATTCTGCACAAAAGGTAGTTCTGCAAGCATCCAAGCAATAGGATTATAATAAGATCTGGAAAGACACAATCTATCATCTATTGCTCAGAATGCATAAACCCAATCTTTTGAGCTAAGAGCTGTGATATTTGCACCGTTGAATATATATAAAAAGAAATGTGGAATCCATGCAAAATGATGATTGAGCTGTCTTGGAGATTTTCCTGCAACAAATGCACACTTTGCAATATAAGCATAGCAAACTTTAGCTGTAGCTTACAATCATTTTCATTTCTTTTGAAAGTGGTATTTTCCAGGCTTTGAGGAGTCTGTGGTGGGAAATTATACACACTTGCAGACTGAAAACAAGGAAAGAGGAGACTATTCAGCAGAGGAGGAGAAAATGCAGTAGTTTTTACCTTGAATTGTTTTTGTCATGTACTATAGATACTTATGGAGCCATCTAATGTATATCGTATTATGTTATGTGCACTTACAGTAATTTCACACTCATAAGCCACATCTGATTATAAGCCACACTTCTGGGTAGCCAGGAAGACCACAGAATTTGTCCATATATAAGCCCACCGGCCTATAAGCCGCACCTTTCTTTGTCAGGGTCCGCGTGCAACAAAGTGACGCTGCGGGCCCCGGCACTCTACACCCGGCCCAAGCTTTACGCAAACGCACTAGCGGAACCGTGAGCCTGGCAGGAGCCGTAGCTGCAGCCGGAGCTGGGCTGCTTTACGCAAACGTGGTAGCGGAATTGCGCCCAGCAGGAGCCATAGCTGCGGCTGGAGCTGGGCTGCTTTATGCAAACATGGTAGAGAAACCATGAGCCCAGCAGCATCCGTAGCTGCAGCCGCAGCTGGGCTGCTTTACTGGTAGTAAACTGGTAGCAAACGTGGTAGTGGAATTGGCTCACCTGTGAATCAGGACGAAGAAAGAAAAACACTACAAAATCCATAAAGAAATAACTCACTTTTATTAAACTTTTAATCAGCTTCATTTTCAGTTGGGTCTTCATCCTCTATGAAACCTTCAAAGTCTTCATCCTCCGTATCTGAAATCATGAGTTGTGCGAGGCTGACATCCAGCAAACCCGAACCCTTATCGGCCGTATCTTCCTCGTCAGACTGCTCACTTTCGCTACTGTCGTTCCCATCACTTGTCGGTGCCGGAATGGTGTTGGCCTTCCTGAACCCCTGCATGACAGTTTGGGGGAAAACCTGACACCAGGCATCCAGTATCCACTGTCACACAGTGGTACAGCTTGCCTGGTGCGTCCTCCCTGTCTTCGTGAAGGAGTGGTCTCCTCCAGCCATCCAGGCTTCCCACCTAGCTCGGAGTTTGGCTTTGAACAAACGGATTATGCTTATGTCCAGTGGCTGCAGGTCTTTGGTCAAGCCACCCGGTATAACAGCTAGCTCCGAGTTCGTCTTTTTAACCATAGCTTTTACTCTTTCTGTTGTGTGGGCACGCATGGAATCGAGAACCAGAAGTGCGGGCGATGGATGAAAAAATCTGTCCAGTCTCCTAGCGTAAACTTCTGATAGCCATAACTTCATGATGTCCTCATCCATCCAGCCTTTGGGATTCACTGCAACATGGATGCCTTTTGGAATTTTAGGCATCCTAGGCATTGTTTTTCTTTTAAAAATTACCAATGGCTGTAATTTCTGCCCACTTGAAGCGACTGCAATAACAACCGTAAATGATGTCTTTTTGTTTCCTATCGTACAGATGGGAACCGAGGAATTCCCAGTGTCTTCCACAGTTCGAGTCAGCGGCACATCGAACATTAGGGGCACTTCGTCCATATTTAAAATGTGTAGTGGCTGGATATTTTTTTCACCGATCTTCACTTTGGAGTACCTGCAGAAGTTCGCCACCTTTTCCTCGTAATCCGCCGGCAGGCGCTGAGACACGGTCGTCCTTGCACGTATGGAGAGGTAGTGCCGTTTCATGAAGCGAAAGCACCAAGGAGGGCCTCCTTGAAACTCTTCTATGTGCATTTCCTTTGCTATCACTTTGGCTTTCGTCTGAACGGCGACAGTTGTTAAGCCTCTCCCAGCGGCTCTTGGTTTGGAGATCCACGTGCAGAGCCTTTCTTCGAGTTCCAGCCATCTCGCTGTACAACCACGAAAACTTCTCGTAGTCTTTGTAGCAAGACATAATTGATCTTCCTGTTGTCTCCACCTTCACACCATCGACTCATCAATGTTGAATTCTCTAGCTGCAGACCTATTCCCATTGCTTTTACTTTAAAATCTGCATTGCAGGCAAGTCTCTTCTGTGGCGGAGCCATGTCGACAAAGCTTGTCTGAACTCTCAGACTGCTGGGCTTCAAATCTCGGACTGTCAGGCTTCAAATCTCAGAGTGCCTCAAATCTCATGTCCCGTGCATGAAATCTCGCAGTGCCACGTCATAAAAATAGAATAGGAGTCCCCGCTGCAGCCCCCCCACCCCCCGCGCGCCTGAAGCCACAGCCAGCCAAGAAGCTTTTATCTGATTGGTTTACAGTGGTCAGAAACGTGCGATTTGTCAAAATCGCGCCGGCCACACAAACCCGTACTGGAAACAAGGTCGCCGATGTGACTGCAACATATGAGTGTCAGGTAACTTCCAGGTTGGCAATTCTCTGGAATTTGTCCATAAATAAGCTGCACCTGGTGATTAGCTGCACTACTGGCATAGGCTGGATTCTTCAGTGAAATAGGTGTGGCTTATCAGTGTGAAATTACTGTAATTCCTGAAGTCCATATTTTCCCACCACTTCCATAGGTTACATTTTTAATCATAATTATTCAAAATAGAAAATCAGGCAGCATGACAGACCAGTGTCTTAACTTCTAATTTGCATAAGGAAAGATCCCTCTTATTAAAAATACAGACCTTTACTTCTTTAGCAGGTGTTGTGATCTCTTTGTCAGTGTGAACAGCCTTTTCCTGAGCTGCCTTTTCAATCTGCTGTTTTAAAATCTGTGTTACAGTTTTTGAGAGCTCTTCATTCTGAGTTGAATTGCTTACTGCAATGGGAAGAAGAATAAAAAAGATTGGTTTTATACCAACCTGCATTTTTTTAAATTGACTTTATCAGTGAATTATAAAACATTATTATCTTGGAAAAATTGTGTTTAACCTTGTAGAAGTCTAGAGAGTCACTTGATCAGTACAGAAATCTGTAGAGGAAATGACAAAATAATTGTTAAGGGACATGATATAAACTACTGTTTTGCCATACCTGAGTGGTGTGGCAGGGCCAATGGGTGACTGAGGTCTCTGGGAGAATATACTGCATTAATTCACATTCAAGGGCTAATCTGCAGCAGCAACAGTGTCTTAACATTGTGATCATATTCTGCAGAGTTATTCAGTTCAGCTGCAAATGGAACCTTCCTCATCCACAGCTTTGTACATCCATGGGCTGGTGTTTGTCTTTATTTTCAGACAAGTTATTAAGTCCCCTGTTCTTTCAAGCAACTCAGACCATATTTAAAACCACATCCTTGTGCAAACATAATCTCTTCATACTGAATTCTAAACTCGTTTCTTAAGTCCCACTGAAGTTAAGGAATGTGCATTGCTGAGAATTTGGAGCAGTGTGTGTTTTCATGTGTATATGCTAAGAGCAGTACATCTGTGGGGGTAGAGGCATTTGCCATTGCTCGTTTGTGAGCCTTTATTCTCGTGCCACTTCTTACCTCTGTCACGCTGAGTGAATGTAGAGGCCATTTTCATTTCCTGAGTAAATTGCTCGTGAGGAGAAACCTGTGCACAAAACCCTCACTTCAGTCATGATTTAGTGCAATATGTAAGAATTTTACATACTTCTGTTACCATATTTAAAATATTGCATTGATGAAACATATGAATGTAAATCTAAAAATTATCATGATAAAACAATAGTATGTTAAAAACACTTAATTAAACATCTATAAAAATTTTTATGTACTAATAAGATAAGCAGAAATTCCAGACCTTGCTGTACCAAGAGGTAAAGGAGGAAGAAGCAAAACAGGTAAGTATCAGTATCAGTGTGATTGTCCAATGAGATGATTATTAAATGATACAGTTACCTCTTGTGTTTGAGAGGCTTCTGTTTGACTTTCTTTGGAGGTCATTTCATTGCACTCAGCTTCCCTGGTGCTAGTTGATACTGTGTGGTGCCTACTACTTGATGTTTCCTTGAGACAAACCAAAAAAATTCACATTAACAGCTAATAGTAAATCAGATTTTTTTTTTGCCTGAAGGGCTGTCAGAAATTAATTCTAATGTAAATGGTGTAACTAGAGCTGCCATTTTACTGCAGAGTGGCATTGTTATTATCTTTGATATTTGTTGCTATCAACATTGGAACAGGCTTTTTTATAACACTGAAGATGTCAAGTCTTTGTTACTTCAGCAAGACTCTGGCTAGCAGATATGGCAAGCTGCATGAATAGATAAAATTCATAATTGGACTGGGAAGGGGCAGAGGTGACAAGGAGGCTGTTCTGCCTTTGTGTCCTGTGCCTCCAACTTGTTGCCTGTCAATGGACATAATGCTAATGCAACATTTTAAAAGGAAGTGTGGTATGTCTGTGTGAGGTGGCAACTCTCTGCATATGCTTTATAAAGTTCTCCCAGTGCAAAAGTCATGATGAATTACAATTGTGAAAAGTATGACCCATAGAGTAACCAAAAGATCCTATAAAATATACAGGTAGCACTGTAACTACAAGCCTGACAATTGCAGTGTAATAAACAGAGTGTATCTTCAGGAGTTTAAACCACTGTCCAAGATGTCTGTGTAAACTGAATTCTGAGTCTATCTGTGTTTGGTTTGGCTTCAGATTCTGACAGTGATTTGTTTTCTTATTTGAAGCCTGCCATCAAACCTGTTTTATATCATTACCAATGTCCATGGGGTACTTTGAGACTTAGTGATTAGAAGAAATAAATCTGAAAGATTGATATTATTAAGGCAGCAGTCCTGTGCTTCCTCTCCCATGCACGAAGAGCTGTCTAACAAATAATTTCACTCATGTCAAATTATATTTAGTTCTTCCTTTGTTAGAAGGAAGCTTGTCTATTAGTTTCTACTGATAATAAGCTTTCAAATGAAAGGAGTTTCCGGTCCTTCCCAAGTGTTCAATGTAACTTGAACATGAATGGAGGCAGTACTGTGTTTCTAAGATTGCTGGTGTACACCTGGTGCAACATAGAGCTGTAAGCCTCCTGCATCTCAAGTCCTGACTACTACTTGAAATTCAGTTTATTGTGGGGCAAGAAATTACTTCTTTCTCTTAGTCATGCCATGAGAAAGCATATATTTATGGGATTTACTCCACCTTCAAACTAAGCAATGCTTACACTGCTTGCATCTCCATTAATATTTCTGCTGAATCTCTGTAATTTCTGCCATGCAGTAGGCAGCAAGGATTCTTAGATCTATGGCAGAGAAACAATAAGCATCCCCTCATGTGCTTTAGGAATCCTCTTCCACCTCTGTTTCAGCTATAAGAATGAATTAAAATTGTATGAACAAAAGGTAGAATAAATTTTCTTATTGCTGGCCCAGTAAATGATTTAGTGTGTTACCAGTATCAAAATCAATACCATCTGAACTGGCAGAGTGCATTGAGGCTTGAAGAGAGCAGGTCACAGCATGTCCTGCTTTTACAGGATGTCCTCTTTTACACTTGCAAGTTCTGTATACATAACAGTTGTGAGGGAGCTGCACAACATATGAGGAGATGTAGAGCTAATCATGTATGGGTTGAAAGGAGGCAGTTGAAAAAGAATGAAGTACAAATTTTTCCATCTATTCTCTGTTTAATGACTGTGTAGGTGTATGTCTAATATGCCTTTTCATTCTATATGGATATACTTTTTAATCTATTTATGCATATATATGCTTTTTTCATTTAAGATATGTTTTGCTGTTCTAATGTTCATGTTTTAGATATGTAGTTCAAGCTCTCATTACTGGAAAAGCTTATTCATGAGTCATGAAATATGTTCAAATAGTCATTATGTGTCCTTTGAATGGTGTGGGGTATTAAAAAGAAATATAATTAGACTTAATGTAGTCAGGAAGCAAATCTAATCTGAATGTCACTAGTGCTTTATTGCTGTAACTTTGGTACTGCTTATGAAGTAGATGCCATATTGCAAAAGACCATAATAATTTAATTCTGTAGCTGTGGCCGTCTAAAATGCAGTCCAAACATTATCAGCCAGATTTTGATGACACAGTTACACAGCCTTGCTATGGGTGTGCTGAGAGGAAGACGGACATGGAGGATCTCTTATTTTGTGTCAGTCAAAATGGGTAATTGAAATTCCAGTAACAGGGTGTTAAATGCTGCTTGTTTATTACTCTGAACAAATGGAGAGTTAGAAGACGTCTGGTTTCATCCCTCCTCTGTAATTGGCAACTGTTGGTTATAGGATTACTGTAGGTAGGATTAGTCTACCTCATTATGGTTTGGGGCATATTTTGTAGATCTCACGGACTTCACAGTATATTCTATAAAATTGATTGAATTACCGTATTTTCACGACTATAAGGTGCACTTAAAATCCTAATACCTGGAAGTGTGCCTTATAATCCAGTGTGCTTTATATATGAAAATAGCTTGGAAATTTACTGTTAACTGATAATGCGCCTTATAATCTGGTGCACCTTATGGTCATGAAAATACAGTACATTTTGTTTATGGCATGTCATGAGTAAGCTTCAGAAAACAGTGTCAGCTGGATGATTATTGCCCTGCTGCTCACTCATGAATTGTTTCTTGCAATTTAAAAATTTTCTTTCTGACTTCTTTATCCTTCAGTCTTTCTTATTTGTTTCCTCTCACCCTTTGTGTGGGCTGCTGGCCTTTCCATGCATACCTGTAACACAGAGGACTGTAGTGCACTGCTGTGTCTCTTGGTAATAAGTCATTCTAACCTGAAACAATACTATTTAATAATAAACCTATTAATCCAAGAATAAGTCTGTATAAGTTTTGTTAGAGGACTGGGTTTTTTTATGTTGGCATTCAGAGTCTGTTACTGAAGAGATCTGTAATTACTGCACACATTTTATGTTATTGGTCCATACAGCAACTTTAGTGCTTCTGTACTGCAGTAATTTAGATAGAATTCTTATTGAAAAATGTGCTAAGATTTGAATTATCAGGAATTGTTCTGTGTCTTTTAGACCAAGGTTTGCTTTTTTTTAGCTTCCTTCTATTCTAATAATAAACAAAATCTACTTTCTCTTTCAAAAATAGAATTGTTTGTCATCTCAGAATATATATGTTACATTATATGTATATATACATGCAACATGTATGCTGTCTTTTACCTATGTAAATATGTATTTCAAGGAGATCAAATGACTCAGAGGTTCATCCAAGCACAAGAAAGGCTTTTACTGTCTTACAATTGATGCATAAGGTGTTTAGTTGAACTGTGCGTTATGGTCAACATATAATCTCCCGGAAGGTGGCTAATTTATTGTTTATGTATTGGCAAATTTAGAACTTTCTTTTCTAAATGAAAGTATGTGCAAACTTGTAAGCAACAGTGGAAGTAAATTGTGAGCCTGAATCTTCAGTTACAAAGTTAGTGGCAATGGAATGACTATTTTTTATGGATCTTAATTTCTTCCTCAAAGCAATGCTTTTTTAACCTAATTTATGTTCTTAGCACAACCTCCCTGCACATCAGTGCTATGAGTCTTGCAGAAGTTTCTTACAAGAACTTCACTTATCTGCACTTCATCTCTATGATTTTTCAGCCTTGATTATTTGTATGTATATACTTAGGGTGTCTTGGGCACTATATAAAATATTTTCATAAAAATGTAAGGTTTTCACCATTCTCTGACATTATCCCATTATTCGATCTTATTCTCTGCAATTGCTAGAAAATTGGCAATTGCTACAGTAGCCATCTTAGAAAATTCCTCTGGAATAACCCTCAGGGAAGGAGGGGTTAAGCTATGTCCATGTCAGTTCTGACATTCTGTACTGTATGGTGGAGTGAATATCAGATGTTTTATCTGTATTTCACTCCTTCGTTATGTTGGAGGTTCAGCTCACTTGCCAGCACTGGTTCGTTTCTGATGCTGGGCACTGAGGCTGTGCCTTGGCAGTCAGGTAGCTGAGCACTCCAGGCTGGCACCTGCACAGGTGTGACACCAAAGCTCATGGCCTCATCTTGGTGGCTGATGCTAGAAGGGACTCATAGTGCCAGTGGTCACAACACAGATCAGGTCTCTGGTTGAGCTTATGAGCATAGGGCAAGTCTGTGATCAGATTTCATTGCTGCTCACCATTCTGAACGTGATTTTATTGAGCTCTGCGGGAATTATGGCACCTATTACAAGGAACCAATCTCCAGTACAATGTAGAGAGCTAAGAGTGATGAGTGCTGCCTGGGAAAAAACAGGAGGGTGAATAGTTATTATTTGCACAATTGATGACAAAATTTTGAATGAAAAGTCATTAATTTCTTATGCAATAATTGAATATGTACTAGAATATTCAGATATTTAGATTACTGTTTAAAAATTTAGTTGTATCCTTATTTTATTTTGGATTAGTAGTTTGAATTTATCCAGATCTGGAGATCTGTATTCAAGCTATGTTTTCTCTGTTTTGCCCCAGGATGGTTTCAGTGACCTTGAATAATCTTTCAACTACTTAAGTGTATAATTCCATTTTCCACGAAAGTGCAGTTATGTTACATAGAAATGGGATTTTATGGTCTTGCAGTAAGTTATTTAACCTAAATTTAAAGATGGTTCAATATGGTCTCAGTGATTTCATTTTTCAATGTATGTGGCTATTTCTGCTTATGATTTGAAAGAGCCTCCTCAACTAGCCACAGAGGAAAAATATGTGGAGAAATATGCAATGAGGTCTTGACTGAAGAAATGGAACCATTGTAGTGACTTTGTGGAGAGACGGATGTCCTGGGAAAATGCATCTACATATCACAGAAATGAAATGATTGGGTTCTGTGTAGGAGAAAGGTCACACAAGTTCTGTACAGGGTTCTGTATTCCTTCACACAGAAAAACGGCAGGTAGACTGGGCCATGTTATCAGAAAAGTATGTTCATAATCCTTCTCTTACCACAGTTTATGCACCAGTCTGAGTATGTCCCACTATGACATTTTTCTGCTTACTTAAAGATTCATTAATACCCCTGCAGCATACTCTGTCTTGTTCCCTACAAACTGGAGTTTTGCTTGTTTTCTGTGCAAATTGTTAGTACAGGTATTAATGTATAAGAAATGAGATATGAGTGGTAGATATGATGATACTTACTTAACATTAAAACAAACCTATGGCAAAATATTAATGTGCCTTTTTCTACAAAGCTGGGAGAACAATGTTGTTTAAAAATCTCTGCAAGAAGTACAGGATGGTAAAGAATTTTACTGTTTTTCAGAGTGCACAGGACAGATTGTAAAGTGTTTTATTGCAGGGGATTTCACCTAGTCCAAAATCATTATCTCCTATAATAATTTTTCGTGGTATAGCCTAATGAAGCAATGAAATGTAGAGGTCTTTTATCTGAAGTAAGACTTAGCTGCTGTTTTGTTCTACTTTCATGCAGTGTCTGGGTTCTTCTGTGCAATTTTTGATCTGTTTAGGGAAATTTATTAGATTTAATTCAGGGGAAGCAGGAAACTCCTTTTGAAAGAGAATGACAACATCAAGTGCAATAAATGCAAAATATCACTATGACACATGATAATGTATAAATCACAGTCTTATAGACAGATTTCAGTATAAAATACTGCTGTAGTTATATAGTGCTTTATTCAGTCTAAGTCTAGTTGAGTCTAGTCTATAGTGAGTGTTCACCTGTGTAAAAAATATATGAATCCCGTGGTACA
>VRYO01002782.1:14350376-14454052 GCA_009812075.1 Sialia sialis
ATGACTTTTTTTTTTTTTTTAACAGCAGTATGCAAGAATGACTCAAACAATCATAAATACTGGTTTTGGCAAAGAGCCATACTTGATTGAAACAACTTAAAGATATGCTTGGTCTGAATCTTGAGCACCAAAAGAAGGAAGTCCCATCTGCATGATTGGCAATAACACCAGTTCCAGAACAATCCTTCTGCTGTTCTCTCTTGTCTCTTCTGAATTCTGTGGCATTCAGAGTTGCCATCTTGTCCTCTCTGTATTTCCAACGGGTATTTTTGAAAAACATGCAGAGAGCTCCGAGCAGGCCTTTGTGAGATGACCTCCCCAAGAACAGCAACGAGGGTCACAAGAAGTCTCTTACTTTCAGATTTCCTGTTCTAGTTCTGTCCCTTATGTATTACTTTTTAGATGGTATTGGATGAAGCTTTCAGCATTTTAATTTATTAATTGCTATGCAGAAAAAAGCCCACCCAAAAATTAGGAATACATTTGCTACTAAGTAAAGTTAGATTTAATACTTACATATGAGTAAGTAAGCAGATCATAAAACACAGTTGTTTGTTTTTTTTTTCCTGTGATGAAGGCTGCATGATTATATATGCACTTGGATATCTGAGTGTGAAAAGCAATTGTTTTAATGAATGAACATTAACAGCCTTAACAGCCATTTGGAGATATTTTGAGCAGGTAAATGCCCTTTTGAGTTCTCTAATAAAATGTATTAATTTCCTTTAATGGAACCAAATATAAAGTTCCTTTTTTCAGGCAACCATCCATTTTCGGCAAGAAATTTCAAGACATTTTTGAGTATTAATAGTTCTTATGTGCTCAACACAGGTTGGGTCAGGCTTCATGCAGTTCTTTTCATTGTGAGAGGAAGTATTAACTTCAGCAAAGCTTCTAATTGCTGGACTAGGGAATTTGGACCTTATCACACAGGTGAAATATAGGAATCTGCTCCAAATACACACCAAGCAGTTGGGAGATAATGAAGTCAGCAGACAGGAATCTGATGGCTGGAAAACACCTGGATTGTGGTGGCTGTTTTCACTATGTGGTTTCTGGATTATCTGGGCATGCAGAAGGTCCCTTCAGGCAGTGCAGACCCCTTTTCCCAAGACTAAAGTGCAGGTAAGACGCGGAATCCTTCCACAGCTGTACTTGCATATGGATGAAGATGATGTTGGTGAGAACTGAATTGTAGTTCTTTTGCCAGATATGGTCTCTGATTTACAGAAGTTACCCTGGCTTAGTTTACAGTGAGAAAAAGGTAATTTTCATTCTCACATTAGAGCAAGCCCTCATAATGCCTTCCTTTCCTTGTACAAGGGGTCCGAGCTGCAACTTTAGCCCTTAACGTTTCTGCAGAACTGAGGAAGATTTTCCTGGCTGAGATCTGAAGACATGGTTTTCAGATATTCCTGACTGAAAATTCAATGTGTGGTGAGGTCTATTTTACTAGTTTAAAAATTCTGTTAACCAAATACCTTATGTGCTACTTGGTATCAATATTTTAAAATTTGCAGTAACATACTTAATCCTATTGATAGACATGTAGAGAGAGATGTAAAACAAAATTAAGTAGTTTTTTTTTCCCCCCTAACTACTCTTGCATTTAATGCTGATTAAAATAATCTTATTACAAACCAACACTTTTTTCATCCACCTTTTCTCAGAAATAAATAAATAGAGCTACTATTTTAATGCATTTCAAATGCATTCAAATTTCTTAGTTTGAACATCAAGAGATCTAAACTTAATGTGCTTTTGAATATTATTTTATTATTTAGTAATAATTTTAGTAATGCAGAAGCTGCTAGCTTAATCTATCACAAGCCTATGGCCCTAGTAAATACATCTCATGCAACAGTGAAAGAAAAACCCAGTCCTTCTATGAGTTGAAGGAACTTGTCCAGATGTCCAAAGCTTTATAGCATGAAAAATTTCTCTCAGCAGAGGTAGAGACTGATGCATCAATAAGTTTGCTAAGTAGGTTTTTTAATTTAGATGTCAAATTTTGATCCCTGTAATGGTTCATCAGTCGGTTTGGATAAATAAAGAATGCAGGATGTGTCACTGTGCGAAGCAAATGGAGAGGTAGGAAGGTGAGAAACCATTGATATCTTACCTGGGCAAAGGACACAGCAGCCTTGTACATAGCCATTCTTTCTTTAAAGGAGACAGTCTCCTGGAAGTCCAGCAGTGTGTTATCAGCCCTGGCAGTGTTCTCCGTAGATAGTCCTCTTACAAGTTTGCGAGACTCCCCTGTAAGTACAAACAGACATGGTATTTTCTAAGAAGGAAATAGCTACATTTTTTCTAAATCTTGAAATAAAAGCAGTAGTAGAAAGAAGATGTGTCATCAATTTTTAACAAATTTATGTTATTTTTGATTTAGAGTTTAGAGAGTACAGAAAAAATTTAATCAATGAAACTTTGCAGAGTGGGGGAAATTTCTTGGGTAAAAACAATAAGCTTTTTAAATTTAAAAAATATAAAATTTAAACATCATGCATAGTATTTTTCTGATAGTGTTATATTTGCATTATTTTATACTGTAAAAAGTCATTTAAAGTACTACAAATAATGTATTATAATTAGATGCATTATGTTCTAATTAGCCTTAGACTTTATAGCATTAGTTTGCTTACCAGAATGTTTTCTGAGACTATGGTAGATTTCAGCTGTTTGTTGATCTTACATTGGGGTATATTTTAGTTGGTTTAGTATTACTAAAACCTTTTAGACAATTATCTCTATTGCTAACTCCATTTTAACCTTGTTTCAAGGAGAGGTTATAGACCTATCTAGAAGTACTTGCAATTCAGCTACAGTGCATGTGGATACAACAGCTCAGAGGACTCCTGAAAAAGCAGCTCTGAGTTACTAGCACTAGGAGGTTCTTCTGCTGCTTTCTGCACACATTTGACTGTGTCAAAAGAATTCCATATACTCTGAAAAGTGCCTTAAATTTAGTGTAAAGATATTTTTCCTTCTTTTAGACAAAGGGAAAAAGTACGTTGTGATCATCTCTCTTGTCTGTGATAAGAAAAATGCAACCAAAAAAAGTGACTTTTGAACAACTGTCTGTTCATCTGCACAGAACATATTGCCAGGGAAAGGGTATCCCACCAAACAGGGAAGATTTTCAAGGCACACCTGTCCTTTCTGCCCGTTCCCTCTAAAATTGTTAAGCTGGCATAAGTGTTCAAGGTTCAAGTATAGCAAGCAAATATAACAAGTAATTCTAATCTTCAGTAAAAATCAGATGCAGACCTGCACAGAAGAGTAATCTCAGTGTAAATATACTCAGTTTCTTACTATATTCAACTGACCCTACTCCTAACTTATATAAGGATAATTTTCTTTTCTATTATGCTTATCCCATGCAGTAATTCTGCATATTTCTTGTTATCGTGATAGATAAAAGAATTGTACAATTCAAGAAATATTAATAGCAGCAGTGAAAGTCAGTGAAAGTCAGCTGAAAAAAGAAAGATTTTCAGGGAAAGTAGAAAACAGAAGAGTGAGAAAACTGCTGTTTTTCAAATAAGAAGTCTAATCAAAAGCATAGAAAAATTAAAAGTACACTTTGGCAACACAGAGGGATAGTCGACTGCAGCCAAAAAGTGTCAGGTCATTTTTAAAGGCAGATTGAATTATGTAACATACAGAAGGAAATTTATAAGCCATTGCTTTAATTCTTAAGAATTTTTAGGAGTTAAAAATCTTTCCTGGTATTTTGGTTCAACAGGGGATTTTTGGATTGTACATAGTCATAAGCATGTGAATGCATTCATTGAGTCCAATGGGAATACTCATGTGCATGAAGTTAGGCATGGTTTAATTCTATGCTGATATGAGGCCAATTAATTTAATGGATGGTTTTAACAAACATTTAAATAGATACATATTATTAACTACCTGGGGAGTGAAGTAATAGAAACTATTCTCTTGTTAGCTTAAAAGCTTTAAACAAAATGTTTTGTCTTAAGAAGCTAGTTGGTTATAACATAATGTGAAACTCTTTGCTCATTCATTTTGCTCTAAGCTTTGCTCATTCAAGAGAACTTGAACATGTAATATATTCTGATTATTTAAGAGATAAATGTATGCTTTAAAATGAACTAGTTGGTAAGAAGAGCCTTACAAAGCTGAGCTAGGCCAACAAAATCTGTTTGCCTTTGTCATGTGGGATTTATATGATAGTATCTATTTCAGAGAACTTAATTATTTTATTAGTAGTGAGTTACATTAATTCTATAAAGTAAACGAAGCTTGAAAAATCATTTGTGCATAACAGAACTTGAGAATTCTGGCTTTTTGCCGTTTCCCCCCCAACAATATGCCTGCATAGGTATCCAATATGGACACAACAGAAGTTGTTGGTACTCAGTCATAGAGCTTGCAATAAATTTTGCTCAATATCTCTTCTAGGAAAATAAGATTTTGGCATAACTGGAACATTTCGGAAGAACTTCCATAGCACTTTAGTGGTTTGAGGGTGTTGTTCTTGCTGAAAAATTGAAGCAAGTTGGCATATATTGTTATTGGTTATAAAAAACTCAAATCTCATGGTGATGGGAGATATAATCTATGGATCAGCATTATCTTATTTTTTTTTCTAGACCTGAGTGTTTATTCAAGTGCAGAGTTGCAGATTTCAGTGCCTGGTTTCAGCTATTAAAGTTTAAGAGTTTTCACCAGTGGTTTCAAACTAAAAAGAGTCTATAGGGAATTTACTTCTTATAAGACTGTCTGAATGCAAAATGGGATATTATGGCTCTCATAGGAGCACAGAAAAACATTATCCCCTATGGGGCTGTCACATTTTTGGAAAAAGCTTCGTGCATAAGAGGTGTGAATTGTTGACTCTGCATTTTTGCATAAATCATATTCTTTGTTATTCCTGGTGGATCAAAAAATGCTTCTGGAACATGCTGTGCCATATTTAGACTCAGAGGCAAAGTGGATGTGGAGTGGAGGATTCTGTTTTCTTGTCAGAGAGAGAAAAAAGAGTCTTTGTACTAGAAATCTCTAAAAGGAGAAGGGGAAAACACCCCCAAAATAGTCCTTAAATCTGAAGATACCGGAAAAACTTCAGAAGATGCAGAGAAGAGGCACAAAATATACTGCCACAGAGAGAACTGTAGCTCTGTCTAGTTAATGTTAGATAGTTGTGCAGTGATATGGTTGTAATATATAATAATCCTTCCAAGAAGAAATGAGCAGGTATTAAAGGTCTCTTTCATTTGGTAGGGAAAAAAAGGAAAACAGCCAATGGCTGAAAGTTAAACTTGATAGAAGAACAGATCTTTAGTTTGAACAATGAGCCTAATATTGGCAGCATTAACTAGAAAAGGCCTTGCACATTCAAATTTCCCTTTCCCTTTAAAATTCTGGAGTCTGAAATACATAAATGTGCAGTCTAAACATTTTGTGATGAAAAAAAAGGAGTGGGATCAATAATTGTTTATAATCTAGAAGGCTTGTTAATTTTATTGGGAGACCGGACAAGTCTTTTAATGCTATTTGTTTGGGTAATTGGTTATTTTATATAAGATCAAGTCCTAGACACTCAGAATTCAGTAAGTGGTTTTCAACCAGAAATCTGATCCTGCATATTCTTTCTCTGTTAAAACAAACCAAAGCACAGATACAGCCTCTTTTTTATACTGTCAAGCATTGGTCTCCAAAGTGGAATATATGCACCCCAGTGGCTGTGCAAGACAGTCCTTTGAGGTGTAGGAATCAAATATTTCTTTTGTGAATAAACACATTTTAAATATTTCTTTTTTCATCCATCCTATTTTAACTTTTATTTTGGTGTATGTTAGCTAAGGTTGCAGAGTAGTACAGGTATGCGATTTGTAAATAAATATACAAATATTGGGAGAGCAGACTCATAAATATTTCAATGCTAGAAGTGACCATCAAAAAGCCTTAAAACAAGGTGTCAGGTCATTGTGGCAATGCTAACCTTCAGAGCTGTTGCTATGGCCATTTTCTGATGACATCTTCTCAAAGATTGCTCTCCCTCTTTTCACGCTAGATTCCTCCTGAGAAATGGCAGAATGGTTCCCAGGCTGACTCTTCAGTGGTGATGAAAGTGAATTTCTCTCACTTTCTGTTTCCTGTTAGAAGACATCAGGAACAAGATATGTGTTATAAGTTATTAATAGTAAAGAGATGTGTATTTTGGAGCAAAGGGAGTGTACAGAGAGCCAGTGATTAAATACCAGATGCTCTTTTAAATGCTTTTTGTGCATGGAAAAACTGACAGAGGGAATTTTACTAACTTCATTTATCTTTACATAACAATATATAAAAAACAGCTAATGATGACTTGGAAATCAGATGTATGTGGGTACTTCAGAAATTTGATTTTCAATTCTACTGACTGATTTTAGGCTATCAGAGTAGTGGGTCAATGTTCCATACAGGTAGTTTACACAATGTCATTAGCATCTCATAATCATTCTGTGGTCTCAGCCCCTTGAAGCAAAATGGGGAAATTACTGCTAAGGCTTTAATGTTTTGCAGTTTGTGTTTTGGGGTGCTTCTCCTTCCTTCCATGCAATGTGCTACTCAGTATGGAGTTGGACACTGTGGCTTCATTACTACTTCTTTTTTATTATTTGCAGACAGCTTTATTATTGTATACAAATGCTGTGCTGCCCTTGGATGTGATCTCACTGAAGTAACTTCTAACTACTATTAGACTTAGATGTTACACATGGTTTGTGTAAGAAGCAGAGTAATTTGACCCTTGAGTTGATTATCCTAGTGGAGAGTATTCTCCCATAACTACTGAAAAAAAGAAAAAAAATGCATTGCAAATTAGTGACTCTTCAAATAGAAATCTTACAAAGGAAATAATGCAAAATAAATTATAAAAACCATTTTTGGCAGTAAAATGTAAGCAATTGATATACTTTGGATTTTATGAAATTAAAAGTGAACAAGCATTGGAAATGTACTTTTAAAATGAGTGCATCACTGGCAATCAAGGACAATTTTGCTTCACCCACCTTTAATAAATTTATGCTTTTCTCAGACCTGCTGCTAATTTTTCTCTTATATATGGGCTGTACTTCGCATCCTGATCAGTAGTCCCTCATTCCAAGAGTATTCCTTCCAGTGCATGCACAATAGGTCATGTCTTGTGGAAATCCATTATTTTTTAAGTCTGTCTACTTCTGTGACTTATGGTAGCTTTGGCTTGACAGCAACAGGAAGGTTTTGCAGGATGTGTCAGCATTGAATAAAATGATTAGACCATAGATGCTAAAGGTGTTTTATTACAAGGAGTGTTGTAAAACCCACTTTTGTGGAAAAAATAATAAGGTATCACCAATTATCCATTATCTTGGTGCATCAGTCCGTCTCCTCTTCTCCCTCTGTTCTCCTAATAACCATGGCTACTCCAGAATTAAACTGGAAAAGTGGCCTTGGATATGGTGGTTGTTTTAGCAGATAGGCCAGGAGGTACAAACAATACACTGGAAAACTTAAACAAATTTACCTAAGCATGATCCAGGGGATCTTAGCCAATACTGTGGGGTTTGTTACCTTTCATTTATCAGGTTAAATAATATAAACAAAAGCAATTGCTTTAAAACTGCATATTTTCCTTGAGTATTATGGATAGTATTTTTGGAGGCTAATAGCAAGATAAAGATTTCTGGAGTGAACAAAATAGCTGTTGTGCTGCATGACACTTTCATGCTCTTTCTTCACGAATGTGTTGATACTCTCAGTTGTACACCCCAGTCAGAAGTGACCCAGTGGCACAGAGCCAGTGAGACAAGCTGTGTGAGCAGGCTGGGTTACAGTGCACAGCAGTAATGGTGGACATTTGCAGCACAGGTAGGACAGAGAGCTTGGCCACAATGTGGATGTGCTGAGAGAAATGTCATACTTGTGTGCCAAGGTAGCAGGAGACAGCATGTGGCTGAATGGAATAGGGTATTTTGTGTGGGAAAGGCTATGGCTAAAAGATGCTATTAATTTTGAACCCTTTTTCTGAGTTTCTTGTAAGTTATAATTTCAGCCCAGTGTTAGTTGTGGTATTTTGGTTTAAAACGATTTGAGAGCTGACCATTATGGACAACCCATGGTGCAGAAGTGACTCTGCAGAGGAAAAATTAAGGATGGGGTGGGAGAGAAGAAATTAAAAGAAAATACAGCTGTGCATGTTGTTAGATTATGCTTGTCTCCTCCAGGTACTGCAGGCAGCCAGTGCCCGGCGTAAATGAGAATAGCCTCAGGATGATCATGTCCCAGCATTCTGTGTGTGCTTTCACAAGTGAGCACCAGAAAATCACTTCAATGATGTTCTAACTTCTACAGATTAGAACAAAATAGAGAACTCAAAGTATACTGTTTTCAATTACCATTGGCATAGTTGAGAAAAAGCTCATCTAGATTGGTTTTTTTGGGGTTTTTTTTGATTTTTGTTTGTTTTGGGGGATTTTTGTAATTTCTATTACTTTTTTTTATTCTTTAGATACTAGCAATAGCTAAAAACTTTAGAATTTACTGTTTCTTATTCTTACTCTTGCAAACCAGGGACTAATATAAATTTGATTTTCATTTTTCTTAAGTCTATGAATTTTGTTAACTTGTAGCATGTTTCTGTGATGTTTTTTCAAATTTAAATCTCTGTGGTAGCAATTCCATTACTTGTAAAATTTAAATAACTTAGTATTTTATACATTAAATCTAATAGGATTTATCAAAAAAAAAAGCATATTTTTGGATCATTTTTAATATCAATCACAGGAATATTGGCCCTACTGAAGAGGTTTTCATGTAAATTCTCTTAAGGAGAAACTTACAAGAAGTGGGCTACTATGGCAGAAGGTACTTTCAGTCTCAAGCTGCTCTAACCCCATTTTGCAAAGAGCATCCCTGTCTTAGTGGGGGCTTTGGGGCAATGATTTTCTTGCACCATGGCTCCAGCAGTGCTAGAGCTCAGAAATACCATTAACTACTGTGAAAAAGTTATTGAAGAATGTTATGATTACCATAAACTCAGTTTAATCAGGATAAATTTAATTTGCATTCTTTTCTATTGGGGTATCTACACAGATAACCTAATGATGGTGAATGTCAAAGACAGCTTCTTAATAAGGATAGAATTAACATTTGAAAAGGCACTGAGGTAGTGCCAAGAGGTGCTTAATTAGAGGCTAATACATGCAACTCTTGCAAAATTTGCCAAATGAAAGTAAAAGATTTTTTTTTCTTTCTGATTAATGCAGCATTCAGTTCATATCAGCTTTTGTAGCTATGTGTGTGGTCTTGATGGGATCAGGTATTGAACTGGGATATAAACTGTTCTGTTGAGCACCCCGATAAAATCATTTTTGTTGTTGGATATAATTTGTTGAAGTCTGTCCATACTCCAGTAACTTCCTGTCATTACTTCCTGTAATTACTTCAGTTTTATGTACTGCCTCTGATACTATATTCTATTTTTACATGTACTTCTCAGAAAAAGGTGACACAAGAAGCTATTTTTATGTTCTGATCTCATACTCTAGACATGATGAAAAGAATAAAGCACTGAAGTGCCAAATTTCAAGGAATATGCAATCATTACAGTTAGAAATGCCAACAGTAAAGATTCCAATTTCACTGGCCTACTGAGTGGCTATGTTTCATTTAGATAGTGAATTTTCCACTTGCCATCGAGTCCTAGGCTAATCTAAAAGTCAGTAAGCCAGAACGCATGAAGTTTTAAATAGAGGAAAACTATTTACCAAATTACGACTACCTTTTCTGCATACATAGAACTACCTTGGATTGCAATAAGAATTTGCATTCAGAATATAAAGTAGATTGTCAGATCTACTGTTAATGTTCAAAGAATACAGTATTTTTTAAAGGACATTTTTTAAATGTATTCCAAAGATGCACTCATCCTCATCCTGTCTGTGTTAACTGCATTCATTACATGTGCTGCCTAAAGGGAAGCTGTCTACCACCTAACTTTCATTTATGTGGTGTCTACTAAAAGGATGCATTTTTAAGAAGGGACAAAGAGGAGTAGAAGAAATAGGCCCAAAGAGAAAATATAAAAGTGTTAGTAGAAAGGAAAATAAACAATCCATGACTGGATGAGGAGGTAGGAAATGAGCAAAGCAGTAGGATAAGTGTTTACAAATAAAATTTGTTGCTTTTAAGTTATGTAAAATCTTGATCTGTTAATGCATTTTACTTGGCTATTAATTTAAAGTTAGGGTTGCTATTCAGATAATTGTTTCAAGGGTAATTCAGGTTGCACTTTGCAGAACTGACTCCTAACATTTACTAACATTTACATTGCCAACAAAAAGTTGGCATCTCAAATTCTAATTCAAAACAAGAGACTGTTTTGCTGGAGAGTACGCAGAAATTATTTGAAGCTAATTCTTGTGCTGAGCGAGCTGATAAAATCTAAAAATCCCTCAATCACAGTGGAATATGTATATGTGTATATATATTTGTGTGTATATGTACATAATCTCATTCTGTCTGAAAAAAACCTTTTGAAATACCAAAATGAAACAAGCCTCTTTGATACATTTCTCATCTGTAATTAGAATTATGGTGAGAATCCATTCTGGTGCGATGGGAGTGCATGGAATCATGTCTCCCATCTGCTGGAATGCTGATGGCATTATTAAGATTGATGACAGACCCCCTCAAGTGACTATTAGAGAGGAGTGCTAATAACACCTGCTGCATAAACTCTCTGAAACAGTAAGGGAACCATTGAGACAAAGCCATGGTTCTTGGCTGATGCTCTGCAATGCTCCATTGCACTAAGACAGAATTTCTCTGGAGGCTTAAAAAAGAGTCCCTGTAGCTGCCTGGAACCTGCTCATTCATTTGATCTCCTGACCAGATCCAGAGATGCATATCCTTTTCAGCTGGAGACAGTTTTAACATAAGACTATTTTCATTTGGAGGAAGGGTATAAAATAGCTGTGCTGTGTATGTGAAACAAGCCCTGAAAAGAAATTGTGTCAGCCTGAGGAAACAGAAGATGTATTTGCAGAATTGCCATCTGTGCTGGTTGTGGCTAGGATGTAGTTAATTTTTTTTTTACAGTAGCTGTATGTTTTGCATTTGTATTGTAAACATTGTTGGGTAATGTGATGTTTCAGTTTTTGCTGAGGTCACACACAGTTATATGCAGCCAATTGTATGATATTGATTTGAAATGTTAAAGCACTTCTCACAGAATGATAATGAAGATTGGTGCTAAATCAGCAGTGGACAATGGATTAAATAGGCAACTGGAGGCCATACAGTAGGTACAGAAACTTCCCTGCTTAAACAAATCTTGTGCAGTGGTCCATATCTACTGGTATTTTTGGCAGTCAAAATACTTGTGTGTTTTATAAGCACATAAAGAAACTGAGGCCACAGTGAAATAATTTCACAGTAGTCAAGCAAGTTTGAATGAGCCATTTTTCAAGTATTATGTTACTATTGAGTAACATTTTGTAAAGTAGGACAGGTGCAGTATCTTAAAAAAACTAAATCAAGATAAAATTTATGAAGACTAAATTTTAAAAACCAACTCAATGGAAGTAAAACTTACTGCAGCATTTGAAATCAAATTTAAATAAAATCACATAAAAATCAAAGATAATTTATACTAAGTATGTACTAGAAGTCTACATGACTAACTAGCAGTACATTACCAGGAAAATATGCCGAATAAGAAGTTTGGATCTGAGACAGCTGTGTTTAATATAAATGTATTAGAAAAAACATTAATAAAAGGCTATAGAGAGTACAGGCAGCATAGCTTTCTGACCATCATTAACAGATTACAACTTCCAGGCTTGATTCAAGTCATGGAAATTGTTTACTAAACTAGTGACATTAGTAACCAAGAATAATATCAAAAGGTTTTTTCCAGAATCATGACCTGGGGCAGTATAAAAAGGCTCTCCACATAGGAGGCACAAATTGAGGTTTGAAATGCAGTGAGAATTTGACATAGTAGCTTTCCTTCTTTATCTTCTCCTGCCTTTTTCAATGTGCAGATATATACTAAACATTAGAATAAAATATGATAACTGGCACATTCTGTTTATGTAACTCCAAAATGATTGGAAAAACATCTACCACAATATTAAGTAAAATCCACACCAACATTTTTAATAGAATTCTGCTCTTTTTTAGTGCAATAAAGTTTTATTTTAAGTGTCCACAATGAACTTATTACTTTCTTTGCATTGCAGTTGTAAAAGGAACACTGCTGTATACTAAATTCACCTGTCAGCTTATGTTTATTCTTTTTTTTTTTTCTTTATTGTATTTATCTTAAACAACATGTTTTGGGATGTAATTTCTTATCTTTGTGTTTTCACCTGTACAGTGGAAATTTGGTAATCTTTATCAGTGCTAGTGTTTGAATGTATGCAAGTATGAAAGAAACATTTTTGTTGAGGGGGGAGTTCATGAGAACATGTGGGGGTTACAGCTTTTTGTTTGTTTCTTATAAATTCACGGACAATATTTGCTTTTCTTTGCAGTTTCTTGCTGAAATTTGCTTAGATACAGAGGCCTATCAGTTTAGACCTCGACATTCTTAAAATATCTCTGTGTGTGTTGTCTCTGCCTTTCAGTAAAACAAAACAATGGTGGTGAAAGTGCTGTTTTCTAACAAAATCGTTTCGTGTCTGGTATTGCTGCATACACTTACATTCTTTCTGTTGACATTTTTCACTATTTCATGATTTTTGTCATTATTTTAAATAGTTGCAAATTATTAGAGCTGTGTTGTGTTGGGAAACAAACTAAAAAAACCAAAGCAGAAACAAAAGCAGAGTGGGGAAGCAAATGGCTTACCAAGTGACCAGTACTTCTAGGTCTTGGTAGACATCCTGTTTTAGCTGCACATATGCGCTTTCCTCAACCCTCCCCTTTGTTTCCTTCCAAAACATTGCCTGGGTGCTAAGATTTGACAATTTCCTGTAATGCTGGTTCCCAGATTTCAATGATACCGCTTTTTGAAGTGGACAGAAGTGTTTTCCCTCAGTTGTTGGAGCAACTGAGGCAGATGCCTCTGTTGTACTCAAGAGTCAGAAGTAAAATTCACAGGCTTAAGTCTAGCTGCAGTCTTTCCCTTAGTACAAGGTCCAAGGAGTTGACATATTATCAAAGCTTAAATGCATTTATTTCCATTAAACATATGATAATTTTAAAAAAATGAAATATGTGGTTTGTTTTCTGACGCTCCTTCCAAAATTACAGAAAGTAATATATGTTCCAGTGCCCAGCATTTATTCAGGAATTAGACAGGACACATTCAACAAAATTTTCTCTGTACATCACCAGAGAATTGCTTGCTGGGAATTGTTGTGGTCAAAGCACTCATGAACTTAAAATTCCTTGTAAACTTTTTCTCAGTGAGCTAAATTAAGTTTTATCCCACTGCTTTTTAAAATTATTATTTTTAATAGAATAGTTGTATAGGCTCTAAATAGCAACTATCTTTAGGAAAGGGGTTTTTTTTGTCTTATATCTGTTGAATGGTTTTAATTTCTTTTTTTCCCACAATATTACTATCTATACAAGATTGTAAAATTATGGGTTATCAGCATTCCCTTTTTTAAGAAAATAGTGTTTTATTTGGTCACATACTGGACTGATGTTTGAAAATGAGCAGTAAGGAAAAACGAAACATATTCAACAATGGATGATTAACAATGAGCATATAAAGAGAGTATTATGTAAGAGATGTTATCTGCAAGGAATTCAAGATGAGCTATAAATGATGTAGTTTCTGAGTCAATGAGTATAATTAGGGAGAGTCTCAAATTTAATATTACTGTGGACCATTTTCATATCCACAGTCCAGCAGTAATATTTAATACCTGTGACAGGATTTCATATAAACAGTGGATAGCTTTAACATCCCTGGGTACAGAGTTGACAGATTGCCTAATCTGGAGTAATATCTATTATTCCAAACTTGTAATCAGGTATTGCAGTTGAAACAAACATACCATCGCACCATGACAGAAGAGAAAAAACAGTGTTCCAGTATGGCAGTGGTATTTTCTTTTAAATTTTCATTTCCCATTTGCTAAGCTTTAGGATAACATCCCATGTTTCTTTAAATGTAGGCATCGAACATCTGGGAAGCATCTTCACAGCATGTTTTTGAAAAAGACAACAGAGCAAGCAGAATTGCTGCTGGCAGGCAAAAGACAGAGCTAAAGGAGCAGAAACAGAAGCACACAGGTGAGATCTTTATAGGGAAAAGGATTCCTGAACGATCTTTTCTGTTAAAACAGCTGATGCAGTAAAATGTATTTAGCAGGTGATTTGTATCTTCTGCCCTATAATGGCCAACATTGACATCTACCCCTAAGCTGGTACTACCTGTGCCTTGGACATGTAAAGATGGCAAGTCTGTACTGTACTTGGAAAGCACAGAAATTGTTCTGCTTTCATGAAGATTCACAACAGTGACATGCAGCTCCTGAGCATGGTTTGTTTAGACCCATTCATTTCAACCTCACAACTTAAGAAACATGGTGAGTCCATTTCTCTTTGTAGTAGATACTGTCAGAGAATAGCAGAATTGTTAACAGCTTCTTCTCACAAATGCTGTTCAGGTTGGAGGAAAGATAACCCAGTAGACATACTGAAGATTTTATTTTACATATATAATAGTCTCTTGAAATATTAATTGTGAGTATTGGTGCAGGTCTTTGTTTGATTAACATGATCATGTTCATTTGGAACATTCCATGTTGTACTCTGCAAGCAATGTCTCTTTCACTCATTTATTTTATGGATATGCTCTCTCCTGCATACCAGCACCTGTATGCCTGATTTCTTAGGCTTTAGGTCACAAGCTTATTTCCTTTCTAATAAACTCAGAGTTATGTTTTCCTACAAGTGCTGTTTCCAACGACAGGCTAGTAATGACATATTTACTTCTCATCTTTCCACATCACTTTTATGCTTCAAGAATTGATTAAGCTACCACAGGCTGGTAAAATGTTCCAAATAGAGCAGACAGAATGACAGTGAAAATATTTTGAGATTTGCTCTTTCTGACACATGAGACAAATATTCAAGAAGTTATTTAGGATAAGAAGTATTGTCTGTAAAATGTTGCAAACTAAATTTAAACTAGATGTGGAGATGAAGTGAAAGAACATGTTGTAAATAAAACATATTTTTCCAAACATAATTTCCTGGCCGCTGACTGTGGAAAGGAGCTGTGCCTTTCCAAGTGCTCTATGGTCAGCTTCCCACAGAGGTTATCAAGCTCTGATGCTGCTGGTTAATAGCTTGGAAACCGTACAACAAAAATGGACTTGGCTAAAATGAGGTATTTACTGACTTATGTGTCAGAAAGAAAAGAAATAAATTTTTTTTGATCACCTAGAAAAATCAGTCCTTCACCCTCAAGATCAAACTGTACAAAACACAATGTACATGGTGGTTTTTATTCTCAGATAAAGGGGTTTAACTTTACTGATCCCTGCAGATTTAAAGGTGTAAATGATTACTTCTACAACACCCACTTTTTGGATAATTTATGAGTGATTATATCTTTAAAGAATGCTTTCTTGACTGTGTGTGTTTGTGTGTGTTTGTGCCTTTCTTAAGAAATCCCAAGTGTCATGTTCCTCAGTTCCCCATCCTCTTGGTGTGCTTATTTAATAACATACAGTCACATAAGAGAGAGTATCTACATATGAAGACAGAGCTACTTTGCTTTTGTTGCCTTCTGGAGACTTGTGCCAAAGAATAGTCAGTCTGCTATAATCCTGAATTTAGCAGAAGGTAATTTCTAAATCAGGCCCTAAAGAAATATGAAAAATATCAAATCTCCTCTCTGTTTGGAATGAAATTACCATTTAAAAAAAATTAAGTTAGCTAGTTGCAAAATCACAGCTTAAAGGGTACTGTGAAAAAAAAAAAAATTAGTCACACTCCTCTAAATCATTCTAAAAACCAAGGAGTGCGAAAGGAAACATGGTTGTATTTATTTCTATACACCTTATTGTTCTTTCACATGTTTCATGTAGAAAAAAACATAGATACTTCTATTCTACAAATTTATTTATATTACAGTATTAGCATATTGAAAGAAAAACCCAATCTGATGCTTTTCTTTTTTTCCAGTTTTCATGAAGTGAATGGTATTCTTCTCTGTTTACTCTATTTAAAAATGACAGGCTCATCTGTAGAACTTTGGTTAGCACAAAATTAAATGATATTGCTCTTTAACTTCAGTGGTCTGTACTGAAAGACCTAAAGCAAAATTCTGTCATATCTGCAGGGATACGGGTAGAAGTCCTGGAAATCTCAAAAAAATGTCAGAAGCCTTTTATTTCTAAAAGTCTTTTGTGTTATGCACCCTTTTTGTTTTCTAGATTTTTACAATACCTGTTAATCTGCTGTTTATATATTCAAGTTTGTAGGGGTATCTGTTACCATGTAATTATGGTGTTTAAAAAAATTTGCACCTTATCTCCTAGAATAAAATGTGCTTTGTGGTTTCAAATGGTCCTATTTAAATACTTCTCTGTTCCAGAAATAACTGTGATTTTTAGACTGCCTTCCTAGGAAATTCAGTCATCCTGGGAAGTGGCATTTGATGCACTGTCGTGAGCCATAGTTCAAACAGTAACTTCTCTCACTGTGAGGAAAAGGGAATGGCTCTACCCTTGTAGAGTGAGATCCTGTTACAGATTGTTTCCTCTGCTGTCCACACCTCCAAATAAACACAAAATGGTAAAGTTGAATTGAAGGCAAAAGAATAAAAGACTTCTTAAGGATCTGCTAAAGAAAAATATTATCACTTTTTATTTGAAACACGTTCAAATGTTTGACCAAATCATAGTTGCTTGATAATTAGCAAGAAGTGAAACAAGTTGCAGGGACCTCTAGAGAAATAGGTGTGGTGGAGGAGAAAGCCTGAAATGTTGATGTGTCAAATGTGAATCATTTGTGTTCATTTCAAATCCAGTTTTGCATAAAGTTGTGCCAACAAGTTCAATGGTGGAAACAGCTCAGAAGAACTGAAGGACTGCAGGTGATAAACAGGGATGGAGTGGGAGTCTGTGCCAATTCACTGATTAAACAGGGAGGAGCAGCAGTAGATTATGGAAGACCTTTGTGTGTCTGTATATATACACACACACATATGCATAACATAATGTAATGGTTTGGGGAATGGTTTGGAAAGCTTCATTTTTACCGTTAGAACAGTTGCTTTTCCTAGTGTAAAACATTGTAAATGCCAGTGAGAACTCTGACAGTATGAATATTTTCTAGAAAGGCAAAAATTTTATACATTTTCCAAACTGTGAAAAGCCGGGCCAGTTTAGAGATGAGTCAAATAAGAATAACTTAAGTGAGATGAAGATTGTTTCTTCAGATGATTTTCAAGTCACTTGTAAAGAGCCGATACATTTACTCAGAAACTAAAAGCACAGGAAAAAGCTTTCCTCTTAAGAGAAAAAAAGAAAAAAAAATTGAAATTTTACCAGGCTGTTCTTCATGATCTGCAATTAAAGTTCCTTTAATTTGGTCTTTCCTTGTGGAATCTTTTGACATTAGAAAATGTTGATGAAAACAAAAGGGAGAATGCATGTGGCACAAAAAGAACAAGAAAGAGATGAAGTCAAAATCCATTTGTGTGCTTCTGTCTAATCTATCTATGCTGTGTGGCTGACCATACAGCACACCCCTTAATAGCAAGCTTTTCAACGCCTTCCCTTTCATTTATCCATGGCAAAAATAAAAATTCTGCAAGTGCTAACAGGGTACAAAACCAATCTGTAGTTGTCATGGGGTTTCCATTCTTTTCTGTACTATGTGGCTATGCTAAATTAATACAAATGTTTCTGATGTGCTAAGGGAAAAAAAAAGATGTTGCTTGTTTAGACAATTGTAATGAAGGTCTAACCTTTTACATTAAACAACAGTTGCCTTCATTTACTTTCTGGCAGCAGTTCATATGTTTTCAGCAAAGGACACGATTTAATGACCACATATACCAGATTATTTAAATGAATGGTTTTAATGAGTTCTTTGAATAGGCCTCTCTAAAAAGAAAGCATGAAATTACTTTCTCAGTTGGGATTTTTTCCCATATTTTAAGAAAAATGTACATAATTCCTTTACAGAAAACATGGGCCATAGTTGCTTTAGCATTTCCATGCCATGTGTGTTAATAAACTAGTATTTCATATGATTGAGACACCAGTACAGCAAACTGATGTTTTAATATATTATTACTTCCTAAGAAACATTTTTTTCCTATAGAAAACAGGAAAATACTTCTCATTTTAACAGAATGGGATTATTAGTTTATGTCTAATGAAAAGATATGGGCAAGCCTGATACAATAAGCCTAAATTAAAAGGCTTTGAATCTAGACTTGATTATTAACTTACTAATACTCCTGAGAGAGAAATACATCCAAGTTCCACGGGGATTACCTCAGGTGAATTCAAAGTAATTTGAAGTGATTTAGCCTCTAAATTACTGAACTTGGTATTTACTAGGCTTTTTTTGTTACTTATTGCAATATGAAGCATTAATTTCTTCCAAATAAATAGGATTGGGCAAAGTCTATATACATTTGCAGCTGTCTATAATGATGTCTTTCACTTCTGAAGCAGTAGAGTGTTCTTTATATGATTGATCTAGTTCTTTAAAAGTGGCTTTATGGTTTAGCATGATTAAATTGACTTGATTTTCTCTATAGATTTTGTACATGTACAAATAACAGCACTGCAATGAAAATGCAAACTGAATGAGAGATTTTAGAAATTTTAATCAGCAGTATTTTGCCTCAGAATAAAATCAGTTTTTCCTATGGAATAATGTGAAAAAATGGGCCTAGTGTTGAAAGTCTTGTTGGTCAACAGATAGTTCAAGCAGGGTTCCAACATTTGGCAGTCTTTTCCTGAGCATAAAGTTTGTAAAGATATTCATTTGTGCATAGGGTAAGTGATGTAGTTCATTGCCATTTTCTTTAGACATTTTGTTTAAATATTTCAGATTCCACTGTGATTTCTATGGCTTTGACTTAGTTTTACATATTGCTGTTTCTAATTTTGTTCTAACCTTCTTTATGGCCTCTGGGTGAAACCACTAGAAAAATCTAAGGAAAATGCATCATCTCATTCTTCATTCTTCTCTCCTCCTGCCCATGGAGATGTAATATGGCTGAAAGAGATTGAATCTTAAGCAATCAGTTCACTGAAATTTCTCCATGGCCTTTTATTATACTGTGATACAAGTATCTTGTGTCAGTCACTGCTTGATGATAGAACTGTAGTCATGAAGGCATCCTAATACAAATGCTGTTGTTTTTTATCTCGTGGTATAATATTTAACTACTAAAATACTTAGCAATCATTAATATTAATAAACACCACTGTTAACTCTAACCTCTAAAGTCTTTAGCATTAATTTGATACGCATCAAATGCTTAATAGGTAACTTTAAGTAACTTTAGGTGATACTTATGTAATACTTTCAGTATTGCTTAAAGTCTTCAATTCTTTTAAGAGAATAATGGTGTTTAACTTCAAAATATTATTCTTTCTCACTCAGTAAGGAGCTCTTTGTTCCAATAAGACTGAAAATAGAAACAATTAGCTCCTACAAGATTGATCATATTTGCAATACTGAATGATTTCCTTTATAGGAAGAAAAGTTTACTTTGCTATCTTAAAAAATCTTGATGATCTACCAAAAAGGTCTCCACCTTAAAAGCATTTGAACATGCCACTTAGAAGCACTCTATGGCTATTTTATGTGGTCTTTAAGGTGCTCAATAACCCCATAAAGTTTTATTTTACTAGCTCCTGTTACTTTGTGTGTTACATGTTTAAAGCCAATGAAAAGATTTTTTTATTAATCACATGAGTTTTTATTTTACTGTTCACATAAAAAAGCTTTATAATACCTTTCAGTACCTCAATTTTTGTGTATGAATTATATAATTGTCAGCAGGCATTATTCTGAACTGCAGTTTCTGGACCAGAAAACCATGTTTAAATCACTCTGGGCATTAAAATGAAATGGGTAAGTGACTTGACTGCATGGACTGGCAGGGTCATCCTGCAGCAGAACACATTATGAAATCAAATATTAATATGTCTTTAGTTGTGAAGAGGGGTATAAGTTATTCAAATGGGATTTTAATTTTGATTTTTTTTATACTTTTTGTTTTTAAACTGGTAAGTGAATAAAAAGAGAGAAATTAAAATCTGGAAGGTATAAAATACTCCAGCAGCAGCCAGACCTTGCAGGGGCATTTCAGTTTTCATGCAGAAGAGATAAAGCTGGATGAAAGACTTTCTAGCTACAATAATGAATGAAGTCACCCTATTTAAGATTACGAACCTTTTCAGTATCCTTTACTTCTGTGAAGCATTTTATAAATTTCAAAAAAGTCTAGCTTCTCCTCAGATAGTTCAAAGGAATCACAGACATTTCTCAGACAAAAATCTGATGCCAAATAAAGGCAGCAATTTGACCAGGCCTGTCATGTTAATGCCAGTGAAGACAATGGGTAAAATGACAGCAGGCTTCTCATCGAAAGGGAATCAATACTGCTCTACAAATAAGAAGCAAATGCTTCAGAAAGTTTTAGCATGTTTGCAAATAGTTTCATTTGAAATTCTTGAATTCTTCTCTCAGCCATAATATGAGACCCTGAGATTAGCTCAGTTGGTCAGAGCATGGTGCTAATAATGCCAAGGTTTGATCCATGCTCAGGCCATTAACTTAAGAGTTGATGATCCATGTGGGTCCCTTCCAACTCAGATTATTCTGTGAAATATCTTGGGTTATTTCCTCTTCTAAAAAGCATAAAACAAACACAACTGCACTCTAATTTACCTAGTATCTTGGAAATTAGCACCAGTCAGAAACCATTAAAATGAAACAGACCAATAAAATTACACAGTAAGGAAAGCTATAGATAATACTAGATAATGCCAACCACTATTAACAAACTCATGTAAACAGATCACAGGACATCCATGGGAGCTGTGCCCAGTGCTCCCCATTTCCAGCTTGGGACCTCTCTCCATTCCTTCCCCCTGCCGTGCCCAGGACTTACCTTCCTACTACCCAGTGCCTCGAAGTGGCTCCGCAGCTCCTCTACAGTGACAGGGACGTGCTCCATCAGCTGAGGTCCACCCAGGCTCTCCTCCTTGAACACATCTCCCCTCCTGATGTCTGATGGCATCTTCCCCAGGGCAATCCTATCTGGCACCAGGGATGGTGGGAGTGGCGAGTGCAGGAACATCATTCCTGGTCTTGTAGCATTGGCAGACTCCCATCTCTGCTTGAGGAGCTCCACAGAGCCCTTCTGCAGGGGCAAGTCTGCCAGCTCCAGCATTCCCTGCCAATGCAACATGTACCTGGGGTCAGAGGCTTGTGCATGGTGCCAGCAGAGGCAAAATGGAGTGGCTCAGAAGCCCTTGTGTGCTGCAGGACAGGCTGGGACACAGGCTGGTGGCTGGGACAGAAGGCACTTCCCAATGGCAGTTGTGAGATCCAGTGAGATCAGATCCAGTAGAAGTCAATGAAAGGGCAGAGTGTGTTCATACAAGAGGAATATGTGAATTATAGAGTGAATTAAAGGTGCTGTTCAGACATTCTATTCTTAAGCTTGACAGCAGAATTGCTGTCTATCAGGAATGGAAAAGCAGCAAGCATACAATTAGTGAGAAACAAAGTGAGGTTAATGAATGAGTGCCTGGTAATCAGTGTGTGTGACATGAAAGATGTTGTGACAGGTGACTGCTGATTTCTTTAAGACCTGATACAGCTGTCTGTGTTGTAGCTTGAGTCATAGCATTTTAAAGCAGCTGGGAGACAGAAGGGCTACTGCATTAGCTGAGAGACTGCTTGAGTAGCCTGGAAACACAACCCAGGTTAGTTCTCCTAATTGCACTGTAACTCATGTCAGGTAAATTGCTAAGTGTTGATATCCTACCTTTCTGATCAGTTGACTGCTCACAAAGACTTATTCTGTCTTTCTTACAGTACACTCAGGAAGGAAAATTGCCATTTTGTTATTTTGCACCAGCTGGTGAATTCTGCTCCCCTTTTCCTGAAATCAGCTCCCAACAGGTTTGATTTTGATGTTTTCTGTCCTGTAGCAAATACTCAAATGTAAGTTTTCACATCTCATTCTAATGGTGATTTAACTAAAAAGAATGTGAATTTAAAATAGTAACAAGAAAGAAATGTTAACAAGAGCTGTGGCCCAACTAGTAACTAAAATATCAATTCATTAGTCCCTTTCTTTTGGAAAGGAATTCTTGCACGGGTGTAGCTGTCCATTAATATGCTTATGTTTGATAGAGTAATTTGATCTGCAATGTTGGGAGTTAAACTTCGGGCTTTTTAAGTAATTTTTTAACCAGAATTAATGTGGTTTGTAACATTTTACTTAAGAATTAAAAACAACGTGAGGAGTGCTGGGTATTTGATGTATTCCAAGAATAATTTTAAAGGAGACTTCAAGGTTTACCTTTCTTGAGCAATATGGAGAGGAGTTTCTTCACTCACACTTTTCACCTTCTCTGTAACCAGAAGTTGGCCCAAGACTTGTTTCTCCTTTAGTTTTTGGCAGAACTATATTGTGTTTATGGTTAACATCCTGCTAGCTTTCCTTATCTGGTACAAGCTGTCTCCCAAACCCTTCCTGCAAGCAAAAGAGTGACATTCTTCCTTCTGCTACCATACGTACTTCTTCCATCAAAGATCCTAGATGGGTCTGGCTTCTTTCTGGCCCAAAATGAAGAGCAGCTGTTAAATTCCCCAGTTGCAAGAATGTTCATCCTAACTCACAGCTGGAGGTTAGAAATACTCCTGATTTATGCTGCATCTAAGGATTGACTTTAGATTGTGGAGCAGGCTTTTTCTAATTTGTTTGAGAGTGCTTATGCAATACCCACATTCTCCTATATCTTCATTGCTGGTGGGTCCTTCTGTTGGTTTCAGTGATTTTCAGGGTATGTGTTATTCTGTCTTTCAGAAATAGTCAGGAGTGTACCTGCTTGTCCCTCACAGCTCTCAAAATGCTGTTAACTAATTGTGTGGCTTCTGATAGTGGATAAAATGAGCATCTACTTTGTTCATGTGCATACATTGCATGAGCAGAAATTTTGTGATAATTCAGTTTATAAAATTGGATTCCAACCCCAAAAGAGAGATTTAATTGTAATACCTGCATTTGTGTCAGGAATGAATTTTAATATAGGCCCAAACTTGACTTTCAGCCACTTTGTAAATATGTGTTTTAATGAAAGTGTACTTCTGAAACTTGGAGAAGGAGGGGAAAACCAAAACAGGAAAACCCAAAACAGGTTTGGGTGTTTTCTAGAGGTTGTTTGAGGTTTTTACTATTTTTATTAATGGTGTCTTTGATCTTCTAATTTATTTTCCTACTTGTTCATAGTAATTTTAACCACTGTAGAATACTAACAGTATTTTATGACAAGTCAAATATTTGAGGGATATTTGATATGTAGGATTATGATTCATTTTAATTGTTTGCTGAGCTTTTTAGTGCCTTGTCCTTTCTGAAAATTTAGGAAGAAAATAGAGGAAATGAGAGAAGCACAAATTTTTACTTTGACTTAAGTCATTATTATCATTTCATGCTGGTAGTATTTTTTTACTGTCCATCTGTGGAAACTATATTATTTAAGCGACAGGGAGAACAGATACTGTTGCTTTTATCAAGTATCAGAGTATTTTCTTTTATGTCTGCTCTTTTTGGCTCTCTGAATTTGTCCTCTGGCTTATTTATTTTTCCCCCAAACTTGACTTACTATCTCATAGTGACAATAGACTTACTACATCAGTCAATTAGCTGAAATGCAGGCCAATTTGGATCTGTGCATCTGTGAGGTGCATAATAGGAATGAGACTGGTGGCAAGGCAGAACTTACAGTCCATCACATTCATGCTTTCAGTCCTATCACACCTGCTCATAACAGATGAGAGCCCATAAAAATGAGCAACATATTTTTAAAAGGTATTGTTGTGATAGGATAAAGGTTTCAGTCAGATTAAAAGTTTGTGGTGAGCATTGTCCTATCATTTTCTTTGGTTTGGAGACTCAAGTGTGCTTGTGTGGCAGAACATGGAGAAATGATTACAGGATGAAATAAAAAATTGTGCCAGTTAGTGAGCAGTCATTGTGGTAGAAATAGATGGAGGAATTTTTTTTAAAAAAGTACCTAAAATGCTATATAACCTCCACAAGTAGGTCTTTGTGAATGCTATCTAGAAACCTTTTGCACTAATGTGTTTGTTTTATTAGGCCAGTGGTGCTACAGCCTTCAAACACTGCAGTCATATTGTACATTTTCTTTTTTGTGTATTTCTTCTCTGGGGTCTTTTATATATATCTCCCATTAATGTAATAAGAGGCCTACAGTAATTATTCATTTCATATTATAAATCTGATAAATGAATACTTTTCTTGAACAAACAGCTATGAGAAGGCCTGTAGATTTAGTGGACTTGTGAACAGCAGGGATCCAGTAAATGTCAGGATTTTTTTAAAATCAGAAATTGTTGATAAATCTGTCTTCACAGATTATATAGATATATGTAATATATTGAATTGGTGTTGTTTTTCTTGCACTCTCAATGAGACATGCCCTCCTCTGCTCTTCACAGACTTTGTATTTCATTAGTAGGTGAACATATGCATTCAAGGAAAGCTCTTGAGGAAGACTATTTTAGTTCTGCTCTGCATTCATTTGGCATCATATTCTTGCTATCTTAAATGTTTCTTACATGTATACCCTTTCATTTGTTCACTAGCAAATGAATACAGTAATTTCACACTCATAAGCTGCACCTGGCTATAAGCCGCACTTCTGGGTAGCAGGGAAGACCACGGAATTTGTCCATAAATAAGCCGCACTGGGTGATAAGCCGCACCTTTTTTTTTTTTTATTTTAAGCGAGGATCCATGTGCAGCAAAGTAATGAGTTAGTAACAGAATCACACGAGCGCAGGGTTTGTTATCAGGTGCTCAATTTGCAAACAGTTTTTACAGACCAGCGAAGCCTTTAAACGCAAACCAAGGTGCCCGCCCCGCGCCACGAGTCCCGGCACTCGCGCCCCCGGTGCTGGCTGCCGCGGCTCCCCGCGCCACTCAAAGCAGTGGCTCGGTGGGCTGGCTGCGCAAAGGCGGCAAAGGCGGGCCGGTCACACGAGAAAGCGGCAAAGCCGGTGAAGGCAGGCTGGCCGCGCGAAGCCGGCGGCAGCGGCTCCGTGGCAGCTCCCCAGCCGTGGCTCTGTGGCAGCTCCCTCCCCGGCTGGCTTGCACTTCCGGGTTGGCATTTTGCCGGAATTTGTCCATAAATAAGCCGCACCTGGTGATTAGCTGCACTTCTGGGTTCAGCTCGATTCTTCAGTGAAATAAGTGCAGCTTATCAGTGTGAAATTACTGTAAATAGAAATTATAGAAATAGGAAGCTGATAGAGTTTACTTCTAGAACTATTTTTGAACAGTGTTGTGTGTATCTGCATGGGATGATGCCATCATGCGTTTGTGTTAAGTCCCCTCATAACTTTAGAAAACAGTCTTGTCAAATAACTAGCATTTGCCACTGCATATTGAGTTGGTTTTCCTTCTCAGTTAAAAAAACTCCCCAAAATTAAAAAAAACCAAAACAAAACCCACTGCTAGAAACCCTAACAAAACAAACTACAACACAAAAAAGAGCATCACACCAAAAACCCCAAAAATCTTTCGAGGATGTGATGAATCCTTTACATGATCTTCTGTTCTACTTCATCCAGCCCTTGTATCTGAGATCTCCCTTTCTGTTTTACCCTGATTCTAATTAATCTTCACTGTGAAGAATCCCTGGCATGAAGCTCAATAGGACATCTTGGGCTAAATTACGCAAAAACAACACACTGCAAGTGAAGACTGTATATCATTTAACCCAGTGGTTTTCCCAAACCACTGAAGAACAACCCCTATGATCCAGAGGAAGCTACAGATCAACAGGCTGCTAACCCCTTACCTTATTGCAATTCTGGGAGGGGCAACAGAGGGTTGAAAGAGGGGATCAGTATCTACCTAAGTTCTCCACTACATCTAGTCAAGAATAGAATAAAATTGCTCAGGTGGAAGGGATTAGCAGCAATCCTGTAGTCCAACTGTAATATTCACTGGCCACATTACTTAATAATCTGTCTTCTGCTTAAACTCTTTATATATGCACACAATAGCTGGGCACATGTTTCTGATGCCTTTCCTTGAAAAGCTTGCAGTTTCTTTGCAGGTAAGCAGAGCCTCCAGTATCTGTAACATTTCTTCATTTACATTTCAGATGCTTCTTAACAAAAGCAGCTTAGACAAGTTTATGAAGAGGTAAAATAGTTCTGCATGCTATAAAATGTAAAGCACTTCCAAATTCCTAGTCATATTTTGAGAAGATATATTATTTGGGGGCTATTTAACATGCCAACCTTTATCCTGATACAAATATACATAGGTAAATAATAAAACTTTAAATGTTTCAATTTTGAATTATGACAGGTGCTGTTATAGCTAGTGTAACAAGGTTCCAGTATTTTAAGGCAAATCGTGCTGAAACATTAATTTCTCATATCTTACCAGCAAAATCAACACATTTTATCATCTAATAAGAGAGGACTAGAAAGTGCATAATTCACATTCATGGGATTGAGGAAAGACGTACTTATTATTTTTCCTTTTATCCCATGACTCTCATTTATTACATCAGCAGTATCAGGCTCCCCACCAGACAGCCTATTTACAAAAATAAAACAAACCAATTCCATATTTGCATTGAGTTTCTTACCACTGTGTTCTTCTCAGTCAAGTTTTCCAGTTGTGTCTCTGCTGCACTCATTTTGAGCGAATTTAACGAAAGACAATTTTAAACATTTTCTAATTCATTGCTCTCATTTGACTAACGAACATGAGGCTTGACAGACACACGTCTGATAGTAGTTACAAGACACCAAATCTCTTGCGTGCTTGCGTTGCCAATGTATTATTTAGTGAGGTGTGGAGGTAAGGTATGCCTTCTGCTGTACCTCTGGCTGTGCTGTGTGTGCTCACCTTACACTGCTTAGCACTGGCAAAGGCTGCAGGCAACAGCTTTTGTTTCAGTTTTCTTTGGCAGGAAACAAAGCACCTTCCAGTAAAAAATTGCTGGTTCTTAAGTACCTGGGAAGGGTTTGGAGAAAAAGTACAATTGGTAAGTCATAAGTCAAATGGGTAATAAAGTACTATGTCAATTTGTACAATTCAGACCATCTAAAGATACCACATTCCAATGCAGCTGACTTTCTTAATAATAAACAGAATTGCTTTTGAACAGTCTCATTGTGGACCAAAAGTACAGAGTATAAGTCATACAGGAAAAAAGTTAGAAGGATTTTCGAAGGTCTTCCACTCCCTTATATTCTGTTTTAATCTGCTATGTTCCAGGGCTGTTACTGTGTCTTTTTCCTTTCCTCCTGTCCCAGTCCACACATGTCCCAAATCTGTCATAATTGCATGATAGCAGGTGAAGACTATGGTCATCAGATGCTGCCTTTTGACATTTACCCACTTCACAACTGTGGTCAAACACAGCCGAATTCTGGGTTTTCTGGGCTGCTGACCCAGTGGGCAGGCATGTGCTACTCAGCACAGCCAATGCAGCCTCCAAAACTTCTTTTCTAAGGGCACCAATCAGGAGGACAAACACAGGGACAGAACATGTTCTGCAACCTCTCCCCAAATGACTTGGTGTCCTTAGGGACATATTTTTGTGTGGACTGTGTTGTAGATAATGAAAATATCTGCACATAAGCAGCACCTCTTTTTCATTGTTGCTCTCAATTACTTGGCTAACTTCAGGTTCTCTTGCATAGGCAGCTGGGCAGGAGTAAGTGTTCAGTCAGCTCTGGCATGACATGCTTGTTTTTCTTTGATTTGCAATTGTTTTTTATTTCTTTAGTGTAATTGAAGCTTTTTTGACTTCAGGCTAAAACTGCTTGTCTAGTAGAAGCTTAAAGGACTCCTTAGAGAAGTAAGGGGTACACTAAGGTACCCTCTTGTTTCCACTCTTCTTGCATGTGTTTTGTAACTCATAAGAATGGTAAGAAATCTTACTTTAAAAACAGAAGACCCTAGAATGTGCAAAATAACAGATTTATTTAAAATATTTTAAAACGCCTTCAGTTTTCCCCCATACCTTTGAATTAGTGACAAAACTTGTACTGGAATAAAACTATGTGACAAGTTGGTTGTATGTGACTCAGGCTTCAGTTTAGTGTTTAATGAGAGGTGGGTAAAAATCTGTGCAGAATCTCCTCTATCCTGCCCTTGACAGGTATGTTTACTTCATTGTAGTTACTACACAGAATTGCCAAATCACTGCGCATTTTTTCCCCCTCTGTCAAGTTTGATCAAGGCTAAATGACTACAAGGCAACAGGGAATTAGGCCTCTTGTTTCATGGTGTGTTTTAAACTGAAAGTTCAGAAAGCTCATGGCAGATATTACTGAGCATGAAATCCCTGTTCTGAGGATCATCCATCTACACCTCCATAATTTCTACACACTCCCCCAGGTCTGTCTTTGTGAACTGCTAGAATGCTCCTATATACTTTTAAAGCTCTGAACAGCCTAGCAGGAGCTACAGAGGAACTTAAGCAATTTATTGCATTTAGCTTTTGCTTAAGAAAATGTACTGAATCTCTTACATATTTAAAAAATAGGTTTATGTTTTAAAATAAGAGTTTCTTGATCAATATTGATTTTCTGTCATTCCTGATAAATCTTCAAACATAGTCATTGTGATGCTATTTCATGTACGTTTCAGTCCTCTGAAAGTGGCTTTCTTGGTTAACCTGTTCTTAGTGAAAGTGGAGAGAAATCCTACATAGACCACAATGCTTCTATAGAGAACCAGGAAAAGAAATCTATAATGAAATCATCTGAATTACAGCAACTTGTTCTTCATGGTTATGATAAAAGGATCCAGAGATGCACATTACCTTTCTACTTTAGGTACCATCTGTTCTACCTTTGTATTTGACTGACAGTTAAGAAACGTCCTTGGGAATATATAGCAGGAGGAGGGTGCACCCAAAAAAAGTTTTAATGTTGAGTTTAAATAAGGAGTTCTGAGTTAGATGATCTATTTCAAAGTAGAATTCTAGGGGGGTTTTCCAGCACAGATAGAGCCAGTGAAATGGAAATAAGGAGTTTATAACCTCATTGCTGTAGTCAGTGTTCTGGGAGCCCTGAATTGCAGCCATGTCTAACTCTTACGGCTTCGTCTTGGTAGGAATACACGAATCAGCACACAAAGCAGAATCATTTTGTGAACTAGTGAACAGAGCAAGCCTTGGCAACATGCATTAAATATCTGGGTGAAATTCCCAGGATTACGGTATGCTTTGCTCAAATTGGATAACTCTTTAATTGGTCAGTTATTTTCAAATTGAAAAATTGCAACTGGCTAGCTTTTTGGGAAGAATGTGTTATGACTATGTTAATAATAATTATATTAATATAATTCACTGAAAATAACCTTTATGTGATTTCAAGAGACAGTGGCATCCATTAAAAGCACAACTGATGACAGTGATGATAGTCACCCCTCAAACTCTAGAGACCAGAGCTCACTGTGCTTACATTTGTCTCTCAGAAATGGCTGATGAAACGACGTATAACATTTTTCTCAGTGTGATTGATTTTATTCATAATACTGCTGCATCTAAGTTAGAAGGGAATTTCATACTGAGTGATTTTTAAACAAGTATACTGTAGTTATCTCAACCATCTTTCTGACACTGTCATGATTTCTGGTCAAGTTTTCCACATGAAAGACAGTATTATTAATATATATTGTTTAAATTATTTCTGTTCCTTTAATAGGTGTTGTTTGCCATATGCCTTCATAAGGGAAAACAAAGGTTTCAGTGGAGCAGTTATTACTCTTTTGAATATATGAATATTTATTATTATTGCATCAAATTATTATTATGATAAGCATGTGAATAGCTCCTGGAAGTAAATTAATTTTGCATTTATTTTTCCCATATTTCAGCACATGGGAGCTTCAGTGTATTGCTGTCTGGTATGCTGGAATCAGTCAACGCAACTGTAGCCTTGGTTGTCAGTTTTGACAATATTAGAAAATTTTAAAATTATTGGATTATTTAAAATTTGCTACTGTGTATGAAACAGGGATGAAGAAGGTCCCACTTTTCTGAGGGAAGCAGAGATCAATGTGAACGGGCCCTGAGCTGACTTAAGCAACTCACCAAAGCTCAGTCCAAAGACTAAGGCTAGTCCAAGTGCATTGGGTAACATCCATGCATGAGTGATCTGAATGAAGTATCAGTATCAAGATAGACCTTAAAGACAAGAAAGTGAATCCTAAAAGGCTGAAGCTGTACTTTGAGACACTTGGTGGGCAGACAAAAGGTGTATAACCTGACCAGTATAGGGAGTACTCATGGAGTAATGTACCTAAAACTCATGTTAAAAAAAAATTTCATGATGCAGAGAAGGCATATCTATTGTTGACCATGCTTGTATTAGGAATGAGATTTTTATATCTTAATGTTGACTGATGGAAGGTACATAAGTTGATCCACTTTTGCTATCATTACAGTTAAATGTAAGGAAACAACTTCTGATGTGAGAAGGCAAGATCTTGGCATGGATCATGTCAGAATGCAATCTTTTAAAGTATGACGTACAAGGTCATACTTTATACATATACATATATATTCAAACATATATACGTACAAAATTTTTTTTCTCTCTTTTAAACCTGATTAATCTTTTCATCTCATCACTAGGGTTTTGTGGCTTGAGAGTGTCCGTATCAGTGTCTGGGGTCTTCCTTTGGTTTCTCCTAAACACAGTAATTTTCCCACTGGAAATACTATGTGGAAATTTCTTTAGTAAGAATGTGGCAGGATTGGGGTTTGGAGGGGATTATCCTTTTTTGCTTTTGTTCCTCCACAGAACAGTAGGAGTCCTGTAGCAAGACATACTTTCATTGAAGTTACGCCCGAGAGGCACAAATAGGTCTGTAATGTTACTATTTAGTCTTGTAAGCCCAAGGCCCTGCAAAAACCACTAAAATAGAGAAGTAAATAAAATGTGAGACACATGTGAACCTGTGCTGTCAGATCTACTTGGGGACCTCATAGAATAGGATATTTCTGTAAATGTCTGCATACTGCTCTTTACAAGTGGTTGCAAAAGTTAAAAAAGTATTAAGATAGACATTGTCTCTGACTGACACATTTTTGCTTATTTACCTCTAAGATCCCCCAGAGCTGGGACTAGTACTCCAGACAGGGTCTCATGACAGTAGAATAGGTGGCACATCAATTTACACAGGTTTCAGATAGACTAAATTATGTGTTCTCATTTTCTTTATCTTCTGAAATATTCATTATTTTCAAATTACAGCTGCAAAGAAACTCTAGTTGCTGTGTAGTTAATTTTCTAAATGAAATTTACTCTAAGAGTATGATACTAAAGCGTATTTTGAAAGAAAAGGTGCTGAGAACATGCAGATGACTCACATGTGCTCTTCTGCTAGCTGTGTCAGAAAACTACAGCCCTTTTCCAAAGTAATGAGCTTAACAAAGATAGGCCTTACTTAGAGGCAAGAAACAGATTTGTAGCCTCAGGATTGCAAGCAATGACTTAGAAAAACGTGTTATTTAAAAGATTTAAGTATTCAGAATGCCTGGTAGCTTTTAGATTTTAAAGTAGCCTGAAACAGCTTTGGTCCACTGCTTTAATTCTTTTTCAGTCTTTTGAATGTACTTTCTATGGTCTACTTGAAACAGCATTGCAGGATGCCTTTACCTTTCATCAGGATGCTCTGTAAGGAACCTCTCTGTCTTTTGTCTCCGTTGGATTTGCAAGAGCACTTTCAGAAGGGTGTGACAGCATTTACTATGTCATGTGAATAAATCTGGATATTGAGACTGCTTGCTTATGTCATCTTCTTATCTTTGGACTACACTTTTCACCCTGACAGTGAAAGAGATTTCATAAATAGTAGTAGGAGAAATAAATTGGTTTTCTTCTGGGGAAAATGGTGTTCATACTGACTAAAACTCCGAAGAGAGAACAAGCATTTTTGATACTTTTTCAGATGTATTTCTGACTAAGCAGAGGGAAAAAAACCCCAGGAGACCTCATCTTTCCAAAGCTTTTATGATGCACCTGAAGCAAAAATTAAGCTAGAGCAAAATGCAGTATTCTTTTTATTATATTTGCATTCAGAAGCATCCATATTATACTGTTGAGATGTCAGTTTCTACAGTCAGTAGCTGTAGAAAATTAGTTAATCGCATGAAATAAACTTAGCAAGACATTTTCAGGGAGTGATTATGGCAAGTTTTGCAGGTCAGAGTACCAGGCATGTGTAATGGGGGTTTTAAAAGGAAAAAATGAGGGAAAGTGGGCACTTCAGATACCATTATCAATGAAGATAACAGCAATACCAGCAATTTTCAACCCAGAGGAATTCTATTCAGGAGTGAACATGACATCATGTAACTGAACAGAAAAAGCTATAACCAAGTAAACTGAAATGCTGAGTAAAACACATAAAAATCATTAATTTGTTCTTTTGTTGTTGCTGATGGATTTTATTTACCTTTCTCTCCCTGTAAACTTTCCATTTAAGTTGATGAGATATAGGTAAGCGGAAGAGAGTAGTACTGGAAAATAAAATGTAATTTCTGTTTTTTATATCTTTCTTAATCTGTGTTGTACCCAGAAATACACATGCACTAATCAATTAAACACTTCGTTTTATGTTTATCTGAAACAAGTTGTTAATTTTATTTATATGTGGGGTGGTCTCATTGCTCACACTGCAACTTAGGAATGCAAATGTAATATCTAGAGTTGACTCAGTATGAATGCTTGTTCTGATGCTCTTTCATATAGAGGTATAATGCTTTTTATTGAAAATGTCAATTAAAAGCAGATTATCTCTTCACTTGTGACTCGAAGTACTAACATGGGTCAGATGTTTTAACAGGGGTTGGATTTCTTTGTTTTGGTTTTGCCTACTCTGGTGAGCACACACATTCTTACAGCTAAATATGCAAACTACTATCTTCTCTTCAGTTTTTCTCTATTCCTGGTGCTTTTTGTGAAATGGAATTACGAGGTTTTCTATATTATGCCATAGTGCTTCTTTCAATAAGGTTGAAATGCTAACTGGCTTTTCTCCAGAACCAAAGCAATGCCCCCACCCTGCCCTTAAAGAGGAGTGTTTCCTTGGGCATAATGGCATGTCGTTTAAGTTGCTTTGTTACTGAAACTGCCTCAATGGAAGGGATAGGGTTTGTACTTTGAAGTGTGCACCTTCTAGATGATTGTGGTGGGGAGCTTATTTGTTCACTAGGTCTTTTCATTAAATTTCTGGAAAGATAATTGGATTGAAATGCCACTGAATTCACTTTTCTGTCTCTGAGGCATTTTGCCTCCTTTCACCTTCTTCCTCATTGGATAATTTCATCATAAGTCACAGTATATTTGTATGCTGGTAATGCTGTAACAGAGGACCTGTTTTCCAGTATATGCAATGATATACAATATTTTTCCTGAATGAGATTAATTTACAACTTCAGAAGCTGCTTATACTCCTCTCAATTAAGCTGATAGGTCCTTATTGTCAAGAAAGGCAATCATAATTTTTGTAATCTGTCTTTTAATTTATAGGGACAATGACTTCTTTCTTCTCGACTTAAGAAAACAAATTATTTTGTGATTACTAATCAGAGTTATAGCTAATTGATTTTGGTTAGCTCACCAATGAAATATTAATTCTGTATAACCAAAGATAATTAAGGTGCTAGGAAAGCAGAAAGAGGATGTGCTCTGTGAGCTCTTACAGAAAAGCCTCCTTAGAAGAAAAGGATAGTGCTAACAGGAGATGGTAGTTTAGCATTACATGTGTTCAGGGCCTGCCACAGAAGACATGAAAGTGCTCTCTGGTCTCTGCTTACACAGAATGAATATTTCCTTGAGAAGTGGAGGCAGAGGGAATACTGAGGCTAACCTTTTAGCAGCATTTAGGTTATACTCTTTTAAGCGGGTCATGAAATAATATCCACATTCTCATTAATTTTCTGTAAAACCTCCCACCTCACAGACTCAGTGACTGTGTAGGCTTCAGTTAAAATTGATTGGATGAGGGAACTCATTTGTAGGGCCTCACAATCTGCTCTTTGTCATTTTTACTGCTACCATTTTACATGGTATTTTTGCTTTCAACTCTTCTTCTGTATTGGAGGAAAATGATTTTTACAAGAATGTGATGAGTTTTCTGCATTGTCTTAATAACCCCAGTGGTCCTGCTGGGATTCAGAATTCTTTTTAAATGTGAGGGCTGTTGTTTAGAGTGCATGGGAACATAACTTCAGACATTAGCATTAGTTTTGGTATTAAATGGAAACCTTAATCCAAGAAGAGTTTAATATCAGGATTGGGAATTTTATTATGCATCAAGTCTTTCCTTCTTGCTCTTCCCTGCCTTCCCAAACCATGCAGGTTGGCAGCAGTGTTGTTCTGAGGTGGCTGTGTTTGAGTGTGTCTCCAAATCCTTGTCAGCTGTGGCAGACAGTCCCTACCACAGTGCCTATTTTATTTATTTATTGCTGCACTCCCTCTTTTTTAATTGGAAAACCAAACTGTTTGGATTCACACAAACCTATTACAAATTTCCCTGTTTTCTCTAATAGGGTTTAAGTTGAGAGTGGTTTTTCATCAAGGAGACTAATAGGGAGAATACTAAATAAGGAAAAAGTAATAATTCTGTCAGTATGGCTTTCCTTTCAGCTGAAGTTGTTCACAGGCTGGAGTAAGCAGCTACCTGAGAATTGTGGCAGGGAGAGTACACCAGAGCATTTACGTTAAGAATTTAAAAATAAAAGTCTGGCTTGGGTAACACAATAAAGCTTTTAAAAGTGAAAGAGACCTAAGGCATTAATATGTAATATTTTCAGGTGAATTTGGTAATTTTTATTATATATTCCTGGTTCTATATTTGTGTGACAACTATTTGTCCTATTAGGGGCTGATGTGTTTTAACGCCTGCCAAGCCCCAGACAGTCATTTTCTCACTGCCCTACCAGCAGGATCGGGGAGAAGACCGAAGGGTGAAAGATGCAGAACTCAGGGACTGAGATACAGACAGTTTAATGTGTTAAAGAAAAGCTGTGCACACAAACAAAGCCAAACAAGGCAATCATCCACCAGTTCCCATGGCAGGCTGTTCAGCCAACTCCAGGACAGCCTGGGCTCCACCACACAGAACGGTGACTTGGGAGTACAAACACTGTCACTCCCAACATCCCCAAACATTCCCCCCTTCCCCCTTCTCTCCCCAGGTTTGTATGCTGAGCATGGCACCATATGGTGTGGGATATCCCTGTGCTCAGCTGGGGGAGCTGTCCTGGCCGTGTCCCCTCTCAACCTCTTATGAACCCCTAACTTCCGCTCTAGCATGGCCATATGAAAAGCAGAGAAGGCCTTATTTTCATGTAAGCCCTGATTAGCAATAACAAAAAATCTCTATATTATCAACCCTGTGTTCAGCAAAAATCCAAATACACATAGGTCCCTACCAGCCACTGTGAAGAAAATTAACTCTGCCCCAGCTGAAACCAGCACAAGGGCATAGTCTGTATCAACAATCAAGAATATGCAGCTTTTTTAAGTGGAAAAACCCCACCAGCTTACTAAGAGGTTATTAGATGCTGTTGTGTGGCAGTGCTGCTGTTTCGTGCACATTGCAGCCTGCGTCTGCTCTGGTGATGAGGGGCACAACTGGCCACTCCCAGCCATAAAAACAGCAGCACATCAGGAGGGGCACCTCCATCCCAGCATACAGGGAGACTGACAATTCTGACTACATCGTTCCTCACAGGGGAAACTAGAAACCTTTTTCTGTAGAGATTGTTTCTAATGTATGTTAGCCAGCCAGACTGGGATGGAGAGGGATTTGGTATTTGGCTAGGGGCTTTGATATAAATAACACATCCTGCATTGTAAGAAGGCCCCTTATCCCCTCCCATCTGTACATGTCCCAGGACCTCCTGCTAAAGCCATTCTGTCACCAGTGACTCCTGAAATAGCCACATCTGCAGAGCTGTTGGGTAGTTGGGGCTGTTGGGAGCCCAGAAGTTCTGTGCTTTTAAATGCCAAGTGTTTGAGTGGTTTAAAATTAGTTCAGTAGAACTGTAATCAGAAGCATTTATATCTGTGTGAATAAGTACTTTGCAAGGCTTGACAGCTGTTGGGCCACTAGGAGTGTGTGTGCCCAGATCCTCCAGGAGCAGAGTGTTCTTTGGTAAGCTCCCTACCCTGGAGACTGTGTCTCGAATGTTGTAAGGAGCCTGGTGTAAAACTGCAGTGAGCTTCCTTGGAGTTTCTCTGATTTGCTGTTGCTTTTGTAAAAAAAATGAATTCATAAAATGAGACCAATAATGTGTTATCTAGGGACCAGTCTTTTATAGGCATTGCGATTTAACTTATTATTCATAAAGTAAACATGTCATTAGCATGTGATGGATAAAGAAAATCTGGTTGGCTTCATATGAGATGCACAAACAGGAAAAAAACCCTTGCCTAGGATGCTTGTTTTCCATTTTATCAATGGATAGTTAATGTTTTTCTTCCTTTTTGCCACATTAGAAAATTCCAATGTAAACTAAAAAAAAACCTGAAAGCTGGTTATGTGTACAGTCTTCTTGAGGAAAAAAAATCTCAATTTAAACGCCTATATTTAGATAATGTAGAGGGAGAGAGAGACAGCATAAATTCAAAATTTGACTTTAATATAACTTAAGGAGAAAAACACTGATGAAGAGTGGGGTTTTTTGTCAAAAGTAGGTGTCATAGGATTCCATGTGCCAAAGCCATGCTTTTCAATAGTGCTGCTGTTACTGAAATCAGTAATGGATGGTTTTAAAAGTAAAACTTTATAAAATTATTTTTTCTAAATCAGACAAATTCTCTGACATAGCTTCTGGAGTTGTTGAAAGTGAGAGACACCCTTCAGGCAACAATATTGTAGTACAGATTTTTGAGCTGTACCATGGGCAAATTGCTTGCAGTGTCAGCAATATGTATGTGTTCTGTGTGAGACTCCAGAATGTCAAGACTTTGAGGCTTCTTGAATGCTTGAAATTTAACTCTATTAGTAAAATGTTGATCCAGTTATGTGTGCAATAAAAGTGTTCTGGAATCTACTTAGCTGCTGTGTTGTTTTTCTCTTGCAAAACCTTTAGTGATGAGGAGCAGCCTTCTTGCTAAAGACCATTCATGTTTCAGCCTGATTAACGTTTTTAAAATATTCATGAAAGAGACCCAGAAATTTTGCTGACACTGTTTTTAGAAGAATTAAATGCTCTGGAGCACATATTGGATTGTATGTGGCTGCTGTAGTAGAAAAAAAAATACCCTGGAGATGCCTTTTTCTGGGCTCCATGACAAATTTTACGTCCATCTGCACTTTAGTTTCACAAGAACATAAATATCAAACTATTTTAACTTGCACCCAGCTGGAAAGTATATACTTTATGAGAGGAATGACATTTTTTAACGGTACTGTATTCATAGGTTATGGATCTCATGTGGATAATAAACTCGAACCCTACACCATGTCTAGTATTACATTGTGGAAAAACTTGTCTTTCAGGAAGGTTTTTAGATTGTGTCCTTGCTCTATGAAAAATTCAAAAAAAAGGACAAAGTTTGTTGTATATGCTTGTAGGTAATACTTAAAAGCCATCTGAATTTAGAAACTGTGTTTCTACATGTTACTGTTTTTCTACGGAAATATGAATTATCCATTTGCACACATAGAACCAATTGCATCTTCAGATGGGAGAAAAGGAAACATTCTCTATGCTCGTCAGAATTAATTCTCTCTACTTCACCAATAGAGTAATTAGCTCTTGAGTTGTCAACAAAATACAACAAATTATTTTGTGTTCCAAAATGATACAAAGTGAAAAATATAACACAAATGCAAAATATTACAAAGTAACTTAGGGAGTATAAATTTGGACTTGATGATCTTAGTGTTGATCTGGCACTAAAAATGCCAAGGTTGTGGGTTCTGTCCCTGTATGTGCCATTCATTTAAGGATTGGACTTCATGATCCTTGTGCATTTCTTCCAGCTCAGACTTTAGTCTTTGGTTCTGTGACCTTGAGGGTCTTTTCCAGCCTTAATGATTCAATGATTCTATGAGAAAGTGATGTCAAATTATCTTGTCTGGCAAAATGAGATATCAGTAATTTAGGAAAATGCACTTTAACAAGGAGAAAAAAAAAAGATTAAAAAAACTCCCCAAAAACAGTAGAAAGGACAAGAGGAACTTTAAATAGGGATCAAGAAGAGTAAGTCAATGAGTTAATATACAGGGAGCTTTCATTGCTGTGAAATTCCGTGATTTCTCTCATACACTAGCTTTCTTGTGGATGGAAAAGAATAGTAGAATTAAAGTATATGCCTGTTTAGGAAATAGAATGCATTTTCAGTACAGTGATAAAATATCCATTTGTGGTTTTGTCTCCCCACTTCCCCCCAAGGCCAAACAAACAATAAATTACAGAAATGCCTTGAGCAGAATTTTCCTGTCAGCATTCTAGGAGTCATGCCTTCTGCAGGCAGGTTTTGCTCCTCTTGCAATTCAGACTTTTACCTGTGATACTCATTGCCTAGGGAAAATACTGTGTGTCAATCGATTCAGTTTTTGTTTAGTCTTCTCACCTTTCAGATGTTCCTCTCTGCCTCCATGCTCAGCTTAAAATCCTCCTCTCCAGCCCTAGTTGCATTTTACTTTTGCTGATACCAAGATGAGTAGTTCTTCTCCAGCCTCTTCTTCTATAGGAAAGACTCTCCTGAGTTTTCTCTGAATGTATTTTAACTGTGCTTTAAAACAGAGACCATGTAAAAGTGTTCTCAGTCTATTTAGTCTCTTCAAACGTAGCTGACAATATTTCCTTCATTCTGGTCTAAAGAAGATAAAAATTAGTGGAGTCTGAAGTCTGTATCAATGCACTGGTAAGGCCTCAGATTCCTTTGAAAGCCAGAAGGTTCAAAATGTATAATTGTTACGATAGTAGTGTTATTACATATGTAAAGGTAGAGTTGTGTCACACATCAAAAAGTAATGTCATGTCAAGGTCACTGAAGTGTATATTGGAGAAATAAGAATTTCTGATTAATTTCTTCTAACTCTGCAGTCCTAATGTATCATTAATGCAGATTTTTGCATTTAAGATCTCAAAGTTTTAATAAATGGAATAGGAAAGGGCTAGAATATGACATTAAGTTCCATGAAGGGCTTACAGCAGCCTTAAATGTGTGTATAGAATTAAGTATAGAAGAAACTAATTTGATCTTTCCTTATTAAGTATTTCTAATGGATTTGTCAGTCTAGTATGAATCAGTCTGATTAGATAGCATTATTAATATCTTACAGGGCCTTTTTTCTTTTCTTGCTGTTCTTTGATATCAGATCATCTGTATACTAAGAATACTGCATGAGTAGGTATTCCAAATACTGTCACTTTTACACCCTTTATGCTCTCTAATTGTCCTTCATGTTAGCAAACAAGTATTCTGGAAACCTGATTTCGTTTCTATTAGTCCTATTTCATGTAACCCTCTTGTAAGGGTTTCAGGATGAGATCTTGGACTTTAGCTTTTCCATCTTTGCCTGGAATAAAACACTAAACCTTTCCCAACAGTGTAATAATGATGATATAAGAGCAAGTCTTTAATTGAGAACTTGACGCAATATGGCAATATGCACATGTGATATACTATTTCTATAATTTTTATAAGTTTATTTAATTAGTGTATCTATCAAATATTGTCCAATTAGAAAAGCAATTGGTTAGGTAATTTCCCCATGGGTTCTGCCCCATTGGAGCCCCAATCTTTTAACCTTACATTATTGTGTCTAGGATATGGTACAAAACAAAGTGTCCTTGCTAGACTGAAGGCAAGACTACACAGAATTTCAAGAATGTAATACTAATGGTTTATTAAGCTATGGGAGAGGGCAAGAAAAGTATCAGAAGCTATAACTATGTATCAACAGCCTACAAAGCTATAAGTATATGAAAAACATTTAAAAAGCTAAAAATCTTTAGGTGATACATCCACTATATTTTTTTCTGAATAATAAGTATCTAGATAGGTTTTTAAAAACCTGGCTCTTGTAATGAGCTTGGGATTTTTATTAAAAAAAAGATAGTATGTTGAGGCTGGCTTCAGAGACAGGAAGCCAGACTCATATGACAGTGGTAACCCAGATCGTGCTGTGCTTCATACTTGGATTTTAAACGGTTGTAGGAACTGCATTTTCTCTACAAAGGTAGCATTGCCCTCAGTGTGGTAGCAGTGTTTTGTTCTGTGCCTATTGGCAGCATGTGTTACAGGGGCCAAGCTCTTCTCTACAGTAAAGAAGTTATGGTCAGCAGAAGGGGGAAATGCATTTCTTGTTGCTTCATAAGCAGATAATCCCACTAGATCATCTAGGTTAGATTCAGTTCTATCTTCCTGGAAAGGAACCAGCCTAATCACTATGGAAGTGCGGGGTCCATTGGTGCAGTGGTTGGTGCCAGCCCTATTGCTGAGCTTATTGCAGCTTGCCTCCCCTTGCAGAGGTGAACCCCTTAATATTTCTGCAGTACTCTGATATTGAGGAGGAAATATTTGTGCATAATGTTGCTGGCTGATAGGTGTGATTCCAATCCACGACTAATGGCAAAGCACAGTTGTTATTTCACATGCCATTAGGGATGAATATATTTTAACATGTTCTCCACACAGAAATTTCTCAATCTCTTCTAATTTGCATGGCATTTTACAAACAGCTTTTTAGGAAAATTGAGAGCATTGAGGAAAAAGAGGCTTGATGCAAAAGACTCATATTGCATTGCCAGTCACACAAAATAAAAATTGCAAGTTAGAAAGCAGTCTGACTGTTAAGGAATTAAAAGTAAAGGTAAGCATCTATTTGAGGGATGCAGTGCATCCCATAATCATTATACATAACTCCCAGTCTGTGAGCCAAGCAGTGTTCCAGCAGAAAGAAAGAGGGCAGTTCAGTATGTAGAGACAGAATCTGAGAAAAATATGTAGAGGTTATTAAAACTGGAAGAAAGTATTCTCTAAGTCTGCCTGGTTTGTTTGAGATTAAAGCTCAAATGTGATGAATTAAGGGGGCACCTAATCTGTACTCTTTATTAATATTTTTCCTTTGAATTAAGATAACTTGAGAGTTCACAGTAATTAAGACCTCCTTTATTAATGCCAATGTCAAATTTTCATATTCAAAGGGCTTGAAAAATCTTGGAAACTGCAGTAGGAAAAGAGATTGAGTGAAAAAGAATACCTGGTAACTAATGGGTCAGGAATGAGTGAAAAAAAAATAGAATATTTGAACTTTGCAGTCTCATTTGATTCCCAGACTAGATATATACCAACTCACTGGAGTTTGGAGCAGTCTTGGAGATACTCTAAAGTCTTCCAACTGTCTTCTAAATAGCAGCAGAGAAGACTGTCCAGCAGTGCCCCTTGTGCTTCCTGTACTGAGGCTGGAAGCTGGAATAGAAGTGCCAGCTTTGTGTCTGCCAGAGGGACTCTGTATGAGTTCTGCAAACACAGGGAAGTTTTTGGCTGGGGAAATTGAGTTTGCTTCTGGTCTCTGTGTGCTAGAGCAACACAGAGAGATTCAGACACACTTGTGGGACTGAGATTTTTAGTCTCTTATGTATATTTGATGCATTTTGTGCTGTCTTATTTAGAAATAAATCCAAGAATGTACAGAAAGGAGCTGTTCAACATAACTTTGTTGCCAGAGCTCCAGCAGCTTGCTTAATACTGTGCAATATTTTATGAGTTACTGACAAATTCATGTATGGGGTTGTCAGGCTAACCATATGGTTGGCTTTAAAGAAATTACCAGTTTATTTGATGAGTCCATTTTTTAGTTGATTAAGGAAGTATCGGTTAGCTGACCTTCAAGTTTAGATATCTCAGAAACTTCTGTTTTCTGGAGCAGCCTCTGGGCTGGAGTGACGAACACCTGAATTGAACTTAAGTTCAGCAGTTTACCTTGAAAGTGTCAAGTGAACAGCTGTACTAGGTCACTGTGGAGATTTCCCTCATCTCCCTAGTGAATATGGCAAGTGGGACAATGTTGTGTTATACTCCAGAGAAATAAGCCTTGGCTTCAGGTTTAGCTTGTTTATCCTCTTTCTGTGGTGGTACATTAGAGGACATAATTTATGCAGTGTGTCAAAACAGTGGATTTATTTTGACTGCCTGATATGATGCCTCTGTAGTTCCTCCAACTTACCAGCATTAGTGTTCTGATTACCAATTTAGATTCCTTGTAGAAAAAGAGGATCAAAGACTTCTACGCCACAGCTTTTCTCCTTGGTCCCCACCCTTTCTGGCACCCAGACTAGAAGTGAAAATGGAGTGAAGACGACCTTGCACTTGTTCTTGTGGCTTTACTTTTATTCTCCCTTTTCTCTCCCCTCTCTCTGTGAGCACTTGAGACCTACTGTCAGTTGGATTACTTTTATTACTTTTCCCCTGTCCTGTTGGACTCCAAAAGAAGGAGGACACCATCTGTGTGGTAGCTACCAAGAATCACTTTTACATGATTTGAGACCCCTGTGCTATCTGATATAAATGGCCTGAGTGAATCTGTTCTCCAGCTGTCTGGGAAAGGCTTTATATTCCATGATTTTATGAGCAGCAACAGCTTTTCCATCAGCTGTAATGTTCTGTAAAGTCAGTGCCAATTGCCTTCATGTCATCTGAGAAAATGTGCACACAGCCTAGGATTCTGTATAAGGATATTTTGAGTTCCATTGCTGATTTATTGTAGGCAGATACTGCTTGAATATCAAAAGGATCATAATGAAAATTAAAAGTATTATTACAAGATTAGGTGGGAATGGTCTTGGATATCTGAGTCATATTTGAGATAAAAGGTGACTTGAGTTGGCTGCAGTAGAGGTACTCTTGGAACCAACTAAAGCAGAAAATACTATTAATATGAGTGAACTATTGCTTCCTTTTGGCAATTCAAAAACATCAGTAATGGGTATTGTGAAGTTAGATACTATGTCACTTGCCAGGTGTCACTTGGCACTCTTGGAAATACTTGGAGATCTGCTGATTTATTAATATATTGTCTGCTGCTGTTTATATGATCAGTCATCTTCTCTCCTTGAATGTCTAACAGCCTTTTGGGAGTTAAGGCTGTATTTCTACCCATGTTAATCAAAAGTTGGTATACGAAGTATTTCTGCTGTCAGGGGAGCTATAGTGAACCAGAAACACTGAACATGATCTGTCTGTGAATCAGCTCCTTACATGCCATCTCCCTTTTTGATTTTTTCATCTTTATTTTCTCCCTCTCTAACAGTGAGCATCGCAAAGTAGTTCTGCAATCAATTATTATTTTAAAGGAAGCAGGATATAAATGTGCATTTTTAAAACAAGGACAAGAAGCACCTGTCTGTAATTAATCAGAATTTTTAACAGTTTCTGGTTTGAACACTTTTTTAAGCACACAGCACGCTGTAGTGATTTTGTCAATGGAGAATTCACTCCTAATGGCATGCTTCATGGTGCTACTTATTAAGGCCCAAGTATTGCTTTGTAGACATTTCTTGCAGTAGTTAGCATGTGCATTCTGAAATGGTGGTCATTTCTCTAGTGTCAATGTTCTTGCCTGCAGTGCATTATAGAAGCCCTTATACAAAAACTTTCAACCACCCTTAGTCAGTAACTATTCAAAATACTGCTCTTATTGCTACTATGGTGTTGTCTTAGTGATGGTAACTTCTCAGCAAGGATTCATTAAATTAATTAAATATATTATATTTTATTCTGATCAAATATATAGTAGTAGAAATATAATTACAGTAATTTCATGCCTATAAGGTGCACCAGAGTATAAGGCACACTTCAAGGTTGCCAGCAGTTTACTGTACTGTGTCCATATGTAAGGCACACCGTCCTATAAGGCGCAGGGGTTTTTTTTCGCAGCAAGGATCCTCTGCTGGCCCCACCCCACGCGGCTGCAGGCCGTGCCTGCCAGCTCTCCCCGCGGCTCTCACGGTTCACACTTCCAGGTTGCCAAGTTTTCAAGCCTTGTCCATATATAAGGCGCATCGGCCTGTAAGGCACACTTCCAGGTTTCAATCAAAATTTTAGTCAAAGGGGTGCACCTTGTGGTCATGAAATTACTGTACTTTTGGTGTTAAAATAGTAAAGTAATTAAATTTCTGTGAATTTTTTTATTGTCACTATGCAGAAACAGGTTCAACATGACATGGACTATATATGCTGTTTCTCTTGCATTTTGAAATCAGCTCCTAAAACCTTATGGTCTTTTAAAGTAGAAAATACTTTTAGCACTCTCCAGTGTTTGGCGTTGGCTCAGTGATAAACCTGTCACTTATGTACCTTCAGAAGCATTTCTCTATTACAGCACACTCATACCAAGTGTTTTGTTGTTTGGAGTTATTTATCCATAGCAATGGAATATTAGTTCCCTATGTGAAGATGCAATTAAAAAAACCTAGTTAACAACATTTACTATTTTTCTATCTTTATCTCATTGTTTTTAGCTGTTCTGGTTACCGTACCGAACAAAAGTTCTATCTAAAGCTCCAGGTTAAACTTGGACACTGGCTAGAGATAGTCTTCAGATTCCATTGTTAAATTTTAACCCACATATGACTCAGAAAATTATTTCAAACTGTAGCTAAGCAGTTGAATACATTTTAATCAGATGAATTCAATTATTGTTGAGATTATTTTTTTAAGTACCTTTAAAGACGTTTTATTCTTTCTCTTCAATCTACCTTAGTTGTCTTTTGCCCACCATCTGGGGCAAACATGCAAACTTGGCAGACTTTTCATTTATCAAGGATAGTTGCCCCTCTTCTGGATCTTTTCTGCTCTCTTTGACAAATGATAGTTTTTTTGCAACCTTTTCAGTATTACTGTACTCACTGGATGTTGGGAATGGCTGTAAAGCATGTGCATGAAGTGAGGAGATGTTCAATGATAATCTCGTCCAACATTTTTCATACCCATTTTCTATTTCAAGGGCTGATCATAAGTTCCAGCTTATTCTGAAGATTCTCACAAGTTACAAGTAAACAGCAAGTAATTGGCCTGTGAAAGTATAGTTGGTTTTGTATTCATGCCATTGGGTCAGTATTTTTGGTTCAGTAACAATGCAGTCACTTTTCTATCAGAAAATAAATGTAGAACAGTTTCTCATTTATGAAGCAAAACCTGTAACTTCCTTTGTAAGTCAGGAGTCTCCTGGATTCTGTACAGTGTTATCGTTAACTTTGACAGATATGGATTTAAACTGTGATGTGTTATCTTTTTTGTATTTATTGGTCAGTAATAAATTTGGAAAATAAATCAGAAAAGGGTTTAGGAATGTTGTGGAATAGACTAAGAGGGTGAGGAGACTTAAATGTCTTGCATCAGGACAGAGCATGCTGGAATGATGAGCTAGATTTTGTTTAGGAGAGAAGGGCTCAAGAGGCTGAAAATCAAAACGTATGTCTAGCTCTCGCAATAATTAATAGTAAATTTAATAATGTGGTGTGTATGTGATAGAGTTATCTCTCTTTTACTTGATTTTGAATACATGGCTAATTCACCCACAGAACTACTTTTATATTTAAAAAGCAACTCACAGCTATTTTACCTTGTCTCTCTTGGAGGAAGAGAACTGAGCACTGCACAGTACCGTGTTTGTACTGGAGCATGTGCAGCTGAGCTGGTTTTAGAAACCTGGCAGAAAGTTGCAATGATTCATCTTAAATACCTGCAAAAGAATTGTTTGAAAAAGGCATACTGAACAGAAGGAAATGGCCGCTTGGTAAGTCCAAAACAATTGAGTTCAGAGATTTAAAACATAGAAAAAAGCTATCAGCTTTAACAAGAATCAGAAAGTAGAAGCACTGTGCTGTATGACAGAGCAAAGTATGAATGTTTAAACAGAACCATTATAAAGAAATGAAAAATTGTTTACATTATGAAGCAGAAATAGTTCTGTGAGTAATGCATTTTACAGCAGGGACCTCAGTAACAGAAGTTCTCCACTGACATCATACTCATTGAAACAATGATTTTAACATAAAGAAATTGCATAAAATGATACCAAAAAAAAGGTTTATGCCCCAAATAAACAAATGTATTTTAGGTCGTATAAAACATATAAGCTTATGGAGAAAACATTTTATTTATTTGATCTACACAGCAGACATAGAATAGAATGCATCAAAGTATCATATAGTTTCCTTCATCTAATAAATCTAGACAGCAGAGAGACCTTCAAACTAGATTTTGAAGAGACCATAAGATCCTGACAAGAAGAGAAAGTAATGGTTGTAATTGCTGCTTTTGTTGCATCTCTAAGAATAACTTTTATCTTCTTGAGGTGTACTTTTGTATATACAATGCCAATTTCAGAAGAATTAGTACATTGGAATAGATGTATTGTACCCAAAAATATACATGCTATATTGGAAGTATTCTGCCTTCCAATTTATTTCTTGTTGAAGAAATTCCTGCTCTTTTCTATTTAAATAATAATATATTAGAAGCTGACTTTCATTTCAGTGTAATTTTTATTCATAACAAAGAAAGTGTTCAAGGTTCTCTTACTGAAAGTAAGAGAACCGTAATTTTCTTTTTAAGTTTGTCATTTTCTTCTTTTTTTCAGAGAGAGCCGAGATACAAAAATAGAAGTGCATTTAATGGTGCAAAGTGCCCAGGGGCTTACAGCCTGCAATTTAATGTTTTATTCATAATTTTCCACAATAATTGTAGTTATTTGTTGATCTTCATACAATTCTTTTCAATATGGCTTTGAATTTAAAATTAATGACATGAGGTTTTTTCTGGAGTTTCAAGATCAGTTTTTCAGTCATAAAAGCAGATATCCATATGCAATTCACAGTGAGCACTTTTTGCAAAATGCTCAACTACATGAATTATTTAATACTTTACTTCATCTGTTTCTGTTCGCAAGGACTGCTTCCTTTCTGTAGACAGTAATAACCTTGATTGGCTTCTCACATGTATCAAGTCTAACTTAGTACTGGATTTGTGAACTAGTGTGGGTTGAATGTTGTGAAGGTCATGAAGCAGAATCATACTTTCCAACTTAACCTGCTCTGCAATACTTAGTGTTCTTGGGGTTGCATTGAGTGAAAACTTTCCCAGAATACTAAAACTAGGAATTCATTTCTTTATTATGGACAAGTTTACATAAGTACAATTAAAGACTTTCCAGACTTAGTGTCCTCCTAGAGCTACAACTGAATGAGGATTCAGAGGAAGGACTTCTGGATGATGACATAAAAAATCATTCACACCACTGGAAGACTGGGATAAAAAAAACCTTACATAGCTCTATTTAAAGCATGTTATGCTTGGGTAGGATCAGGTGATTGGGGTATCAACTCTCCCTTTCCCTGCCTTTAAATGTTTAGGTAAACAGAATACATTGTTAGTAGTTAGTCCTGACTGACTTCAGAAATTCTAGCTATTTTTTATGGCTGCATAGTTGAACATCTTCAGTGAATTATTCTTAAAGTTGGAGAGACCATGATGGTAATTTTCTGTGATGTCTTGTTTAACACAAGGCATATTTTCTCCATGAACATCACTAAACTGAAGTCAAAAAAGCTGTGCAATTACTTTGAACAGTCCTGTTTATCTTAACATTGGCATGAAATTGGCTTATTTCCATCCCTATGAACTAATGTATCAATTATTAACAACTATACAGAGAACTTGTCAGAAAAGTGTGTGGGCACAATTTATCTGGAGGAGTAAAAATTATCAGTATCAGTTGGAGGTAAATTGCAATGGTAGAAAGAACTGTCCAGGTATAAGAAGAAATTGATAGAATATTATATAAGAAATCTTACATCAAGTGAAAATGGGATTATTATAATTTTTATTATTATTACTATTTATTATTATATTACTATATATTATTACATAGGTGTATGGTTTTTTTCTTTTCCTTCTTCCCCCACAGTTGTTCTTTTCCAAATGTGATACATTTTGTATTGAGATGCCAAGGATGCTAAAGCTGAAGTGGCTCAGTGATTAAAATTTCAGTGAATAAAAAATTACTTCTTAAATTCTTGTGTTTACAGTATTATTTTAGCTCTGTTCTAAGTGTATAATTCTCATATTTCCATCATCCCAAATTGAGACAATTAAGACAGAAGAATAACCTTTCTCTCTGTCTCAAGCAGTGAAGTGCGTCCTGGATTCTGTGGTTTCAGGTAAATATGTGGGTGTTGATCTTTTGTCATACCCAATTCCTGGCTCATTACTGGAAGTCAAAAAGTGATGTGTTAAAGGTCTTCCCTAGCAGGAAAAGAGATTAGTTAATCTAATAAACCTTCTGTATACAAATACTTTGTGCAAAACCAGTTACGAAATCTAAGGTTAAGCTGAGCTATATAATACACAATCAGTGTGGAAAGCAATCTGACCTATTCTTTCCCTGAGACAATGATCAGGGAGCATACGAACATATAACTCTTTCCTGAATTAGATGCTCAGTCACAGAATGCATTTCAAAGTACCTTTAACAATTGTGTAACAATCAACATATGGTAAAAAGAAAATAATCACGGCAAGAGCATGTACTTAGAACGGAGTTTGGCAGATAGTTTGAAAATGGGACTCAAAATCAGAATATGTCTTAGAGCATCAGCAGGAGAACTGAAGTGGATGTAAAATAAGGTTTTCAACATGTTCCATGGAGAATCATAAAAAAAATTGAAATCAGTGACATATTTTGTTAAAATGCAGCAAATACCTCTTAAATTAAATTTTAGTGTAGGAAAAATGTCATTGTGAGCCTTAGGTGTGAAACTTTACTTTTTACTCATTTCTGCCAGCAGAGCTATAAAACACTCTAATATCAGATTCTTCATGTTAGCAGTGCAGCTTTTGAAATGGATAAAACACACAATACTACATGATTTTTAAATTAAAGTGAGGTCTTTTTGTTGTTTTTAGCACAAATTCTTCCAGAAAATGAATGTAAAATAAGATGATTTGGGAAGACCTTGTAGCTGATGTGTGTTTATTTGGTAGAGCAATATAAAATTCTGTTCTACTTTAGATTCCTTTTGAAGTTCCAACTGTTGAAAGAGATGTGTGAGGGCTATTTCCTGTCCTGTTATATTTGTACCATGACTATGAATATATGCGCAATGTATTTTTGCCACATCATTTATAGGGGAGGGGCAGTGCAGTAACTAGAAAATGTAAGAGAGAATTTGCTTATCTTTGAACTCAGAAGAGGAACTTCTGCCCATGTGAAATTGCAGGTGCCAATGCAGCTTCTGTTTATATTCCTGGCAAAATCCTGAAGTTCTTATATCTACAGTAGAAGTGCTTTTGGTAACCAGATAAGGTGCTTGAACTTTCTGGTTCTGCTCAGATTCCTAAACCATAGGATTTTTTTTTTTATTTTTTATTTTTTTACTTTTTTTCCAGACTTGCAAAGGTTAATATTTTGGATGTTGCGAATGAATTCAGAGTTTGCAGCCTAGCTGAAGAGAAAAAAAGGTTACCACTGGCTCATTTTTTTGGCTTTTTCTCTTGGAGCCTGCCATTAGTGAGAATGTAGTAACTACATTGTCCCTGTAGTGTGAAATATGTGGAACACTCCAAAAAGCATTAAAATAACCCAATGACCTTAAGGATGTGTGCAGAAAGAAGCCTGTATAAATGTTTGTAGAGCACATTTATGTTTTGGGTTTTTTGCTTGTATTTTGTTTTGTTTTCCGGTTTTGTTTTGTTTGGTTGGTTTGGGTTTTTGTTTGTTTTTTTATTGTTTCTTTTTGATTGTTTTGGTTTTTTCTGTTAAAAATGTTTTTTGAATTAGTTGCTAGAACCAGAACTAGAGATCATAAATTGTCATTGAATTTATTATTTTCTAAAAGCAATTGAGCTGCAAGGATGGAATGTTTGCAAGATATTGTAATGAATTTAAAAGATAATATTAATATTGTTCAAACTGTAATCCTTTATGTTCCTGTAACCATGGATAGAAATTATACTTTACATTTCCTTTGGGATTCCCTATAATCTTTGGACTTCAAGCTTCTGTTCTTTCTTTCTGGTTACAATTATATGTATGCAAAAGGAGCTGCTGTATTGATGAGAACAAGCAGCCAAGCTATATGTTTTGGTTGTTTTACCAGTAATAAGGAATGTAATTAAAAAAATAAGTCTATTCCCATTATGAATTAATTGCTAAGAATTACTAATGGCAAAATGGCTTTAGGAAATGTTAAATACACGTGTCTTTAGTGGTTTGCTGAAGTACTTTATTTCAGCCACAAGCTACATCATCATCAGGTCAGGTGGGCATTCCCTCCATCAACTTAGTGGATAGTTTTGAAGTCAAATTATTATGTATAAGGGTCTGTAATATTCATAGAAATATGAATGGAATAATAAAATCTGACTTAGTCAAGCACTAGAATTTGAATTAGGCACTTTTGCAGAAGAGCTGAGGTGACTCTTGTGACCCTTCACTGCTGTAAGACATCTGATCTGATATCATACTCAACTTCATCCTTAGTCTGTGCTGCATTTCTTAAAATCTCTGGTTTGTATTTATCCTGAGTATGGGGAAAGAGAAAAGAAAAAAATCCATGTGTTTTGTCTTGCAATAAGAGAATTGCTTTGATACATCTTGCATGATAGAAGCTGTCAAATGGAGTTATCAAACAGTGAGTACATGTTCATTTAGCTGCAACCTGTATTGGAAATTAATAGCAAAAAATTGGAAATTAATAGTGAAAAATGTAGTAATCAAAGTTAAAAAAGCTAGCAAGTTCTTTATTTGGTATTTAATTAAATATTTTATGAATTAAAAACCATTAGTATTCCTTTTAAAATGCTTCTACTAAAGCTATTAAAAAACAGTGAATTCTTTGAGTCTTTTACAAATGGTCCTATGTTAGAAGGGTTTTATAAATTACTTGGTTAAATAAATGTATGTACCTAACAAGAATTCTTTACTATACAGCTAAGTAGCAGTTATTTTCAAGATATGTAATACTTGAGTGTTCAGATTTGAAATGACTGACGCTGACAAGAAAATGCTCAAATCACCTTTCCAGTTTGTCAGGAAGAGAGTAGGTGTCAGGCACTGAATTGTCAGGGTCCTTATCTTCATGGATACAGTAATACAGAGATTACAATGAATACTGTTTGTAATTATCTATAGAGACAGACACAGATGGAGCAGTGATACTTATTTTTAGTTGAATGATAGGAAATAGACTTTGAGCAAACTGCTTGGAGTCCTTAAGCCTCCCCGCACAGTGCAGGGAGGTATAGTACAGAAGGCATTTCCCTTCCTATTAATTAGAGTGTGAAATAGAAACAACAAAGACAGTAGAGGAAAAAACCACAATCATAATGTATCAAATGAACATCACTAGATATCAGGGACTTGCTGATTGATATAACTGATGCAGAAGGGCTAGTCAGTCCTTTGTGGCATGTGTGGGGTGCTTCTGGTGGAGGAAAGAAATTAGTGTCTATTATACAAATCCCATGATACCTAATCCAACTAAATTGTCTACCACATTTCAGTGCAAGTCTGATAATTCATTCAATATATATTATTGCATAGGTAACTGTAAGCAGAGTTAAAGATAGGAAAGGATTGCGTTTTTTGTAGCAAGTGAGGTTTACATAAGGTGTTGATCACAGGATATAGTATATGAAGAGAGCAACACTTTATTTAGGAAGCACCAGGTGGTTGCTAGCTCTCAGTTTTAATTGCAGCTGAGGAGTGCTAGAATAAGGCGCATGAAACAGATGCTGTTACCCTTCTACTTTCATCTTTTTGAGTGCAGGCTGTGTCATCTTCCATGCCACAGCATAAATTGGAGTTATTGTAAGACAGATAAATGACATAATCAGTGCCCTGCACAAGATCAAGATCATGGTGGAGACTGATCAGACCTAAAATCATCCACAGTCCCCTGTAAAGTGATCAGCAATTACTTGGCACTGACATAAACGGACTCTGTAGAGTATTATCATCGTAATGGTGATCTTTTCATGTTAGGCAGCATAATTTTCTTTTCACTTAATGGAACATAATATCTGCAATAGATCTGCAAATTTGTTGCCTTTTTGTTTGTGGTTTTTTTCTTCTTCTTTATTTTCTTGTGTAATATAGCTATTGAAGCTTGTGTCAGTGGGAACTTCTTAGGTGATTTATTAATAATTTTAATGCAACTCACATATTTTTCATAAATTATGAAATAATAAACCCATAAAATACAATTCCAGGGAGGATTATTTTAAAGAAAGTATTATTTTCACTACATTTTGCCTAAAATGCAGGAAAAGAAACCAATTATGAAACCTTAAAAGATTTGAGACTAAGTTAGAACAGTATATAGAATGAACCTCTGTGTGTACTTAGGACTTAGTTTATCAAATCACAGCGTAGCTTTAAATGGAAAAAAAGGAGATCTCATTTATTTTGCTGGCAGATAACACATAAACTACTTATAATCTTAAGTAATACATTACTGTTTGTAAGGAGTAGGTATACAGACAGGTGACCCCTGCAGGGCTGGGAATTGGATTTGGGGGTCCCTTCCAACTCAGCTAATTCTGTGATTCTGCGATACATGTGATATTTAGGTAACGAATAGCTACTTACAATCTGTGTCACAACAGCTACTTAAACTTCAGTGGGCTGAACTGCAAAGGGAGCTACTGAAACACACATAAAGCACCTGGTTAATAGTATTTAAAATGGAAGCCAAACTGTGCATCTTCCTGCACAGTGTAAGCAGTGGTTTTCATAGGATTTAGTAGAAGTAGACTCTCATGTATGGGAAGGACAATATAATCCTTTGGAGGATGTTAATATGTGCAGTAGTTCAATGAGTCTATTTGCCTTTTAAGTTCAATAGATAGTCATAAAACTGTGGAGTTTTGTTAAAATACATTTTTTCATGGACTCATTTATAGATAATGTATAGTGATGTTGTTTCAGTTGAGTATAATGAATATTTGACAAGGTCAGGGGGTCTTAGGAATCCAGGATGGGTGTGGTTTGAAGTATGCTGAGTATGAGGCTGCACATTGTCAGAATACCTATAGTACATACAGCTTTCACAGCAATCAAATCTAACTATTCTTTTTGTTGTTATTTCTCAAAAGAACTCGTCTAAAATTTAAAAGCTCATTTGTAAGCACAGTTATTTCACACTGATAAGCTGTACCTATTTCACTGAAGAATCGAGCCGATCCCAGAAGTGCGGCTAATCACCAGGTGCGGCTTATTTATGGACAAATTCCTGCGCAATGCCAACCCGGAAGTGCGAGCCGGCCGGGGAAGGAACTACAGGGGAGCCACTGCCGGGCAGGTTACTGCCACAGAGCCGCTTCCGGGTGAGCAGCAAGCCAGAGCCACTGGCGAGGGGGCGGCGAGCTGCCTCTGGCTTTGCCGGTGAGCCGCCGCTTTTGAGCGGCATGGGGAGCCACCGCCGCTGTTGAGCAGGCGGGGAGCCGTGACAGCCAGCACGGGATGGGAGTGCAGGGCAGCGGGGCTGTGGGCAGGTGAATCATGCCAATCCCAGAAGTGCGGCTAATCACCAGGTGTGGCTTATATATGGACAAATTCCATCAAAACGCCAACCCGGAAGTGTGAGCCTGCTGGGTGGGCGGCAAGCTGGAGCCACTGGCAAGCGGGTGTCAAGCCACTGGCTTTGCGCGGCGAGGCGGCAGGCTGCCGCTTTTTAGTGACGCTAGGAGCCACTGCCACCGCCGAGCAGGCCGGGAGCCGCAGCAGCCAGTGCCAGGGGCAAGAGTGCCGGGGCCTGCAGCAAGGGGAGGGCACCTGGGGCTGCATTCAAAGGATTCACCGGTCTGTGAAAACGGTTTGCAAATTGAGCACCTGACAGCAAACTCTGTGATTGTAGGATTCTATTACTAACTCGTTACTTTGTTGCACATGGATCCTTGCTTTAAAAAAAAAGAAAAAAAAGTGCGGCTTATCACCCAGTGTGGCTTATTTATGGACAAATTCCGTGGTCTTCCCAGCTACCCAGAAGTGCGGCTTATAACCATCTGCAGCTTATGAGTGTGAAATTACTGTATTATCTGGTAGTTTTTCTGTGAAATTATGAGAGTGGAATACTCTTCTTTTTAAAACCTAGTTTAGCATCAGTGCATTCCCCTGACCACATGCTCTGTGTTCTTCTTGCTCTGGTAAGCTTGCCTAGAAGCTCATCTGCATTGTAGCTAATCAAGATGCTTTGCTGCACCTCGCCTTTGTCAGCATACAAAATCTCATGTCAGGAAAGTTTTCAGACGTAATCAATCCAGAAAAGTAGATCAGCAAAAGAAAACATGGTGAATAAATATTTCATTGCACTATGTAAACCTGTTGTTTTAAATAGCAAAACAAACAGCTTAGGCTGATTTCTTTACATATTTTAATTATTCATTTATTTTGTATACAGGCAATATTTTTGTGTTCATATGCAATGTCATTCCAACAATTGCGATAATTTGTGCAGTATTCAAAAGCATTGAAGTTCCTTGACCCCTGTCACATTTTGGTAACTGCTTCCCAGAATGCAGTGATATGTCATCTCAAGGTATTAATGTACTCTCACTAGAGCATCCTTTCTCCTTAATGATTATTATGGCCACAGCAATCTGCCCCACCTTATTGCATTTAGGTAGGCCAAGGGCTTGGCTCCAGAGATTATACAATCTTGACATCCTAAATACTATGGATTTATACTTGAAACAATATTTCCCTGCCTTACACTACTAGAAATATCATTCTCAAATTGGGAATCAGTGGTGGACATGAACACACATGCCTGATGTTTAGTGTAGAAGTTTCTATGTCCTTTATTGTGTGGGTCTGCAGCTAACAGAAGCATACATTTTCCAATAACTTAAAAGCAAAGTGTCCCAGTGAGTGACTTCACACCAGTGTAATCTGCACATGACAGTAGGAACTCATTGAAAGTTAAAAATGAAATCATAGTGATTATTAATACCTGTATAATAATGGCCTGTGTTTATCAGGTACCTATTGAATGAGAGTGAAATGAGATCTAACTGTATAAAGACAGGAGCTCCGAGTTGAGACTGTTTTTTCCCTAAAGGGAAACATAAGGAAGATGTATATAGATTCTTTTCTAAATTCTTATCAGATGTGCTGAACATTTTTATGATGTTTCTGCAAGCAAGCCACTAAACATAAATAAATTTGTAATTAACTGCAGGCTTTTTCACAAATTTTGTGTAAGAATAATTTGAACGAGTAGCCGTGTAGCCAAACAATGTACAGTTAGATCCCTACAGGCAGCATTTGTGACCGAATAGCTGCGCAATTATATACACTGTAGCCATATACCGGGAGAATTTTGACTTCTCCTACTCATAGAGCAAAAGTGTGCCTATGGTTCCTTCCAAAGGTTGCAACAATATTTTAAATCATAAACATTAGATTTTAATGTAAGTATTCTGGTGGGTTTAAAATACATTGCTATTTTCTGAAGGCATCTTCTGTTTTGCATGTTATGTCTCTATTATAAACCAATATTTTTACCTCTTGCACTCTTATGATAGAGTTGGATCTTTGAGCAATTATTTGATTTCACTTCTATTCAGTGGTCACAATTTTAAGTTTTTTCTCATGTTTTTTCCCAACCTTCTTGAAGGTATTTTAGATTATTAGTAAATGAAGGAGAGGTAGTTCTAATTTTCATTTTCAGAAAGAGATTCAATCACTTGAGCTTTCTGTTTCAGTGCTCATTTTGTATCTCTTGATCATTTTGTATTTTAAGTATGGTAATTTCAGACAGGCTAGGAGTATGTAAACACTCATTTGAATTGCAAAAGTGACTCCAACTGTACAACTCTACTTCTTTAAACAGAGATAAATTAGAGATTGACGGGTTTTTCTGCAATTTTATTTCCATTAATGTTGCTTTGTTTATAACAGAACTCATGTAGAAACGCCTATGGAATATGCATCCAAGTGTGAAAGCTGCAGTTCCTTTCTAAACATGAAAAGTCATTAGACTGCAACTGTTACATCCACCTGGTGGCTGGTCACTAGGGGTGTTCCTGATGTTCAGTGCTGGGTCCAATCTCATTTAATATCTTTATCAATGGTCTGGACCAGGGTATCGGGTCATCCTCCATCACTTTGCAGGCACTACCAAGTGGAATGGGTGTGTTGATCTGCTGGAGGGCAGGAAAGCTTTGCAGAGGGATCTGAATGGGCTGAATTCATGGGCCAAGGCAAACTGCTTGAGCTTCAGCAAGGTGAAGTGAGTGCACCTGAGTTACAGCGCCAGGCAGCACTGCAGGCTGGGGACAGAGCAGCTGAAAGTGGCCCAGTGGAAAAGGACCTGGGCGGGATTTGATTGACAGTATCTGACCATGAGCCAGCTGTGTCCTGGTGGCCAAGAAGGCTAAGGGCATCTTGGCCTGGATCAGGAATAGTGTGGCCAGCAGGACCAGGACAATGACTGTCCCCTATACTCGGCTCTGGTGAGGTCACACCCCAAGTGCTGTGTCCTGTCCTGGGCCCCTCAGTTCAGAAAGGACATTGAGGTGCTGGAATAGGTCCAGAGAAGGGCAGTGAAGCTGGTGAAGAGTGTGGAGCACAAGACCTGTGAGGAGAAGCTGAGGGAGCTAGGGGTGTTTAGCCTGGGAAAAAGAGGCTCAGGGACGCTGTTGCTCCCTGTAAATACCTGAAAGGAGATTATACCCAGGTGGGGGGCTGTTTCTTCTCCCAAGTAATAAGCAATAGGAAAAGAGAAAATGGCCTCAAATTGTGCCAGGGGATGTTTAGACTGGATCTTATGAATTTTTTTTTGTGTAAGGGGTTGTCAAAACATTGGAACAAGTTGCCCAGGGAAGTGGAGAAGTCACCATTCCTGGAGATGCTTAAAATACATGTAGGTGTTGCACCTTGGGACATGATTTAATGGTGGTCTTGGTAGTGCTGGGTTACTAGCTAGACTGGATAATCTTAGAGGTCTTTTCCAATATAAATAATTCTGTGACTCTAAGTTCAGTTGCTTATATTTGTACCTAGAAAGCAGGATTTTTATTTTAATTGAAAAGGGAGGAAGATAGAAAGAAAAACGTCTCCATTCTATGTTTCTAGTAAAAGCTGATATGGTGCTCACATCCACACTGGGTGACACAGCAGCATTTTGACTAAATCCTTCATGATCTTTTAAGAAGCTGAAGACCTTAGTTGATGGTTATGTTTGTGATAAGAGGTAGAGGTCATCTTCTCTGCTAAAAGTTTTCAAAGGCAAGTATTATCTTCTACTGAAATTAAACGTTATTGTGTTTACATTTTTAGTGGCTGTGAAAGACTCAGCTTTTGCTCCGCAGTGCTCAAGTCCCTTTGGTTTTCTGTTTGCTTTAGGATTCCTGATCAAAGGATAGCATTGACCTGGGGTCATGACAAAGGTGGTACATAAAGGATGTTGTATATATAACTGATGTGGTATATATAATTGTAGTATTTTTGCTTGAAGGTGAAAAATGCTACCTTTTCTAAATGTGTATGATAAAAACCCCAGGCTTTTGTTGTTGCCTACCAGTGTAAGTTGGCTCATATAATCTTGTCATATATTATGTCCTCCAGGCCTCTCTAGAAAAATTTGCTTGCTTGCTTGCTGAGTAGTTGGAAGTAGGATTTTATGGTCATTTGCAGTGTTCTTCAAATACTTTAATTTTCACATGTCTTCGTCGCACAAGAAGTAGTAAGAGCTATTCTGTCCAATAACACCATATTTCTGGCTTCATCTTCTTTCATTTTACTAACTCCTGCTGTTATGTGAGTTGTGATGTACATCCAGAGATTTTAAGAGTGTGTTTTCCTCCTTTCACAGCATGAGAGGTTTTAGGTGCCATGTATGTTTCAATTCCTTACAGAAAGTCAGCAGATTCTACTTTGGTAAAAGATGTCAGAGCAAATAGTTTCAGTGTGGTTTAAATTTCAGCAAAGACAAATTCTCTGCAGATATAGCTAATACATGGTGTTCATTTGTATTACTAAAAATTCACACCATTTTACTACTGTTTGGCTTTAACACATCTGGTGGGATTTGACTATTGAGAACACTGAGGGATCAACTTGATGGGTTAATAACAGAAATTTCCCCAGATCAAAAATAGTCCAAAACCTAACCAACTTCTACAAATACACCTTTTCTAAACTGTATTTCTAAAATATACATGCGGCTTAAATACGCGTTCCATTGTTTGATGGAGCTATCAAGTCTCTTCTTATTTGAAACATGTTATGTTCTTTGCCTTTTTGAAAAATTTTGAGTGAACAATCTTTTTGAATGAACTTCCTTTCAATATGTCTGACTGTCTTTCCAAACTTAGGAACCATTTCTTAAATTCTTCAAACCTACTACTTTATCTCATGTTGCCTTGCTTCCTGAACAATATATGATACCATAACTTCAGGTTTCAGCTACTCCCTCTGTCTTGCTTCTCTTGTGATTCTGAGGGCCATCACATTTTTGTATAAAAACTGTTTATTTGAACCAGTGACTGACTATTCAAGGATCTTCATGTGAGTAAACAGTAAAATGAAAATGTTTGTCAACTCCCAATTATTTACACATTTTCTCTGAGAATATGTCTAGCTTCAACATGACAAATGATTCTGCTCAAACTTTTCTTATTACACTGTCTCATCCAGTTAGAAACTTTTCAGAGCACATTAATGCATTTATCTCGTAGCAATACTGAGGGGAGAAAAAAAAGATGTAGAAACCTCAACCAGAAATTCATATCTGTGTTTAAATGATTGGATTTATTTTGATAGCCAAAGGGAATGTATCCATTGAAAATTCTCTACTTAGTGACCATGGGTTGGCTAATCACCCTACATCACAGCAGTTTGAATTCTGTCAGGTACAGAAAATGAACTGTCCCCAGCAGTGAGGAGGTATTGACTTAACTCTTTGATTCGGTTGCTGAGGTGTGATGATGAGACTTAGATAAAGTATTTTCTGAACAAGGACTTTATGCTCTTTATCATTTATGTACAAGCCACATTTGAGATTGGGTCTCCAAATTAAAGGGGATATAATTGCCAAGCATATGTAAGTATTTTCAAAATTCTAGCAGACACCTCTGTGCATCTTAAATTGTCTAAATAGCTTTGCAGTATTGTCTAAAGAAGCTTCTCTTCATTCTAGATGAAGTTGAAGGCTGAACTGGGAATGGATCCAAGATAATTTGAGGCCTAGTCCAGCATATCAGCACAAATCATCTTCCTCCTGAAATTTTCTTCAACTGTGCCACAATTCTCAATTCATTATTTTTTAAAAATGGGTACTATATACCTTAGTGAGTTTAAGATTTAATATCTTACTGTTTATTGATGGTATTGAAATCTTCATTAAAAATGCTGTATGGCCCTGAGTATGCCTTTAAATTTACTTGAAATCAACATATTTTAATGACTTGGCAAAGTTGCTCCCATTTTCTCCAGTGAGAGAGCAATTTCATATTTAGTAGTCCACAGTAGTCCACAGTATTATTCAAGCATTCCACTGACAAGACTTCACAAACAACATTTGTAAACAAAACGGAAGAGGAGAGACATCTTCTTCAGACAAGACATCCTAGTGACACCAGTAATAATTTTAAACAAATGGCATTCTAAGGCAGAGCAGACATGCACAGAGGACATCCAAGGTTGTTTTTATTTTTTAAATCTTATTGCATCCTGTTTTCACAAATGGGGCCAAAATGTTCTGCCTCCCATTTTTATGCTGATAGTCCTTTCAGTATTTAAACCTTCTAAAAAATATAAGTGTATGCAAGAGTATAGTTTACTTTACTATAGCTGTCTCAGGAAAAGCCTTCTATTCAGAGAAAATTAATATGAGGTACTGATTGTATACAGTCCATGATAAGTGTAACTGCAGTAAGCATTGCAGATTCATTCATTGTGATAGTAGCAATCTGAGAGCTAAATTCAAAATTAAGAACTTCTGCTGTCAAGGTGAGGTGATAACCCAGATTCTATTTTTATTAATTAATCAGTCTGAATGCCTAAAGACATTGTGTCCCTGCAGAATTAAAAATTCCAGACTAAGTTCACCAGGGCAGTGTTTCAATCCTGTTGCTCCAGGGATAGAGAACATTTTGGGGGAATCTATCTCATTCTCAAAACAAAATATGGTGACTCTGCAGTATTGGAATTACCTTCTTAGCAAGTGTTTATAAATGCCTTAATTAGGCTCATGAAAATGAGGAAGGAATCATGTAAAGTTCTGCATAACAAGACATTAAAATATACCTGAGATTAGGAGAAAATTCTCATTTAGAAAAAGACATGCATTGCAAAGGCATCAAACATGGGAAATTTGAATAGGTTTGTAATGTACACCACAGCTTAATAGAGAGGACACATTCAACCAATGATGGCTTTATTTCATGTCACATGCTTTTGATCTGTAAATATTTTAATATATTTCACTAAGTCTGTTAAAGTTATGTTTTATGCTAGGTATATAGTTGGAAGTCTGAAGGAGTAGTATTATAAAATTTTGCATATATACATTTGAGGAGAACTTAATAGACTAAGTTGTGTGTGGAAGATTTCCTTCAGCATTAAAAGAAAATGTGATTTCATTGTTAATCTCGGATGGAATTGGATTAAGACTTGATTTATCATAAATGGCTATTCCCTGCTCTCATGTTCCTCAATATGTGTGTGTCACAGGAGATACTGCCTGACAATTGGAGAGTTTGGAGCTCCTAGAACCATGTAAAGCTTTTTTTCAACCTTGACAAAAGCTGCTCAGCTTGCTAACTCTTTTTTTTTTTTCCCTTTTTCTTTTTCGTCTCCTCAGATCTTTGCCTGATTAAGACGGTGGTTTTATCACATACGATTTTGTAGTTAGATAGAATTGTAAAGTTGTCTTGTGGCGAGTGTGAACATTTGATCCTTCTTTCATTCAAAACCCACCCTTAAATTCCTTTTATTCCTTTTGTTATATGGCTGAACAATAATACCGGTTTGAAAGTGTGTGGGTTTCTTTAATCTAGTATTTCCTTTCTCCCACTTCTGTTTTCAGATATATTCAAAACCTGAGACCAAGAAAAACCTGGGTATTTTTGGAGTCTACTTTTCAATCAAAAGTAGGATGTTCTGGAATTTCAGTGCACTTCAAGGAATTGCAGAAGCATACAATGGGTAGTGCTGAATTAAAGTGTCAGCTCTATTGTCTTCTGATCAATAAGAGCCTTTAAAGACCCCAGAGACCTGACAAAGAAGAAAAGTAAATAATTTAGAGAGCAGCACTGTAAATGCAGCAGTAATGATGGTTTGAATGCAAAGTCTGTGAATAGGGCTGCAGTAAAAGAAATGGACGCAAACACAGCCCCAAAAGAAATAAAATATCCAGGAAACATTGGAGTTTTTTGTTGATTATGCCATATACTATAAAAATAAGCAATAAATTATTTTTTCTGGGAATACTAATTATGACATGAAACAGGAAGTAACACTGGTTTGATAGGTGTGAAACAAATGTTTAGTGAGACAAAGGATAGTAATGAAGGGCAGTAAATTACACTGCTGTTTTAATAGCCTGTCACCAATGGGATATCCTGAGGCTATAGGAGGTATTTGCAGGTGAATGCTTTATTTTTTTTTTTTTTTTTATGAAAGAGAATGTTGGATGACACCTGGCTAAACTTGTCATTACTTAACTATAAGCCATTTCTATGTATCAGTAACAAAATTTTCTGTCCTTTTCTTTTTTGTATGTTTTGCATTTCATGTTTTTGCAGGAGAAGGGGGTGGGTGGGAGTGACAGGAAAGAACAGAAGTGGAAGGGGAGGATAACAGGAAAGGAGATGGTTTATTTGACAGATATTGAGAAAACAGATATTCTTCCTGTTTCTGCCACTAAATTTAAGTATGGCTGGACTAGCAATATACTGTTTTGGGCTCTAATATGCTAGAGTCTGTCTTGAGGATTATTTGTCTCTAGGTACATGAAGAACAGAACAGATGTAAATACATTCAATCTCTTGTTTGTGAGTGGCTTAGTTAGACTAGCAATCTTTTTAATGGCTGCTCTTGTAGATTGAAATAAACCCCTTTTGGGTTCTGATCCATCAAGGTCCTGAATTTTACTGTTATCTTCAAGCAAGAGTTGGTTCAATGGGCCCAAGTTCAAAACTAGAGGTATGCCCAAATGAGGGACTGAATGACAGCCTCATGAACAGTATTTTGTAGTACTTAAGAGCTTCACTATTTCAAGAGTCACATTTTGAACAGCTACATTTTTTTAGAATTAAAGCATTTTATTCCACTTGCATGTAAAAAAATAAAATAGACCCCTAATATTATGCAAATACACTTTATGATTCATATCTGGAACAATACCAGCAAGGGACAAAAAGACTGTATAAAATTAACACGATAAGATATGTCAGATAACATTTTAAAAGCTTTGCCAGTAAGGAAGAGCAGAAAATCCTACACTTGAAATCTAACGATAGAATATCAAGTGTTGTAATTACTTTTGCAGCATACTTTCTAATTATTACTAGAAAATTACGGCTGCTCTTCTTCCTAGAATCTGCATTGCCTTGGTGGTGTTCTTTGTTCTGCATATAGGACTGTGCTGAATGTTAAGAGATCTGAATTTGGCTGAGGATGAGCAAGCAGCTGTAGCCTTCAGACATTCTTCTCGAGAATTCTACAGGAGGTCGGAGCAAAAGAGAATATCTGATTAATCACCCTGTCCCAAAGCAGCCTCAGGAAGTCACTGCTTCTGGTATGTCTGGGCTTGACAGATGTCTCTCGATCATTGTGCATTACTGTTCAAACATCTCTGAAATTTTAAGATGCAGGTGTAAGAAGCAACATAAAATGTCATAGTGACACTTTTTTGGAAAATACAGAATAACTGAGAAAGTGACATGAGACAAGAGCCCTCAAGATGTTTAAATTTTTCTTGAAGGTTTAACTTTTCCACATGTTAATATTTCAACCTGTTACTCACAAATCATCAGCATGAGACACTGCTTGATGTTGGCTACACAGAACAAAGTTGGAAAGCAAAGCACAACAGCAAAGATCCTTATCTGACTTTATGGGACATGAATCTCATTTTTAAAGAGCTGGCTCTGTAGCCTATCTACATCTTGACAAATGATTAAAATGAACCAGCTGCTAGTTTCAGATACTTCTTGGCATGCTTTAATAAATTGTACAATTGCTGAACCTTTATGTAACCAAATGTATTTTTCAAAGTGTAGATAGAAGACTGGTCTTGATGTACAGGATCGGTCTGACTTTTGTAATAATGAAGGGATCAAGAGTGGTGGTGCCAGTAGCAGCTGAGCCAAAAGGTGCACAGGGGAGTGGTGGGACAATGGTGACCCCACAATGCTTTTGTTCCCAGTGATAAACTTATTTTTTGGGATAAAAGACCTCCTCTTTTTGTAAGGTTTTCTGTTAGTATTGCTATTGTTATTGTGCATGCCTTATTCTTGCTTTGTGCTTTCAGTAAATTGTGACCCTGACCCATATTCTCTGATTTTTGTCCCTGCTTAACCAGAAAGGGTAAGAGAAGCGGAATGGATTATTTGGAGTTTAATTTCTGTCTGATAGTAAAACCAGCACAAAATGCCAAGCACTAGTATGAATTCACATGTACTTTTAGTGTTCTTTCTGTCACATTGGCCAGTGAGCTTAAAGTAAGTAGGACAGAAAAAAAACCCCTGTTTTTTCTTTTGCAATCCCCAGTGTAAATCTATTGCAAGGGGAAGGAGACAACTTATTTCAATCTAAATAGCAAGTCATATATTAAAAAAATTATATTACTCTCAATGTTAAAAGGCCTAATGAGCACGGATAATTTTTTCCTTAATGTATGTCCTTAGAGACATTTGATACACTCTTTCCCACTCTTCCTTCTTAGACACTACACAGAATAGGTTAGGGATAGATTAAGAATTTGAATGAAATCTTGCTTGCTTTCACTAAAATGCAACAGATTTTGCCATTATTTTTCTTTCCCTGTCATCCCTTTTCTACTTGCACTGAATTTTGGTTTGTAAAGACCTTTTCTATTATGCTTGGTGTAATGACTGAATTTATTAGCTAGGATATCATTGTAAGAAAGAGAGTCCTGAGCAATGTTTATTTGGTGAGACCCCTACTGGGATATTCTTGGGGCAAGAATAGGGCCAGGACTGTTCAAAGTGGGTATCAGAGGAAACAGTGAGAACTCAGACCAAGCAGGCTTTGCAGTTTGAATTTAGATAAATACTGAAAAAACTACAAGAAGCAGACAAAGACTGCTGTTTTTCCTGGCTGAGTAGCAAATCTTCCCAGTAGAGGCAAAATATCACTGTAGTGATATTTTGATGTAGTGATGGCTTCTGATAAAAATGATTGCAGAAGATCTGGCAATCCCTTTATTAACAAGGTGTTTGATACCTTTGTTGAACATGCCACAGAACCTACATAGCTGTGTATTTTGTATTCTGGAGAAAAAAAATGTATGCACTGCCATACAATGTCAATGAAAATCTTTATTTCCAGATATTCAGACACCTAACTATTTTTCCAAATCACATCCAAGTACCTGTATAGTAGAACTTAATTATTATAATAGAGAAGAGTAATTTAAATTCAGAAATTGAGATTGTATTTTAATGGCAAAAATCCATTTGAAAGGGAACTGCTATTCCCTCACCCTATTAGGGTAACAGTTTTTGAGAGCGGACAACTTGGTGGCTGAGAAATGCCCATGCCAGTAAAAAATTTATGTAGTTGCTGCTTTGTAATAAAAATAATGAGCCCTATGTTGCTGTTCTCTGTAACTATCAGATTACAGTCTAGTGAAGTTAATTTATAATTAAAAATAAATTATCAGTAGATAATTTGCTGGGATTTACTTATGTTTTTTCTTCTAAAACTTTCTTATAATTGTTTTAAGTGCAAAATTATAATAATAAAATTTGAAGTCTTTTTGCAAGCTCGGGATTAATTCCTGCTCAAGCAGGAACTCACAAGGATAGTTTTGATGTTGTTGAATTTTTTCAGTAAACATTACATATTTTTATCCAAAATCTTTTATATTTTCCCTGCTTTTTTTCTCAGTTCAACACAGAAATATCTATGTTCAAGGTAGTCAATATTAAAGTGGTGGCTCTTGTTTTGAGAATCCTTCACAATGACCCTCTGGTAAGATCATGGATTATACATAATGACCAAGTACTGTTTTATGAACAAGATATTGAGGTGAGCATTTAAGATCTTAGATAGCAATGTACATAGTTCTCTTTCTGGCACTCCTTCACTCAGGCATGTGATATTTCAAGCCTATAATTCAGAATTGAATCTTGATTAGCCCTGGATTCACATCTGGTTTTGTAGACGGGTCTATAATTTTTAACTTCATTTTTATGTCAGTCTGTATTAGGAATCAAAGCAAATTTAAGCAGAATATCTCAAAAGAATGAGGTAAGGTTATCCTCTGATCAGTTTTAATCATATTTTGACTTTAAAAAACACTGGAATAATTTGTGATGCAGATACATACTCTCCATGTCCTTACAAACAAAAGTCCTATTAGCTTCAGTTGCAAAGAAATGCTGAATGGTGAGAATCTTTGTGTGAATACAGAAATGTAGGAAAAGAATGCTCCTGGGAGTCTTGAGGATTTTTACAATGTATAGCAGAAAAGCAAAATTTAGGGGGTAAATATTGTAAATGTGTTCTTTTGAAAGTTGGATCATGGCAGGAATGTTTTCTGGGAGGCTCTAAATCTCAGTGTTACTCATCAGCTTATGAAAATTACAGTATTTAAAAAACTCAGCTGCTTTTTAAAGATACGTAAGGCCAGAAAATCAATTAGTGAATCAAGTTAAGTAATGGTAGGCATCATCAGCCTGGCACTTTGTTGAAATTTCAGTTTTTCTATACCTCTGTTTACAGCAGAGACAGCAAACTCTTGATTTAAAAGTAGACATTACGTATGTGTAAAACCCAGAAAAAACACTTCTGCCCAGGTTGTTTGGCTGGGGAAAATTAACCCAAACAAACAGATTAGCATTGCACTCTCATGGCAGTGAATGTAGTTAATGAATATGACAATAAGCTGGAGCACATCTAATCAAATTGAAATGAAATTATTATTACCAAATGATAGCGTGTAACTTCAATTTGTAAATGGAATTACATCAAATATTAATTTAACATAAAACACGGGTAATTTCTCTTGGACCATGGTCAAAGATGAAGGTTTTCTGTTTTATTATTCACTTTCACAAGAAGAGTGTCAAAATTCAATCACCTTTTGTTTTATTGATAGTCAGAATTCCATTAGACCTGGCCAGACGAGAGGGAAGATGAAACATGCCAGCTTTTTATCTCTGTGTTCATACTTCTTGCAAGTAAAAGCATAAAATGGGATTCTGCAAACCTCCTTGCTGTCAGGATTCTAGTATGCCTTTCTACAATTTCAGCTGCTAATCTACTCTGTGTGATAGCTACAGTTAGAAATTATTGTTTGCATATTTTGCTATTCTAGGTCAACTGCACCCATACATACAGAAATTTTGGCCCATTGTTTGGCACAATTCTCTCCTGAAAAATTCAGCATTTCATTGGGGAGAACATAGATTCAAATCCTGATAAAGTCAGGCTGTTCAGGTAAAACTCTCTTTTGCAGATCTGGACGTTTCTTCTGATGGTAGCACTGGACCTGTCATTTCTGATGTACTAGGGACAAAAACAGATCTGTTAGTAATGCTGCTGAGGGTCAGTGTAGTCAAAGAATTTAGTGCTCTGATGCTACTTGTTTTACAGTATAGCCTAGTTTAGGATCAGTCTTCCCTGTGACATCAAAGCTTTATCTAATTGCTTGTATTCTCTTCAGATGGTTGAAATATAATCTAAATCAATTTTTCAGTTTGGACTGTGTAGTATGTTCTACAGTTTGATCAATATTACCTTTGCCAAAGATATTGCGATACCAAGTCTCACCAAATGCCTTTATAAAAATTTCCATGTAAATGCCAGTTTTGCATACAGGTACATGAAGTCACAGAGATCATCTTAAGCAGAATCCCCATCTCTTGATATCATAGACATTTGGGGTTTTTTGAGTGTTTTTTTTTGGGGGGGTTTGGGTTTATTATATGCTTGGCAATGTTTTTTGTAATTAGATGCTTTAGTTAGTAGGATCCAGCAACACATGAAGTGAAACCCTCTGAATGCAGTACAGTTAATGGAGGCAAATGTGAATATAAGAATCCAGTGGCACAGAAACACCTGAAGACAACGTGCTTTAGTGGATATTTATCCGGTAGCAATATTGAATCAAGTTGAGATTGATTTTTTTTTTTATTTTTTTTTTCATAGATTGTGTATTTGGTGCCCATGTTGTGATAGAGAGTGAGCAATAGAACCATGCTGACATTCAAGAGGGGAATACTGGTGCCAGAGACAGCAACTTTGTTAGTAGAGCCCTGCTTCTGCCTCTTCAGCACTGACATCACACCATGGGCCAAAGGAAAGAATGCATGAAAAAGGGTGGGGTTTTTTTGTCTGCTCTGTATCTCTTACCCCTCACTTAGTGTTAGATTCATTTTTACCTGCACATCCATATTTACTAGATACAGAAGAATGATCAAATCATTATTTATATAAGAACTGAAAATATTTTTTATCTGCAATTCTGGAAGAGCATTTCAAGAATTTTCAGGCTTAAAACAAATTTAAATTTCTAATCTTCACATCCCTGCACAATCAAATATATTAATACATTATTACTGAAACTTGAATATACATTTCTGTATATATCTATACAGTATTACAAGAGAAGAGTCATAGCAGTGGGTTGTTCTCATGTGATTTTGACAGAGATGCTTGAAAGTCAGATTTCTTTGTGCCTAGCCAGAATACTTATTTGTGATACAGAAACAATAGCTGTTTACAGCTAATCTAAACTATTATTAATAGATTTAAAACAGGTATTTTTCATCAATCATAAAATCTCCAAATGAATAATCAAGAACAAAGTGAAGCAAAGGGCAGTGGGTGAAATTCTTAAACATCTTAAGTTAGTGGGAATTGTATTATTTGCTTTAATGGGACCAATATTTTAATTTATACATTGAATTTCCAACCCTTACGAAAATGCCACAGGCAGGTCATTAATCATAACCATGTAGGGTTACACTAGTACAAAACTACATTGACTTCTGATATGAAAAGTTATTCATTTATTTGTTCCCTTGGCAGGGTGTGTTGATAATACTCACAAAAAAGTGGGGCTTCTTATTCAGGATGAAAAATATATGCTGATTGCAACAAGAAGTACTTATTTTTTTGCTTTTTAAGTAAAATACAGTTATGAACCACTGCCTAAGCCCGAACCTAAAAACATTAGCTCTTTCATCAGAAGCCATTACTTTTAGTTAAAGTTTTAGAAGTTGAAGACAGATACAATGCTAGATATGAAATTAGTATAGATTATTTGAAGCAGAAAGGTTATTTTAAATTACTACTGTTCACAAATATGTTAAATCTTTAAAACTGAAAGAGTGCACTTTTTCAAAAGAACTATGAAATGCTATTAGCAATTTGGAAGCATTTCCTGCTGATAGCCAAAATATCACAAGGGAATATTAAATAGCTTCTGAATCTCGGGGTTAATTCTTCATTTTCCATTGCAAAATTTTTGAGCTAAAAAACTAGATCATTTTCAGATTTGTGAAAGTACTTTAAATTATTTTATTGGATGCTAATAGTAATTACACTGTTTCTGCAACTGCCAAGCTATAAAACTAGGAGAATAATAATTATGAAAATAAATGCATAGAAAATTAAGAGAGTATCTCAATAGTTTTTCAAACTGAATTTTTACTATGCTGTTTTTCTAATGAGTTGTCTATTACTGCTTTTAATATTAAACAGATTCTTAGAAAGTATGAGGATCTGAATGATATAATTATCCAGGATGACAGACTAGACTTTGAAATATAAGGATGGCTTACATAATATATTTTGTTTCCAAACTTGAAACAAGAAAAAAATATTGAATATGCTTTGCATAGGGAAAATATTTCTCCTATAAAGCAGAGATTGAGTAAGTGTGCTAGGATATAAAATGTTGTTCTCCACTAAATTTCATAGCATTCAAATAAAATAATCTAATTCACTTAAAAAGTACTCAAATACGCAAAATTTTGCCATATATCTTGAAAATTTTTAGATCAGTTTTGAACTGTTGCAAAAAACATGAGGAGGCTATGTCAACCTATTGTAGGAAGATAGACAAGAAAAAAATATTAGTCTAATGTAGCTATATAAAACCCTTTGAGGGGATATAAAGTAAAATACAGCCAAATACTACAGGTGAATACGCAGTCAGGAAAAATGCATTTATCTCTTATTCTGTCTACAGATTCATCTATGATCTTCATCACTCAATCTCTTCACTTACACACAGTTGTAAAAATAGCTTTCATTCTGAAACACTGAAAAAGTTGACACAGCCAGAAGAATGAAACTTGCTCAGTGAGTTTATGATTTTCAATGGATATTATGTAAAATTTCCTCCTTTTGTATAAGGAAAGCAATCTTCATTCTTCCCCACTTCCTTCAGGCAGTAATAAGTATCACAATTGTTTTCATCCTTAGTTTACCAATAATCATTTCTGCTACCAAAAAAGAAGAGAGTGGTGGCTAAGATATACCATTGTGCTTTCATTCATGGGTATGGATGCGTTTCAAGTATTCAAGTACAAAATGCTTTAGCCAGGAGCCAATAGAGGAAGATGCCTACAGTGAAGACAATTTCAAAACATGGCAGCAGTGTTTCACTGCAGCCAGGCAGATAATGAAATGTCATCAAGTAGGAATAGTAAGAAGTGGATAAGATATATTCAAGTACCCAAAACAACCTGTGGGACAGAAATTCTTTTTGTATATGTAATGTTGCTTCTCTCTCCAAAATGTTACTCCTCTTAAAAAATGGCCAAGGGAAAAAAATTGGTCAGGAAGCACCATTTTAATTTTGGTGCAGATGACACAGTGCTTTGAGGATGTGTTTCTGCTCCAGTTGAACTCTCTCTTTGGAATGCTGCTCGGGCAGATGGTGTATCCTGCCACTGCAGCCATGCTCATCCATCAAACTCAAGGAAAAGGCCTCTGAGATTTCAAAGTCTGGTGGCTTATGTGCAGACCCAGTTTCATGGATTTGATACAGTTCTACTCTGACACATCATCACAATTACTTTAAAACATTTTTATGGTTGCCCATAGAAGTTAAACAAAGATATTGCAGTGTTATCATTCTGAACCATGGCATTGTCCTTCTAGGAGAATTAGGGTAATTAATGTAACAGAGCATACAGAGGCTGATTCAGTCTTCATGCAGGAATTAAAAGCATGATAGTTACACCATAAAAAAAATTTGCTTTTGTAGTTTTTCAATAGTGTGTTTCAATCTAGTCTCTTGTGAAATAGTTTTTCTGTGCTGTTTCTTGATTTTTTTTGATTGCTGTGCTAAACAAAAAAATAGGCATCAGCAAGATACACAATTAAAATGACCACATAAAAGGGAATTACTTTAAAGGAGGATTAAGAGAGGGGGATTCTAAATCTAGCTATATAAATAAGGACTACAAATGTAACCTAATGCATTTATTTGTCTGATGGGCAGAAATAATGCAGCAGCTAGCTGAGTAACGTTGAAATGTTTTCTTATATTGTGCACTTTATCAGATTTATGCTAAAGAATTCAAGCTCTATCCAGTGTCACCTTAAGCACTGTTGGTGCAACTAGCTGGAAGAAAGGGCATTTGGGAAGTGAATCTATAGGCTTTGTTATAAAAAATCTGAGTGTCTTTCTGCCTTTCATTTACATGGATATACTCATTGAAATAGGACAGACTGAGTAATTTTGATGGCTAATTCAACTAATGCTCTACTGGCTGAAGATTTTTTTGTTCTGTCACATTATTTCACTTCTGTGTATGGCCATGCCTTGTCGTTTTCAATTCTGGGCATACAGGTGGCTTCCCTACCAGTCTGCCTTGCCTGCCTTATCTCCCCAAGGTTGTGCCAATAGTAAAAGGCAAGAATTCACAAAGATACAATTACTTATAATATGGAAATAGACATAAAAGACATCAATCTGTGTGACAGTTTTGGATAATGCGCTGCTGTATGGTAAATGGCTCAGCATTATCTCTTTAAGGTAATACTGGAAAAAGTGCAGCTACATTCTTACTGCCATCTAAGCCCATGTCACTGTGTATCTAAATTGCCTATCCTGCTGTTCAGAATTTCTGTCTGAGTAAAAGATGAAAGAGAAGTCACAGTGATTTGAGAGGTTTATTTGAATAGAACTGCCCACCCATATCCAATCTGGAAACCAGGGTAGCCACAAAGATTGATTTCTTCCAAGCATGCTTCTGTCAGTCGGAGAGGGCAGCCTGAAAGTCACTACCTTGCTATTTGTGAAGAGCTTTCAGAGCCCATGCTCAGCTGAAAAAGTTTTGAAAAGCGAACTAGCTGTCCTACATGTCAGGGAAGCAGAAAGCTGTAACAGTTACCTTTGAAAATTTTGACCCTCGGAGGGCAACTTTAATAGTAGAAATCAGAAGCAAAGTATTTGATGAAGTATTTTGATTTGCCTTTTGTTTTGACTTTTGATTCCTATAATGTAAATGATAAGATAAAAGAATGAACTAAAAATTATAACCAGCCAATTAATAAATGGAGATACAGCAATCCAGCTGCTGACATTTCTATCTGTATTTTGCCTTTATTCTGGCAAACAGATTGACAAACTCTTCAGTTAGCATCAAATTCGACTGGTTAGTTTAAAAGACTTCATGAAAATTCGTTAGCTAAGAACCCATTCCAAACTTATGCAAGCATGAAACAGTTGCACAATGTCTAAGAATGAAGATTCCTGAAGCAATAAAAGTAATCTAATCCTGATATTCAAAAAACATGGAATGGGTTTATTCCCAAAGACAATTTCCTTAATAGCCCAGTAGCTGTAAACCACTGTAGTCTGTGGACTTGAAATCCAATTTTCTTGCTTTTAATTTTTACGTAGCTGTAGCAACAGGTCATATGGGCTTTCTTCTCTTTTCTTCCATGGCCAATAAACCAGACTATATTTACAGTTGATGACTTAAGTGCCTTAAGTAACATCCAGGTCCCTTGGCTGAAAGCAGAAGTGATGGAAGATGGAACTCAAAGTAGCACTTCTACTTGTCTTTCTGTAAAGTTTCCTTTCAGAAGAGGGAATCTTAGCCTGTTTCATCTTGCACTCTATGTGTGCAAATCTGAATTATTTGAAAAATTATCCTATGCCTATTTTATGTGAATATTAGCTAATTGTCATGTAAACCATGCTCAAAAAAGCTGTATTACATCACAAGAGCATTTCCAGTGGGGTTTTTAAATGCTGGAAATAACAGAACATATTATGGCTTTTTATATTATTTTCCTCTTTGAATTAGATATTTCAAGTACAAACAAAATAGTTCTGTCCCACGGGGATGCTTTGGTGACTAATGACTCCTGCACTCAGGCTCTGGTCTATCCATCTCTGAGGGCATTAATAACATCTAGACCCTCTGCACATAGTTGCCTGGAACTTTTAGATTCTTAATAGCTGACAGATTTATCAGATCTATCCTAGATTAGTCTTTACATTTAAAAAAAACCATTGTGAGGAGAGCAGGAAAGCAAAAACAGTAGTGAATAATTTTTCTTGCTATCCTTAAGAAATAAGCCTTAAAACAATGGTGCTAGCACTATATTTCCATATTTCTATTTTTACATCTTGACATATGGTGATTGACTTGTGCACCTTCTTTGTTCTTGGTGTCTTTGAAAACCTTTCACATTTTCGTATTCTGGTGACACCTGGTAACTTTTCTATTGATTTGCTAGCAAGAAGCTGTGCACCCAACACTTAGGAAATGCAAGCTTGAGAATTGCTTTCCCCTCCTTACTCTTCCTGTACCTTACAGCTTCTCCTGGAAAACCTTTGGTGAAGAGATCCTTCCTGTCTGACTATATCAGCATAAACTTCTTAGGCAGGTTAGAAGGGAGCAATCTTTCACTTCAGTGGTGATTTGTGAAGTGATACATTGCCTTGGTGTAGGGAGACTGTGACACAAATTTTAATTTTAATTTTAATTTTTTACTCTTCATCTGTTTTTCATGTGAAACTTGTGTACTCAGTTAAACAAGGTGTGTTCTGATGCTGGAATAAAAGGTGAGTTTTTTTGTTGATTAAGTATTTTTTCTGCTCACATAGCTGTTATCAATAATTTTTGTGGTAAGTTCTTGCCAAAATTCTACTGGAGACTGACAGTCTTGCATGATGTTCCTAAACATGCTTAACATGTTTTGAAAGTCACCCGCATGAGTATAATTTCTAATTTGGATATGTGATGAGCTGAAGTTAATGGAAAGCTGTATGTGTTTTGCAACACTCAAAAGTCTTAAAATAAGCCTTTATTGTAAACCTTTAAAATAACTCTTAAAGTATCAATTCAAACTAAAATATGCTAGTCTATATTTGTAACTGTTTTTTATAAGACCATATGCAGAGAGATATTCTACTAAAAAAAATGTAAAAACAAATATATCTGTGTGCTTAGTTGCTGGGGGATTAGCAACAGCATTTGCTTTATGTCAGTTTAGCATTTATTCTTGCAATCTCTTTTCAGGTTACATCTATTCTTTCCTCAAAAAGTACCAGTAAAGACAGTGAACACTATTTTTTTTTTTTTTTTACCCTGTAAGTAGCCCATGAAGCTTTGGTGAGACAGCCAAATCTTGTGTAGAATTTTGTGAGCCCCTGGTTCAGAAGGTCAGTGTTGAAATTCTACTCCACTTCACAAATGTATGGCTGTATGCTGCCATCTGTCTGTTCTGCAGCTGGGAGCTAATAGTGCACCATTAATGTTATGTACCAAATTGCAGCTATTTTTTGCGTTTCTGAGAAGTTTTTAGGACTTCTGACTTATTATGTTATCTCATTTTAAAGCAGTTTTTGGTCTGCTATGGCTCTTCATGGGAAAGCAAATTGCAAGGCTGAAAGGTTTGACATCTCTAAACAGTAATTTTTTCTCTCCAAAACAATGTCATTCTTATAATTTCTATAGAATGCAAGAACAGAATTAGCGTTGTCGGTGATATCTGTCATTCTCACAACTATTATTGTGTTGCTGTACCACCAAATTCAACATTTTATGAAATGTTAAATCAAGCCAAAGCCAGTGATGCCCTTGTAATGAACTCATTTATTGTAAAAGTCTTGAGACTGAAATGGGACTGACTAGCAACCTACCAACTCTGAACATGAAAGAATATTAAAAATTATTATTGTGACAAAGATTTTAAAGGAAGAAAGAAATTGCATGTTGTAGTTTAAACACAGCTGGAAACTAAATACTGTGCAGATGCCCACTCACTCTCCTGTGTGCCTGCTTGCCTTTTGGAGAGGAGAAAAAAAAGCAAAACTCGTGGATTAGACAAGAACAGTTTAATAATGGGGAAAATTATAATTAATTATAGTAATTAATAGGACAACAATAATATTAATTGATTTTAGTTTATAACTATTAATAATTTTCATGAAAATGAGAGAGAGAGGAATAAAACCCAAAAGAAACAGGACAAAGTTGCTGAGCACCTGCTGCTGGATGCTCATCCCTAAGCAGTGATCAGCCCCTCCCGGCCGACTCCCACAGTTTCTGTGCTGAGTGCCCTCCCATGCTGTGGAATATTCCTTTGGCCTGTCGGGTCAGCTGTCCTGGCCGTGCTCCCCCAGCTCCTTGTGCAGCTTCTCACTGACAGAGCATGGGAATCTGGAAAGGCCTTGACTGTGGATAAGCACCACTTAGCAACAACCAAAACAACAGTGTGTTGTGTTTTCAAAATTGTTTTCATATTAAATTGGAAGCACAGAATGGAACCAGCTATTATGGAAAAATTAAGTCTATCCCAGCCAAAACCCAGACATGGCACAATATTAACTTACTATTTTTTCATAATATAGTGAGATTGGCACTGCAAATTTTATAAATTTATTCACTTTTTTTTTGCAGATACTAACATTTCAATCTCGCTTTGGTGCTATTTTGTCCATGTGAAGTTACGGTACATGACCGAGAACACAGTGAATACAGAATACTTTGTATAGCTCACATCATCCATTAGACCATCTCAACAGTAAGAAACAATTTGATAATTTCAAATTAGAAAAATAGATAATTTGACAAATTTTGAAGTTCATCAATTTCAACCTTGAAATAGTCAATATTGTCTTTCATATCTATTCCCTATAATGGTACTGTATTTTAGTGAATTCATGTCTTCAAAAAATAAGAAATGAGGATATGTATTTTTCAGGCGAGAATACTAGTTTTTATGTAGGTCCTGTGTCTGAGATTTTTATTTATACTCCAAACTATTTAATCTTAAAAAAAAAAGAAGGGTGTTTGTTATTCAAATACTAAACATTTACAGATCTGCTTCAGATACTGATTTTCTTTATCTAAGCCCTAGATATCCACTCCAGATTAAAAGCAAAGTTATTTGTTATTGCAATAATCATAAAGAATAGTAGCTACATTTTATGAAGTAGGAAGGCAACTTGGCAAACTGCATGTATTTCTGGGTAGTCAGCCATTTCATACTAGAAAGCAAATCAAGAGAATATGTATTTTATAAAGTGCTGTTTTGTTATTATTTAAACTAGAATTTTCCTAGATAAACAACATTGTGCAGTTTATCCATATGCAAGAACACTTGTAAAATCGAGTGATTAATGAATTAATACACTTCATTGACATTGAATTATAGGGGAATTAATTCTGAAAATCATGAATTTCATGAATTCATTAAATCGACATTTGTTTGGAGGTCTTTTTAGGGAGATGTGCTCTTAATAGTATTGCTAAACTTAATGCACATTCTGCTTTTAATTAGCAAAATAAACAGAGGTTTTAATTTTGATTTTTTTTAAAAAATGAGAATTATTAATTAACATGAATGCTTTTCAGTGAAGACTGATTTTGTTTCAAAATAATTCCAGTTCCTGCAAATAACATAACCAGGTTGTCAAAGCACCTTGATCCTTACTGGTTTAGAAGAATGCAATTTATTAAAGACAGGATTAAATATAGTCGGGTTGTTGTTGTTGTTGTTTAGTACACTTTTTTTCTTTCCAAGTAGATCATGTTCCTTATGTTTCCAATATAGGCATTATGAAAAATTCACAACAGAGGCCTATAAACCCTGGAGAAATGTTATTCAGAACAGCCTTAAATGGTGTGATTTTAAGTAATTTTTTTGCAAACCATAATTTTAGTGGTGCTCAGCCAGTAACTCTGTCTCAGTATATTTTTTCGTGAGAATCATGTGAAAGGTGTTTCTTTTCTAGTTAAAGCTTAATTCAGAATGCAGTACCTCTTGCAATAATAGCTTAAGCAGTCGCTTGAGTGCCTTCACTGTTTAAACAGCTGCACAGTCAATTTCACCCAGTGTAAAAGTATCCATCATCAGATAGTCCATTTTCGTTAAACAGACAGTGGATGTTCTGCAGCCTAAATAGCTGGGAGGGTGAATCACATAATCAAAATGTGATTCTAAATCATATGGCTCATTTGGATCTGCTTAATCCTATCTACTGAGGCCATTGTAACAAAAATGATGATTATATTGTATTTCTCAAAGCCATTGAGAGTTGTACTATTTTCTGTGGAGATTGCATGTTTTTCCTTTGTTCTAGGTCTTATTTGGTAAATCCATGGATAAAATTGCATTCTTTCTGCTCAGTGGACTCTGCATGTAGCACTACTTAAAGTTACTGTAAAACCTCAAGAACATGTCCAGTATAGAAGTCTGAACGAGAACTTCTAGTCCTTGAAAGATTCCTGCTGCTGTGATCTCAGTGATTTTTGCATTCTTAGCCTTGTCTTTATCTGTTCTTCATTTCTAGGTTGTCTTCTTCACAATAGCTGTCTAAGGACTCTTGCTCATGATGTGGTTGTAGTTGTCAATGAAGTGTTCTGCAGCTTAGGGATCACAGCCGTACTAGGAGATGATAGTGGATTTTTTTGTTTATTCCTAGGATCAGAAACTCTTTTTAGATTTTTGTCAGTGCTAGGAATTAAATTAGTAGAAGGAGTTACAAAGATGAAATTAAATGAAACGAGACAGACTAATTTTCATACCCATGGGAAGCTTCACAATTTCTGTTTTCTTTTTGATTTGGAGTGAGAACCTTCTCAGCCGAATGAAATTTGGAAAGTCTGACAAGATCTATTTTGAAGCAATCCTGAACTAAATGTCTCTCAATTACATGGATTTTTTTTCTCATCACATCTTGTGTTTTTTTACCAAAAAAATCGTGTATTATTCTTAAATTTTCCATCCAGTCTTTCTTACAGTTTGCTGCCTCAAACTAAGAGTTTTCATTCTGCCTGAGTATTGCAACTTGTTCTTTCTTCTGTGATGCAATCAACTACTCATGCTGTATTGAAAGCATGATGAGTAAATGATACCGTTTAATGTTCTTATAAATGTGTATAATGTTCTCTGTGAAAATAATGCAATTTCCCTGATCAGAAATTTATCTTCTAGTATCAGGAACCCTCTGATTTGTGTGTGACAGAAGTGCACAAAACACATCAAAGTGTTGTTTTGTTCAGGATGGTTGAATGCATATTTCTGCACAAGAAAAGAAAAAAAAATATGAAAAGGATCTGTTTTCAGCTAACTGTATTTCAGCAATCATAACCCTTTGATATTAATCTGGATGCTCAGGCTGTCCAGCAACAGAGCAATGCCCTTTGAGGATCTCACTGTCCTCATACCACAAATCCTCCATTTATTTTTCTGTTTTGATTCAGTGTCTGAAACAAAAGCTAGCCTGGAAAGCCCTTGCTAGAAAGAAAATTCCTCCTGGAGAGTGACTGCTAAGAAATAGTGTCTCATTTAGTTTCCCCAAGACTTTAATCTTGTAATTACTAGTGGAAAACTCAAAAGAGCTCACAACTTTCCTAAACATAAGCCTTTAAAAGTGTAATCCATTTATAAAACAGATTTGGTTGCTCCTGTTTTCTTTAATGTGGGAATCCTCTGTCTCATGACTTGTGAGTCTGCTTTCCATCTGTTTGTAGGCTGCTCTCTGAAAGTGTGAGACCACTTTAACAGTAAATGAGGGCTCTTGTCAGGCTTTCCAGTTGCTGAGCACTTCTAAAAGCAAGGCAAGATGCTGTACAGATGAAAGTTTAGGTCTGTTATATGAAGGTTAGTACTCTGGCTTGATAATATTGGACGGGCTGGATTAATTAGTTCAACAGACAAACAAAAGTATCTCCGTTGCATTTTAACCTTGTTGGATCCAGAATGGTTATGCTATCAATGTGAGTTTTCTAGTGGTGTGATAAGAATAATGTCAATAAGGAATATGGTATACTTGACAGGCGCTTAAAAGAAGATGAAGTTCACATTTGCTAGATGCTCTTAGTAAAGCCTCACAGGTACCCTTTAACCAATCCCCTGCCATATGGCTTCCTGTCTTACTGCCTGAATTGAGTGAAACTAAGTGAGAATTTTGAATGTTCATAGTGGAGAGAGGAAAGGCGTAAGCCAAGACAGGGGCTATCTGTCTTCATTCTTTCACCTTCCTCCAATTTTCAAATTCTGTAGAAGTCCTTTCAGCTCACATGCCAAATTCTATTTTTGTCTTTCATGTTTATATAGATAAGGTGTATAATCCACCTCTGCTGCTTGAAAATAAGATGCTACTCATCTCTGGGTAAGTAGGTCAAATTCAGCTTTTTATGGTTACTGACAGTCTCTTTATGGCCCTGTTGTTGTACTCCTGTCAGCTATAATGCACACATGGAAGCACTTGAGGTAACATTAAAGATAGATGGGATAATTGCTGTAACCTGCTGCTGCACTGAGATGTAGTGCCACTGCCTTTTCAGCGCAGGTCAGCTTCCAGTGGGCACACAGAGCATTGTCACCATTTATGTCTTTGATTTCAGCTTGAATGAGTAAGTATTGAGACTGAACTATCTGTCTGCCCAAGTGCCCCCTTATCCTGGAGATAAGGAAAGCTTCTTTGCTGTAAATCAGAGTTTTCCATCTTCAGGAAAATCAGTCCAATGCCTTACAAGACAAATAAGAGCTCTGTGGAAGTACATGAAGTAAATGTACTTAATAAAAGTACAGGAAATAAATGAAGTACATTATCAATTGCTGGTTTTTGGCCTCACGGGTAACCTAAGTGTTTTGCACGTCCTTCTTGTGGAAAAGGGAAAAAAATCCCACACCATTTAACAAATCATTTGTTTTGTATTTGTAGTAGTAATAGTAGTAAGTTTCTTAGACTACTAGGTTTTTTGTCCTTTTAATGTAAGTACTGTATTACACATGTGGTTGTCTAACAGGTATTAATAGTCATATTTTTTAACAAAGGTGTAACAAGAATAATGATGGAAGCAAAATACACAGAAGGAAACCAAATACAGTGTGTCATCTATTATAATTTTTTTGAGTCTCAGGTGTCAATTGCTGCTGGTCTTACTCATCATAGATATATTTTCCTATTTTAAATACTCCTAAAATACTCAAATTTCCCACTTTTGGTGCTGAAAGAAGAGCCCCAGCTAGTTATTTTATATTCCTACAGCACGAAAGAAACTTATCAAGGAGTCTAGAACAGGTGACGGTCTTAGAATTATATATAGTAATACAGTAGATATTATTATTAAATAAATGCCTTTTTTTCTCTATCAAATATGGTATTAAATAGTTCAGATTTTCACTTCTATTTGATTTAGACAATTTAAAATAACTGTGTGCAGCTTGGTCTAGTGAGAGCAGAATGTGGAAAAGAAATCAGGCTAAATAAATATTGAGACAGAGAAAAGGAATTAACAGTACTCTGCAAAAAAAAAGGCGAGAAAAGGTAAAACAAGCATCTAAAGAAACTGTTACCCAGCTTAACACATCAGGACATGAATTTCCTTTCATTTGACACATATTCTGGCAGCAAATGACAGCTATTGTAATTAATAACCCTTATTAGGATATTAGCTTGGATGGAAATAATTTTCTATTAAAAATTGGTAATTATATTCCTAAAATACATCAGAGACAATCTGTACCTTCTGGAAACAATGAAAAACAATTTCTGACACTAAAAGTTATGATTAAAAATTAATTAACAGCTCAAGATGAAGTTGTCAAATCTTATGCAAATCTTCAGTCTTATGCAAAAAATTTTTCAATACGTTTACTATTCTGTTCAAATAGTATGTTTTAAGTTTTCTGTTAATTCTGTCTGTCACTTAAGGCATGGAAATGACTGTACATTTTTAAATTTTCTTCTTAAATCAGTATGTTTTTCTTTGAACTACTGTTGTTCAACAGAAGTGAATCAGGGAGAGATTCCCCTTGGTATTTCATAGGAATGGCCAATGTCTCTTCTCAAAAGTTAGCTGCAGTACATAAATCAGAAGTAATCATGTAGTCCTCAGTGCAACTACATCTGTAAATAAGATCAGATTCTAAATGTGCAGGGAAATAGACAACGCAATGGCTGCAGATCAGGCTTCATTTTAAGGAAGGAAACCTTGAATGCAGTATCTATGTAGATCTCTCTAATGTCAGATTAGCAAAATCAGAAAAAATAGTGCAATCTCCTGAAATTCGATGAAAGCAAACGCAGGGCCCTTCACCTGGTGAGGAATAACCCCGTGCACAGCACAGGCTGTCAGGGGGATGGATCCAAGCCCTGCTTGGCACTTCCCATCAATAAGACAAGAGGCAATGGCAGAAAGTTATGCACAGGAAGTTCCACTTGAACATGAGGAAGAACTTTATTGTGAGGGTGACTGTGTGCTGGAACAGGTTGCCCAGAGAGAGATTGTGGAGTCTCCTTCTCTAGAGATATTCAAAAGCTTGTCAGGACAAAATCCTAGTAGTGTGCTCTAGGGCACCCTGCTTGAGCAGGCAGGTTGACTTCAGGACTCCATGACCTCCATGGTCCCTTCCAGCCTTCCCTATTCTGTGATCCACACTGGAATTGGCAAAGTGTTTACTGGTTTGCTACAAAGGAATGGTAACTCTTGCCTTACCTTCAGGTAAGAAGAAAATGTACAGAAAATGCTGGTAAATGCTTTCCATAGAATCCTAGTTGTACAATTGTAGAATGGTTTGCATTGGAAGGGACCATTAAGATCGTAGAGTTCCAATCCCCCTGCCATGGGCAGGGACACCTCCCACTAGACCAGGTCAGAGTGCCATCCAGCCTGGCCTTGAACTGCCAGGGATGGGACATTTGGTAACTTCTCCTCTCCAAAGCTTTTAGACAGGCCTTAAATACATTGTGCTGTTAGGTGAGGGTTCCCTCTCATGGACACTGTGCAGCACACAGTCCTGGTGATTCCGAGGTTTTTTAATAGGCTTCATGGACTTGGTTCATTTTACAAAACAACTCAGTGGGCACAATTAACTACAGCAGGTAGACAAGTAACAAAATGTTTACTTTAGAAAGTAGAGACTTTCTTTGAAGTAATCATTTTGTTTCTTCATGGTATGGTTCTGCTTTTGATTTCTATAACAAATTTCTCTTTCAAGTATAAGTTGTGCAGTACAGCTAAAACTGATGGAGACAAAAAGTAGTCAACACATACGCAAAAAGACAGTAAATATGAATGACTAGAGTAAGACTAAATAAATACATTTATAAAAGCACCTAATCTCTGTCCACATTAATTTTCAATATTAATTTATTAACACTTATTTGAGTTTGAAGTCAGATACAGATATGCATTTTATATATGTAAAGTATATCCAACTTTATCTACATTGCTATGTGTCTTTTCATGTTAGAAAATGAGATAAATGCTTACATTGATGTAGCTGTGAAAAGGAGATTTCTACAAACTAATTTTTCTGAGTAGAAATATTATCTTGATTTCATAGTAAAAACTTATTCATAAAATATAAATTTCTTTGTTTACTTTCTGCTGTAAAAGTGCCTATACAATGACAATTTAAATGCTAATAATATTTTTCATCTCTGTGTTTTATATTCCGTCCTCTCAGATGTAACAGACGTCACAGACATACACAGCAACACACAGGATTTTTCTTCTGGACACGTCAGGATTTTGACTTGAAAGATACATGCAAAATGCATGTCACATCCAGGTGAGATTTGATGCTCTGCTGCAGGACAAACTAATTAGTAATGGCACTGAAATACTGCATTAATATTTCTATTAATATTCAAAATTAAGCAGATTTGTTTACATATAAGCGTGCAAATTAATTGCTTACTTAAGTTTTAAACAAAATAAATTTTTCTGCAAAATAGATTTTTCCATCCACTTTGATTCATCTTGTTTTATTGTGAAATGGCAAAAGAATGTGTTTGAAAAATAAGATCAATAATCAAATGCTTCAAGCATCAAGGTATCCAGTGATATCTTGCACTAAATCTGTTGTTTGATCTCTCTACAGTGTTGATTTAGTCACTCATATTGAAACCAAACACCAAGCAATACAAAAGGTGTTTTAAAAGTACTAATTTTCTATAAAACTTCTTATAGTCAACAAGAAGTTCAATTCAGCCCCCTGTAAACAAGATACATTTGTGGATGGCAGTTCCAGTAAAATAAGAAATAAACCAATATGCAAGTCATGAGCAGGAAGCTGGAGATCACTGTTGGTGGGCAGGTGAAAGAGTGAAACAGTACATTAATTACCTCAATTCAAATCATTGTCTTGAAACAGTGTTTTCTGTGCATCCTCGGAGGCCACTGACACTGCAGCCCAGTGAGACCTTTCAGACACTGCTTCTACATTGCTTTGGGATGGGTGTACTACATGAAAATTTGTACTTGGAAATTTTGACTGCTGCTTATTTTTTTCAATTTTATGTTTTTTATAGTTAGATAATTTCGTAGCCACATTTTAGTTCATTAGCAGATTTTAAAAGATCTTAATATGTCAGTGATAATAGTTCACTATTTCTTTAGTTCAAGCCAGTGGTAGATACACTGTGGAAGAGCAGAGGAATCACACAGAGGAACACACTGATTTCTGCAATTAATAAGCAATTTGGTGAAACAGCACTTCAGAACAGTGTGCCTTTGGTTTTATGGCTAACTATTTACATACTATATATTTTGGAATATGTATTGTTTATGATAATATTGACTCATTTCATTGAGAAACATCTTGCAAATGACTTATCTTAAAATACAGAATATATGGTAAAGGAAAATCAGGAGAAGATAGACAATGTAATGCCAGAAAGAAACACCCAACTGGAAAATGTCAGTAGTGAAGTCTGGTGTTACAGTTTTTATAGGAAAAATTGAAACTACTAATTAAAGGGAAGATTAAAATAAATACATATTAAAAAATTCCAATGAAAATTTCTTTTGGACTGTTGAGGAAATTGCTGATCTTGGTGCACTGCAGAGACAGTGAAGCAGTCCTGAGACAGCAATATTTCATTTCTGACAGAAAAAAGGATTGCTGGAGAAGAAAATAGGATAATTTTAATTTCCCAGATATCCAATCCTTGTGAGGAGACCATGACATTAATACAAGTATTGTGGCTGAATGCCAAGCCAAGACTTTCTAAAACCAATTATTGACTGTCTCCTTGCTGATCATGTTAATGAATAAAAAATTAGCAGATTATATGGTATAATGTTCTTCAGTGGGAGCTGTGGGCAGAGGCTAAGTCTGTTCCATTGTTCAGGAGGTTCTGTTGTAAGTAGCAAAGGAACCAAAGGACTGAACTTGCCAAAAATTGTGTCTTAGCTAACGGAGGAAAGATGCTGGTAACAAACTGCAGTGATTTCCATCCTGTAAACGCTTCCATATAGGTAATTTAAATCAAGATAGGTATTAAACATTTTTCTTCCAATATGTTTATATTCAGCACATTTGTATCCATGCCTGACTTATCTCATATGTAGGATTAATGAGATTATAAATAGTGTCATCACTGTTTTTTCTTCAGGTTGCAGTGCGTCTGTTAAGAAATGTACTGATTACAATGCCATATCCACTTTGAACACTGAGTGGTGCTATCATATTAAATATTACAATTGACTCTTCTCCCTTGGAAGCAGGTTGCACCACTCAATAAACCCCATCGCTTTTCACTTATTAGATTGCAATTACAGTTAGGGTCCTAGTAATAATGGTAGTATCATTGTTATTATTATTATTATTATTATTATTATTATTATTATTATTATTATTATACTATAGTGCATCACTAAAACTTTGCCAAACCAGAGACCAAATAAGTGAAATAGCTGTAGTGTATTCATTGTCTGTGCAACTCTAGCATTGAGTATTGCAGCCAAGTAATGAATTGCAGTTTTTATAAAATGTTTTTGTAAAAACAGATGAAAAACAGGACTGCTGTGTAGAGATGCCTTTGAATGACCTATTTCAGTTTATTGTAACAAATTATGTATTATGTATTTAGTAATAATTTGGTATTCTGTGTTGTAAGAAAATCTGTTTGTTGTATAATGCGTATTAATTTTAAAAGCACTGTCATTATTCGCTGACTACATAATATTCATTCTATAGAATATCACAGGGCTGTCTGTCCCTAAGACAGATATTACTGTTCCAGTAATATACATGGAAATATTACAGATTTCAACATAAACAAGGCATTCAGAAAGTATTAAAATGTGGTAATGATGCGGAAAAGGAAAAAAAATTTGAAAAACCTTAAAACAATATTGAAAAAGGGGAAAATTCCCTTTATTTGGGTTGAGCTTTGGAAGATGAGGTAAAAATAAAATTTTCTTCTGCATATGATGTCTTCCAGTTGAACATTAAATTTAAAATGCATTCAGAAAGCTAAAGGATTTTATTGGTTGGCACGTGCCTCTTCGACTAAGTTACACCTTCTAAGGATGTATGTTACCAAATAGTGTTACAGTAGCAATACTGCTGGGAATGAGTGCCTTTTTCTGTTTTAATTTAGATGGATGTACTCAAGGAGCTGGTTTCTTGCAGACAGTCAGGAATAATACGGATAGTATTTCAAGCAGGTTCCATGTGGCTGGGTGCTGGTACTAAATCAGGTAATGGAGAAATGACTTAGGTGTGCTATAGAAACTTGTGACTTGCTGCCTCTGCTAAAATAATCGAAGTGAAGGGGAAAATGCCTTCTTAGCATCTCCTCCTCCCTGTCGTGGTATGCTTGTGCTGCATCAAGATTTTCAGCACAGAAATCAGATCACATAAGAACATCTTCAAAATGCTTGCGAGTTTTGATAAATTTATTGTTCTAATGGAGGTGAAGATTTATTTCTAAATATTGCAAAAACAACTGGTATTACAGAATTGGCATTCTGTTTTGACAGATATCGTATATCTGGAGTTTTCATGCTCTTTTGTCAAAACTGTCTCTTGTGTTGCCCTTCCCCACTCAGTAGCAGCAGGGAATTCATGACTTTTATGGAGCACAGACAAAACGTACAGCTGTGACTTGCTTATAAAGCCCTCAAGATGCACCAAAGCTTTATGAACGTTGGAATAAGGGAATTGATGCAGACATTGTGCCCAGGCCACAGCAGGAGGCCTTCAGGAATCGGAAGCACCGATTGTGAAAAGCACTGGGAAGCAGTGGTAGGCTGGCATTTTACCTTGGGGACTAAGCATTTTAACTTAGGCTTAGCTGTGGCTTTAGTTGCAGTTAGTGATCTGTAAGGGCCTTAGATACCCATTGTAAAAACTATGCTCTATGGCTCTCACACTTAGTGTTCTTCCAGGGGTGATTTCCCCCTAAAATCTGCTCAGAATTATTGTCTGTTGTCCACATCCAAAAGCAAGGGGGACATATTTATTCTCTAAACAAGAACGTAACTCCACTGAGATACTTCATTGAGTAATGTTTCACGTAAAACACCTCTTTTCTCATGAGCTGTGAGCTAGCTTGTTTTTCACTGCAGGTTTCCAAGAGAGATTCAGAAGGTATTAGTTAGTCATAGTAGAAAAAAAAACCAAACAACCCAGACATAAATGCCTGTAAAAGCTCATAAGACAAATACGTTACTACCTTGAATTATAACCAAGGACACCATGATTTCCTCTCGGAAACCCGTTTAGCATTGGACGTGAATGAATAGCAGAGGGAAGTGTGGCTTTGCGCTTACTGGAGCCGACTCACCCGCGCCACGGGAAGGGGCGCCGAGACAGGGAGCGGACGGGAGGGCTGTGGGCAGGAATGGGGGACGCAGCCGCGCTCGCTCTCATCGTCCCGGCCCTCCTCCGCCCCTGCACCCCGCTGCCGCCTCTGCCTGTCCCGGGCGGCGGCGCGGCACCCCCAGCCCACGGCCGCGGTAGGACCCTGCTCTGGCTCCCCGTGGGACTGCGGCTTACGGGCGGGCGGCCGAGGAATGGCTGGCCGGAGGAAAGGCGCTGTCCAAACCTGCCGACTCTGTCCGGCCGGCAGCAGCATCCCGGCGGCAGCAGTTTACGGGCGGCGCGCTCCGTGCGCTCGGCGCTGGCGGGGTCCGCGAGGGGGCGCTGCGGGCGCTCCGGGCGGGGCCGCTCAGGGCGAGGCCGGGCGCGGCTCCGGGGAGCAGAGCGGGGCGCGGAGTGGAGCCCGGAGCGCGGCGACCTGTGGCATGGCAGAGGTGAGTGGGGCCTGTCCACCAGCCGGGTGGCGGGCTCTTGTCCGGACTTGGGTCTGAGCTGCCTGAGCTCTCCCTGGAGCACTTGCGTAAAAGTAGGTAGGATATTCGGTTGAGTCTCTTGCCTTCGTTTTTCTCTTTCTCATCACCGCGATATCGGAGCTTTCTCTCTCTTTTCTTTTTTTTTTTTTTTTTTTTTTTTTTCCCTTATAATATTTATTTATGTATTTATTTACCTGGTATTAATATTTGGGGAGCTGTTTTACCGACAAGTTTCAGATTCTTCTCCAGCTTGTTAAGTTCTTTCCTGTGCACCCACCAAGGAAAGAAAATGCATCTCGCATGAAGCTACGTATGAGGTCCCACTTGGTACCTGCAGTAACAAAGAAAACGTATTTTCCTAGTACGCTGTGAAATGTAGTTTGCTGCCATGTAGGTGGAGCAGGGTGAGCTCTAGATGGAGGATTTTCCTCTGTCATCATGTCCCCTTGGTTGCTAAGCAGTGGTGACCACATCTGTGGAAAGATGGAAGAAGCGCAGAGGAGAGAGCAACAGGAAGAGCCAGGAAGAAAAGCAGAATCTCCTGTCGGGCAGCTTTGTCTGCTGAGTATTGTTGTAGAGAATTAACACCAATGCATTAATCCTTACGCACCTGCTTCCTTAACTCTAAACTTCTGGCATTCCAGCTTATAGTTCAGGTGCAACAGAATTATTTTGTTCAACTAAATTGGTTTGTCATGATTTACACAAAGAGAAGTCGTTTATAGAAGTGGCGTAAGTTCCCATAAGTGGCACTGCTTCAGCCTCAAAAAAAAAGGCTTGAAGGAAAACAAATGATGGGAACAGTCCTTACACGAAAGTGTGAGGTGATTTATGAGAAGAAAGCTTTTAGTCACAACAATTAATTTCAGTACCCTTTCCCCCTCCTTTTGTAAAATCAGATTTTGCCATTTAACTTGAGGACTCTTTGTTCGCCAAAATATCTCATAGTTTCTGGATTATAATAAAAATAAATTCTAGCCTGAATGGGATGTAAAAAGCAAGATTAAATTGTAGAAGGGTAGATTTTGTGTTGTTTTTCCCAGTTGAACTTGTTGAGCTTGAGCAAATATATGCGTATGAGTTATTAACAACAAAAAACCCCCACACATAAAACAATAGCAAAAAAACCCCCAAAAAACAAAACCAAAGGAACAACCGTCAAGGAAAACCCCAAAACCCCCAAACTAAAACCAAACCACCCATCAACCCCCGTCCCCCCCCCCCCACCAAATTAGTGTTGCTGTATGATATGTTTGCGATTTGATGCATAGCACCACAGCACTGTTAAGGTGTGAATTTTCGTATGGAATGAAAGGGAGTTCTGACACTGCTATTTTCATATCACTTATGTGTGTCTAAACATTTTCCAGCTTTTAAATGGACTGAAAATTTACTTTTATTAGAATCTGATCAGTTGCTGTGTTGATGTCAGTGTTTGCCAAACACAGCTGTTGTAGGCAAATAGGAGGAATCCATCCTGTGTGCTGGCTCTGATCTCACTGTGAGAAACACAGCAGCTTTTGGCTAGTCCTGATGGAAAAGGGTGTGTCAGGGTGGGAAGGCAGAGATCTGTGTGTGCATCACGTACAGATTTGGGATGGACAGAGGTGTGTACAAGATGCTGCAAGATTTGCCAAGGGCCATGTTGACCATTAGCCAGTCCAAGGGCTTTGATGTCACCACCACTTCACTCCCCACTCCATCCCTGCCATTTCTCTGCTTTGAGGATTCAAGAGGATAGTATCATGTAGGCTCTTTTTATTTTTCTTCTTCCTTACCTTTATTTTTAAAAAAATGTATTTTTTAACTGGCTATCTAAAGGTGCATTTAGCTAAACTTAACACAAGTGCAGACTTAATGAAAATACAAATTCTGTGTAAATCTTAGGTATTGATAATTTTATATTATTCCTAAGAGGCACGAAAGCGAACATTGCTCATTCCATACTTAAAACATTATTCTGTGTTTGCAGATGAAATTTAACAGAGAGAAATGGAAGTGGGTAAAACGGGTTGATTTTAAAACTGCACACATTAAAAGAAATGCTAAGTGCAGATAAATAGTATAAGACTTGAACAGTTTTATGAGCTGTTAAACAGATTTTGTTAGCCCAAGGTTTTATTACCAGCAGTACAGTATTGATATTGACAGCTTTTGCTTTCAGTATCTTATAGTAAAACTTGTTTCTCTTATTTGAGGCAAAGATGAAGCTTTGAGCCAGTGTTGAAAAACACTTTTTTTTTCCCCTTCATAAAAGTAAATATAATTTATTGTTGATACATGCTCACTCACATGCTCACTATTAATAAGTGGTGATAGCTTGTAGAAGACATTTCATTTTATTCTAATCCAAAGAAGAATACTGTACCTGGATCTAATCCTTCAAGACTGTGTGTCCTCATTTAATTATTTTATAGGGACCCTAATTTGGGTGCCTTGTGCAGCATGTCCTTTGGGACTGCACAAGTGTATATAATCCAGAACACATGGAGACAGAAGGAATAATTTAATCTTCTAAAATGTTTTCCTTTCCTGTTGAAGTAAATTGTAAACTCAGCCCAGGACAAGGATGTATTTTTCAATAATAATCACAGATGTCATGCTCCTTTGAGAGGGTTGAGTCATCCTAAATGATGAGTGATTGCACTGCTTGCAGCACTTGTGTTCAAAGCACACTGTCTGCTACCAGGGAAGATTTTCCACTAATTTTATTGTTCCTCTTGTAAAGGCTACTAGTTGATTTCTAGATAGTAGACTAACTGTTTCCCAGATTTTTAAGTGCAGATTGCATTTTCCCCTGTGATGTAATAAGTTTAGTATAAATAGTTTCCTTAAAGTTGTGGAAGAAATCCATTCTAGAAGTTTAGTATCAAAGCAGAAGTTTAAAAGAAAAATTAAATCAGCTTGCATGCAGTTGTTGCGTACTAGACAAAGCCACTCCCCCCAAGCAAAACTGGAATTTATTTTCATATGTGAAAGATAGATTTAATACAGTTACTTCCATAGAAGTTCTTTCATGTTTTCTGTGACAACTGGGCTGTCTCTTTGAAAATCTCACTATGAAATTTTCTTGCCTGCAATTCAACAGGTTAAGTAAGAAGAAATAGCAACAATGCTCCAGCAAGCCTCTTCTGTGACATATTTGTGACATATGTTAAATGGGAATCCCTTCTGTATCTAAAGTTTTTATTGATTCTTGGGTTATTACTGTGTTGATGAAACCAGTAATGTATAGATCTAGGCTAGGGTTTTTTTTTTGCTTGAAACTATAGCTTTCTCAGATGATACATTTGCAGAATCATCACCCAGTGTTATATCCTGTACGTTTGGACTTAAAATTCTTGTTTGAAGTTGCCTTTTCTTAGTGGGGCCGGAGTGCCCAAGAGACCCAAAGTGTCTCTCTGTGCCCTTGCAGTGTTACTTAGAGCTGCAGAGGGGCTGCAGCAGTGTTCTATAGCAGCTGTCCCTGTGTGCATGCTGGGTTGGGCAATGCTGGAGTCCCTCTGGGCCTGTGGGCAGGTACAGTAATTTCACTGGATTATAAGGTGCACTTCCAGGTTTTGACCAAATTTTAGTCAAAAGGGTGCGCCTTATAGTCCTGAAATTACTGCACTTGCCAGCATACAGAGAGATGGTGCCATTTATGCTGCACCCAAAGCAGGAGCTGGCAGGGCATCTCTTTTTTTCTGTCTTCGGTGCTCCCAAGACGCCACCAAGTTCTGGGGCAAAACAGGCAACCCTTTTGCATTTGACTCCCTGTTTGGCTTTTGTCTGGACAACAGTGATTCACTGAACTCATTATCCTGGTATGAAAATGCGTAGATAATCAGTGACGATATACTACAGAAGAAAAATAACCAAATACAGGCACAATCTTGGTACTCACTTTGATTCAATTTTCAAGTGCATGTAACTTTACAATGCTTTTATAGATACTGATTTACCTTGCTACAGTATCATTGATAAGGGGATTTTTTTTTATGCCTTAAGTGTAAAATATGAAATCCTACTGTGTTTATTATTATGTCTCCAGGTTTCCTGAATGTATAATATACGTTCTAGAATATTCCCAGCATCCCTGGAAATATTTTGCCCAACTGTTTTTACTGTGTACAAAAACCTTATATACCAGGGGTTTGGCTGTTATAGATTGTATAAAGGTTGCATCTTTCCCTTCCTCCTGCATTTGCTGTATTTCTGTTCTTTCCACAATTTCGTTAGTAATTCTTGACTGTTTCGTACCTCACCTCTCTTACTATAGCCACCCTTTCCTTCTGATGTATCCCCCCCACCATAGGTGCCTCCACCCACTGCAGTGATTTGCCTTCCAGGTGAGACACAGTTGTTCCGTTCTCATACTGCATGTGTAGAGGAAATGTTTGATATTTGATCAGACAGCAACCAGGAAGGAGCTTTGTATTTCTAGTACCCAAATAATTTATGTAAATGTACTTCTTGACCATCTGCCTTGCTCAACTAGTGTGCAAGTTCTTTGTAATAATGAGAAATGTGCCTTCTGAACAGCTGGCCAGACAGTGGGGAAATGTTTACTTTGAAGGTGTGCCACCTAGTAGAGACCTGTGCTTCTTTGCCCTTAATCCATCAGTGTCTTCTCTGGGACATGCTGCCTGGGAGCTGCATGTTTGCTGAGCATTGAGATTTTGGCTGTTCAACAAGGGGTGTGTTTCTGTGTGCTCAGCTTTTATATCTTCACCCTGATTCTGCCTGGGAACCCTTCTGTTGCAAGTTTATGATTAAGAAAAAGCATCAAAGGAAATGAAATAAATTCAATTATTTAAAAATATGCAGTACTTGCAGTGATTTTAGGATGTGTAGCCAAATTAATTGGTACAATAAGGGACAGAAGAAGGCATTTAAAATGCATTTATCTGCAATTTGTTTATAAAGGCTTTGCAGCATTGTGATGAAAAAACCCCAAACCTTCTGATTTGCTACAAGTTTTACTGGATTTATTCATCTGGGGCACAGGCTGTTTTTAAGTTTTGAGGCTTTTTCCTACCTAGATAGGTTGTGGGGGAAAGACAGGGTCATCTGAGAGTTGAATTACTGGACAGAGTAATTCTAGTATTGGTTTCTTTGATTACATACAGGCCAACCAAGGCAGAAGGAAGGACAATCGAGCAGCTGGCACACCGAGGTGGCACTTAATGAGGAAAATAATGTGTGAGGGCACTTCTTAGGCAAATGCGTCTATAGAATAGTGGAGACAAAGGAACTTAATATATGGGATCACCTCATATTAAGCGTATCGTGGAGATGGCTGCTGTCCCTGTAAATCCATCAAAATCTGAAAGGTCTTTATGACAATGGAGACCTCAGGTTCAGCAGTCAGAGGGATCTCATCCAGGAATAGAGCCCCTTACTGGTTGGGACATACCAATTTTGATTGGGTTGTTTTTTTTTTTGTTCTACCCCAATCAAAAGTCAGTTTCTTTTCTGTTACACTACTTCTTTGGGACTACTGCTTTGGGACTTGGACTCCAGCTTTTGTGTAGAACAGTGGTGGTACTGAGTTGTGTTGAACTTCTGTTAATCTCCTGGTCTGTCTTAGAGGATATAAATTGGTTGTTTGCTTGACCTCTTCCTGCAGGCAATCCTGTTAGGTAAATAGTCTCTATCAACACAGCCTGGATTTCTTCCATAGCCTACACAAGAGATTTCCAGGCAAATAAATACATGACATAGTGGACTACTGTGTTAGATAATTTTGAGTTCTGTATTGTATACCATTTTTATTAAGAAAAATGTTCTTTAACTTATGTTTAGATTCGGATTGTATTTCCTGGAAGCTTATTTTTATGTTTGTTGGTTAACTGATGTATTTTTAAGGCGTTACTACATTTTTCCTTGTTAAAAAGGAAATACAGGTCTTTTTATAAAAAGAGCTCTTGACTTACTCTCAAGTTATTCACTTCATTAATAATATGACTCTCAGTTTTGATGGGAAAATGTACTTCAAAATTGGAGTGATACCTTGCACGACTTTTAAAAAATTTATAAGGAAATAAAACCAATGAGAATTTTAATTATAATTTTCCTTTACAATCTTAAGGAATTAAATCTTGTTTTATGTCCTTCAAGTGATAGATCAATTATTAGTTCTTTTTCTTAGACAAAGACTGTCCTAGGAAAGAAGACATTTGAGATATTTTAGAGTTAATATTTGATATTTTGTAGAAGTTCCTGTGGCCTAATAAAGATTATTTTTTAAATTACATTAAATAAATTGAATGAAAGAAGAGTCCTTTTGTCTCAAGAACCTAATAGCCATCATCACCTGTTTTGTCTTTCTTTGCTTCATTCTCCTTCCATCTGGTCACTGGAGGCATATTTTATTTTTTAATCTTGTTACATCTTTGTCCTTTCACCAAATTCAATCAGAGTTCTCTCCTTCTTTGCTGTGAAGATACTACTTCATGAATGATGAAAAAGAATAAAATTGCAGCCTTCGGAAAATAATAAATAAGGATGATCTTCAAGTTTTTCTGTTAAAAATCTGTTCTCAGTCAGATTGAGGACAATGTTCCTCCCATCTTTGGACAAATGTGTCAAATGACAGCAGCTTACTACAGTAATTTCACACTGGTAAGTTGCCCCTATTTCACTGAAGAATCGAGCTGATCCTGGAAGTGCGGCTAATCACCCAGTGCAGCTTATTTATGGACAAATTCAGGTGAAATGCCAACCCAGAAGTGCGAGCCAGCCGGGCGGTGAGCTGCTGCGGAACCTCAGCTAGGCGGGCAGGGGATGGGTGGGGAGCTGCTGCGGAGCCGCTGCTGGGCGGGCGGCGAGCCAGAGCCGGTTTCGTGCAGCAGGCGGCTGGCTTCGAGCACGCGGTGAGGAGGCGAGCCTCTGCTGATGAGGCAGGGAGCTGCGGCAGCCAGCGCTGAGGGCAGGAGTGCCGGGGCCCGCGGCATGGGGAGGGCACCTGGGGCTGCGTTAAAGGCTTTGCTGGTCTGTGAAAACTGTTTGCAAATTGAGCAGCTGGCAGCAAATCCCGCCATCCTGTGATTCTGTTACTAACTTGTTACTTTGTTGCACATGGATCCTTGCTTTAAAAAAAAAAAAAAAAAGTGCTGCTTATCACCCGGTGCGGCTTATTTGTGGACAAATTCCATGGTCTTCCTGGCTACCCGGAAGTGCGGCTTATGAGTGTGAAATTACTGTACTTTGCAAGTAATTTAAGAGATGTAAATGTGTTTATGAGCAAATCAACTAGCCGCAAAATCCTTTTTCATGGTTTTTGCATCATGATGATGTGTGCTTGCTGGTATCTTTTAGATGGAGGTGAGTGTTTAATTGAAGAAGTCTCTAGTAACTGTTTTTCCAAAAATGGTATTTTAGTGCCGTTCCTCTAGTTTCTTTTGAAATGTGAATTTTCTGGCTCTTTTCTAAAAGCTATAACATTATGTTTATAATAGATGTGTATTCACTTCTAGTTCTAGAAAGTTGTACATGAATTTGCAGATATAATCTCTCCCTTTTTTTCTTTTTTTAAACTCATAGAGCTGTGTTTTTGGCTAAGCTAAAAAGAATGATGTACACTTCTGGAAATCTAAGAGATGCAAAGAAGTGAGGGGGAAGGAATGCAGGCACAGACTAATAGGATATTCCTCTCTCTTGATGAATACTTGATTAAATTATTTGTTCCTCTGTGACTGGGAAGGAAGAAACACAGAAGGTTTTGAAGCTGAATGTCATTCCACAGTGCTGACAAAGTACAGTGGCTCTGGTGGTCTGGACTGAAACAGCTGTTTTCTCTTTGTCTGAAATAGAAAATGGCAGCATATTATATAAAAAAAAGAAAACTACTTTTTATGAAACAACTGCTGCACTTTATATCCTGCTCTTTTCTGTGAATGCCTTGCAATTTTGTTTTATAGTGTACAGCCACAATATAATTAATCACTGCTTTCTGCAGTAAGATAGCAGTTCAGGCAAAGACTCCCTTGTCATAGGGAGCTGTGCACTATTGCACTATGCATTAAGAATAGTTGTGTGTGCCTACAGTGAGGAGCGAAATTGGATTTAGTTTTGGTTGGTTTTTATTGGTTTTTGGGGCGGGTGAGGGGAAGAAGGATTTTTCACACTCTGCCCCTATATGCTCATGACTACTTTTAGTTACTGTTGCTCTAGATATATTTTCAGACATCTGCTTGTAGGTTGCACATAGTCATCTGGTGCTTTGTTGTGCACAGTAAGTGATTATCAAGTGTCGTTTCTGGAAATATTCCTAATGGCTCTAGATTTTATGATGAGCAAACATTCACTATCAGGCCATCTTTGGATATTTCCTGTGCTGATCTTGCAGTACTAATAGAAGAGGGACTCTTACCAAGTGCTTTTTTGCACGGGAGGTGGGGCCTTCAGTGATCAAAAGGGTGTTTCAGTCTCTGTACTGGAGACAGGGACAGCCTGGCATTTGGGGCACACAGGGACATCAGGGTGCTCAAAGCTCTGTCCAGCGTGATGTGTTGAACCACACCAAGGGTCCAGATGGGTTTGTTCAGAAGGGTTATGAATGACTGTGTTCAAGGCAGGTGATTCCAAGCCAGTAGATGGTTCTGTGACTTCTCAGTCAGTATTACTGAGAAATGCAGACGCATTTCTCTGCAGCTTTTTTTCTTTTTCCAAGTAGCATACCCTCATAAGGCAGTTTGAAGTTAGCAGATTTTTTTAATATAGTCATGCTGCTAAAAAAAGTATTGCAAGCAATTTGAATATTTCACAATTTGCAAGCCTAGGTCAATAAAACTACCAACCTTTTCTAACCTGAGGTGAAAAAGGAATTGTTTTTCAAGTCTTTCTGTGTTGTCAATGACAAGAAGAGGGGATTGAACCAGAACACTGCATTTATATTTGTTTAAAGATTATAATGAAAAAGCTCATAGAAGTCTATCCTTTTCTTTCTGATCTTCAAGAATCTTTTATACTTAATTGCTGAACATTACTTCTCATTGTACAAGCAGTGACATCCTTTAAAATGGATTTTCAATCAGGTAAATTGGTTGTAGAATGTATTTCCCTGTCTAGATTCTAGTGCTATTAATGGTAACACTTCATTAATAATTGTCAGTATTTCAGTATTTTTCAATAATCCAATGTGATACAGTATTTTACTGCTGCCTCTTACTCATTTTTTAGCTGGCAATCAGCCACTCCAGTCTTCGTTTTGAAGCTCTAAATTTAAATGCAGAGGGTAAAACATGTTCAGTGGGGGAAAAACCAATTAGGAAATTAGATTCATAATTTCCTTTTTTATTCAGTAGTTGGTTTTCTTTTAGAGGATACTGTCATATCTGTTTATTTGTTCATCATTTCCTCTGCAGGTGCAAGAGTAGCAGTAACTTAGGGGTTTTGTTTATTTTTGTAATAGCTTAATCTAATCCAGTTCATTTTTCTTGTCCATAGTTTTTGTTTACGCAATCTACAACAGGAGTAATTTTCAAAAGCAAGTAAATATGGAAAGTAAACGAAAACATGAGATGTGTTTCAAGGTGTCCTTTAGTCTCTGGTGGTGAGGGTTTTGTATGAGAAAGTCTCCTGTTGTATTCTTGCCAGCTGGATGTAATGTCAGATACATTTAAATGCAGACATGTCTCACAATACAAAGCCAAGAATAAAAAGGTATGAAGGAGGATAAATACTTCAGAAAATGTTAAGACTTCTGGATTCAAGCTCCAGAGGAAATTACTGCCAAATTTGCCTAGAACTTCCTGTTCTGGCTTATGATCACATCAATGTCTGAAAATGACTGATAAAGACTAAGAGAATTGCCATCATTTATAGGAAAGACTGACTGCTCTTAAGAAAAAATTTTATTTTAAAAATAATTACACCCCTGAACAAAACTGAGCAAAACTGACAGTGTAGTAAATCCAGGTCTTGTTTGTGATAGAGGCCTGTAGTTATCAAACTCGTTTCACCTTGGCACTTTCTAACTTTTTAAATTCAAGTAACCTGTTTTCCAAGTTTCTTTCACAATCTCTTTTCCATTTATCTTTCATTGTGATAAGAAGCAAATCTGTATTAAAGTAGTTCTGACTGTTAGAACATGGAGAAAAACCAAAGAAAATGCTCTCTAGCTCTTTACTTCACCCACTGGCATAGTTGTGGATTTAGTTTGTTTAACATTTGGCTTAAAAATGATGATGATGAGGGTGCCTGGTTTGTTTGTGGGTTTTTTTGTCATGAATTCGACATGAGAAAAAAGGCTATCAATGCTTCCTGTAATTCTGTTATATCCACTCTAAGTGCTGTGTGCTGTTTGTAATTTTACCGTGTTCTGTAAGCTCCTGCATTGCTGTTTAGATGGACATATTTTGTGTATATATTTTCTGCTTCAGCTAGAGGTGTTTCTTTGACTCTCCAAAACATTTTGATTTGTTTATGCCCTCCTGGCACCTTTGCTTGATGGGTATGGCCGTGGCTATTCCATAGCTGCTGTGTCAAGGAGAAGACAAGATCTTACATTAGTTTTCATATTTATAAAAAACAGTGTTTTTTGCAAACTCATAGAAATGCACAGTAAGTAAATTTTTAATAATGTAAGTGAACTTTTAATATTAATGTGCCAAATTGAATTGGTTAGGACAGAATATGCAGATAATAACTAACGTGGTACAAACTAGGAACATATTATGGAACACAAGAAGGTGAGGACCACAGCAGATATGTAAGAGAAACTTCATTGTGTGATAAAGCCTTGACAAAGGACTTCCACTTAAAAGTTGTGTCCGCAGGAATGAGGTATTTTTGAGTAATGCTAATGCCACTGTTTATACTGTACCCAATCTCAGAATCCCAGAATGGGCATGTGACAATCTGTACAAAAAGAAAGCTTTACTTAATAATTGAATCGCCACTAAAACTAAAACCAACTAGCCAATCAAAAAATGAACAAATGCAGTTTTTAAATGCCATCATGATGTCAAGTGTTCTAGCATATTCTTGCTTTCCTTATCATGCTCTCATGTTCATTGGGAAGCAGATAGTGAAACTTTGTCAATGAGGCTGACAGCCTGGAAGTCTCTTGCACCAGCACAGCATTGTGTTTCAGTCTGTTGAACTGAACAGAATTATTGGTATTGACCTCTCATTTCAGTTTTACAGGCTTATTCTGCTGCTGTGGCTTTTTTAATGGATGTCATTAGTAAACAATTTTTTTCTGATACATACAAAAATTCAGTAATATACTGGAAAGAGCAAAATCCTTTTAGGACCTAACAGGTAAACCTTTTGAAGAACATCCAGCCATACATCTCTGTGTTGATGTATGTTGATGCCATTTTCCACTTTAGGTGTGTTTTCAGGAAGCCCTAGAATGGATGTGGGAATTTTGCCCCTACATTGCTATAAACTGAGCCAGGTTTTTCCAGTCATCCCAGCCTGTATCCATTTGCAGAACAGTAGCTGAGTCTTTCTAGGAAATTTGACCAGCCCAGAAAGTAGACTCAGATTACACTAATGAGGCCATTAAATGAGATATAGGGAGCCTGTCTGGCCAGAAAGAGGAATGGGAAGAGGTCTGGCTTTAATCCTTGCTTTCTCTTTTACAGTCTGCAGCCAGTTTTCACCTTCTGTGTGTTTACTTTGGTGGGAGATTTGCTTTCTTCCTCCCTATACTCCTTTTTTCTGTGTTCTCTTATTTGCCAAAAGGAAAAAAAATATATTTTCAAAAATTTGAGGGAGAAGACCTGACATAAATAAGATGTAACAAAGCATATTGGCTTTATAAAGTCTGCCAAATTATACGTCTGTTCAGTTATGCTCTCTGACCATTTCACAAAGGTCTTCATTTTCTTCGTGGAAAATCGAAGTGCAATGAAATGGCTAAATTTTAAAATAGTTGTTAGAAACATCTAATAAAATTCAGTCATATTTATTTGGTCACAATGCCAATGTTACCCATAGCAGCAAATAAAACTAAAGATTGCTTCAGAATTTTAACAGTTTTCAGTCGATAGAAAAAAAATATTTTCTCTTCTGTTATTCTGTAGATATGTTCTATTCTGCTATGCTCTAAATGATATTTTTTGAGCTTTCTGGTAGATAAAAACCAAACAGTGTACATTTTAAGGATTCAAGAACATTTTTTATTGTTTAAAATCTAGTGAAACATAGGTTTATGTTCTGTAGTATGTTACTAATCTGTGTCATTTTAGTTTATTATTGCTCAAGAGGACTTTTCTAATATAAAACAATCTTCAAGTTGTTAAACTTTGCGTTGGAGGAGCTTTTCATTCTTGCAATATTAATATTTTTTTATGTCTTCTGTGTGTTATCGTAAGTTCATAAATTAAAATCAGAGACTATTTAATTGAAAATAGCTAGTTTAGAATACCTTTGGAACTGATACAGGTCACATAAGGCAAGTTTCATATAAAGAGTAGAATCCATTAAACTGAACAGAAATGTATTTTGTCTTCCATAAGCATTTATTTTGGTTTTTAAAATTATTTTCGTGGACAAGCTATAGAGAATTAAATGACTTACAGACAAAGAATGACATGGTAAAATTTTTTTTTAAAAATCAGCTGTCCCACTTAGTGCTATTGGATTAGCACAGTCTTTTGTTGAGAAGATCAGGGGTGAAATGTAGCATAGGTCTAATCTATTCAGTCTCAAAGCAATAAATAATTCAGAAACCTTTTAGTTCTTATTGATGTTTAGGAGCAGATGCAGTCTAGATTAAACCACCGTCCTAAGAATTTTCTGGATTTGTCTTATAGCCTCCTGATTGTTTTGCTAACAGAATTCTGAAATTTATATAGCAGTTATAAACCCAGTTTATTTTCTGTAGAAACTAAAGGCTACATCACTGCTCAATGACAATATATTAGTTAATAGAGTAGGTCTTAATTTATATAATACAATTAAATATATGTGGAAATAAACCTTATTTTTTTTATATACAGAAATACACAAAAAAGAGCATGGCAGAGAAAACATCTGTAAATTTGCTTATAACTGATCAGATTTGATCATTTGCCTAAATTAAATTCACTGAACATCTTTACCTGATAGTCATGATGGTAGTTTCTTATTTTTAATGAAACTTCATACATGTGAGACTTAGATTTTTTTGAGCCGTAGTAATTTCAGTAGTATGGCTTCCTTAGTACACTGAAAGCTTTATTCAAGTTACTCAAATAACACTATGAAGTGTACCATAGCAGAGAGAACATCAGAAAAAATACTGTAAAAATTCATCATTTTGTTCTAGAATATATAGTAGGAAGAGCAGATGTGTTATTTCTACCTCTGAAAAATGTTAAGACAAAAATACTACATTTGGGAAACACATTTCATCATACTGAGGGTTTGTTGCTGACTGGTTTGGGTTAAGTTTGACCATTATTTTTGCAAATATTAAGAGAAATATAGAAACAAATACATTTATTTATTTATATATATATGTATTGGAACAATAAAAACTGTATATTCATGCTTTTTTTCATAGGCATATATTAATGCTTTTTTTCATAGCCCGGTGGACTCAAGCTTAAAACCTCAATATAAATGACTGATGCTTTGCTTTGGATTACTATTAAAAATATTTTCTAAAGATCATTTAAAAATTATTCTTGTTCACTCAGTCCTACTCCATGAGAATATATTTATAATAAATTTAATATCAGGTTGTTAACTGACTCATTCCTGCCCCTACTGTGCTACTACAGTGGTATGTAGTAGTTTTCAGTAATCTTTCATTTGTAATTTGAATTTTCTGTCCTTCTTGATGAACAGCCTCCTATCAGGCTTACATGTACAACATAGCGATGAAAGATTAGAATCCTATTCCTTAAGAGTAAGCTGAGAAAATGGGAATTTATGTGTTGGCTTTTGTTTTTTACTGATGGTGGATTTTTTAATGTTGGGATTTTTTGGATGGAAGGGTAACAGTCTCTTCAAGATTCACATTAAATATTGATTTCTGGTTTGATTGTTAGTACCTCTTAGTTCATAATACAGATGCCATCAAAATTGCAGAAGAGAGACACATTTAAGTTGTCATTAAACCAATCCATCCTGCTTTCTTTCTTTTTTTTTTTCATTCCACTTCTTTTTTGGGTAATTTCCATGAGATAATAGTATAAGCAGCTTCACTTTATTCCACAGTGTTACAGGATTTGTGTATTTGTAGTACTTTAAAAAAGTCACAATAGGGAAACAGCCACTGAACTGTAAATCAAGAAGTGTTTAATAGATGTGGGTTTTTTTTCCAAACATAGGCCGTGATTAGGCTGCTAGCATAAAGCATTCACAGAAGAGATTTGTCTTGTAGTTGTAGGGGTAGGTCCGAAGATTGCCTGAATTGTCTCACAATCAGAGACTGAGACTCTGAGAGACCCCCAGGACCCTACTGCTCACTGTGTGCAGGAGTTCTGGCCTGGCTAAGGTGGATGCCAAGAGGCTGTGTAGAGGCATATGTGCTGTATTGTCACAGTACAATGCATTCAGGCTGGAACAGCCGTACTTTCTGCGCCTGATTCTTGAAGCCATGGTCCTCTGAACACAATAGTTCATATATCTCACCACCTTTTGGCCAGAGGCCACTCGCCTTGAAACAGACTATAAAATTATTACCCTGTGAAGAGACCCTTCGAGAACTCTTTCTCCCCAACGGATGGAAGACATCGACAGATGATCCGAGGATGACGTCCCGTCTGTTGGTAGCTATATCCCTCTTTCTCTCTCACTCTCTCTCTCCCTTCTCTGCTCCATGACCTTCATCTCTCTCCCCCTTACCATACTCCAAAACCGAATTATTTACCCTCAATAAACTGCTTTGCTGCTTGTTGTTGAACAAAACCTTTGGCTCTTGCTGTTGTCTCTTGCAACCTGTGGTCAAACGAACCATCACAGCCCCCGCTCAGGTTATGCGGACCATGACAGTAGTGTAAAATAACTTTTTTTTTGTTTCATGTTAACACTGAGAATTGTGCTGCAGTCATTGGCTGTGGTATCTCTAGAGAGAAATGCTGGAGTTCATCTCAGCCCTGAGGGTACCGCTTAAGCCTTGCTGAATGAACCAGTGGAATATGAATATGCAAGCGGAAACATTAGTTCTCATTCTAATAACAACTGCAATAACTCAGAAAAACTGCCATAAGGTCCTAGTGGTATTTGGTGGAATGGACCGTCATGAACTTTCCATTTTACGCATTACAGAGCTCTAAAGAGTAAATTTAGGCCAGCTGCACAGACAGACATAACAGTTAGTAATATTTTCAAGTATATTTAGAAAACAGGTAGTTTCTCTGGGCATCAAATTCATCACTTTCCAAGTCTGTATGCCTAATGTTGACTAGAAAACTGTTTTCAAAGCGTTGTAGAGTCCTTATCCAAGTAAAGAGAACATCCTCTAAAAGACTAGCTGAATGTTATGGTATATGTTTGCATTTTTGTCCAGTATCTGCTTTTTTTTTTTGGTTGGTTGGTTTTGTTTGGTTGGTTTTTGTTGTTGTCATGCTTGTTTCTGAAGATAATAATTGAAACACAAATTTGCCTACTTCTTAGACTGCCAGGTATTCTCCTGCTTGTTCATAGGCATGGTGGACTGGTCAGTGGTGTGTAGATATGCTGAAAAGCATGTATTTTATTCAGCCTGTAAAGAGCAATATTCCAGCGACAGGGCAGCACCATATGTACAGCTCCTGTTGTATCTGGTTACAAATACAAGTTGGTCTAATAGTTGTAGATCTTCCTTTCTTGTCTCTTCAGGCTTTAAAAGACTTTGTGCAACCATCTAACCATTTTAGATAATTGGGTATGTGTGGACTACTCATAATGGTATTAACTGCTGTTTGCATCATTCATGAAATACAAATTTTATTACAATTGCTGTCCTCAGAATCTGTTACAATACATGCAATACTGGTATATAAATAGTCATTCATATATGTTATAGACTTTTTTTCTATTTTAGGGAAAAATACTGCTACCACCTTGGTGTAGGAGAAAGCCCCTACTTGATAGAACTTTCCTTGACATTAATATATAAACTCAGCTGCTTGCACTAAGGAAACTCTTGTGAATTTTCAGCTTTCAAATGAAGAAGCAGATAATATCTGCCCCTCAGTTTTATAAAAAAAAAACAAACCCCAGAGTTGTAAGCTAAATAAATGATGTAAAGGTACCAAGTAATACTTGTGTTACCATAGCTCATAGGTAAAAATGAAGCTTATAGAAGGAGATTGTGGTGTTCTTCCTAGGAAGACCGATGTCTCTCCCTTTTTGCTGGTGAAGGTTTCCTGGATACTTAGAGCCACAGGTGTTATTCAGCTTCTGAAGGAAAAAGTACCCTTTGAGACCCAGCTGGTTCGCAGTCCAAATACGACTGAGCAGATCTTGAGATTCACTGTTGCTAAGGATTTGAGAAGGATTTGCCCCAAAAGACTAAACAACAATCAAGTCTTGCATTTGAAAATGATGAATTGCTTTAAGGTGGAACAGGTGAGATTAGGCATTTTTAAATAAATAAGAAAAGACTTGGCATTCTCAGGTTTTCTTTTTCAGAGAAAAAAACCTGTCTGTGTTTTCTTAAAGTGCTTAGCAGTTGACATGAAAAATGTCTGATTTCTAGAATTATTTTTTTAGGAAATTACTCACCTCTTTACTAGTCAGTGTAGAGCCCCTCCTCTTTTTGTGTCTATTTTCAT
>VRYO01002782.1:14455052-14473603 GCA_009812075.1 Sialia sialis
ATTTAAGTTTCAGGTAACTATCTCAAGTCCAGTTTCTTCTAACTTTTAATTAAAATCCTAATTTCTTTAAGATCAGTGTTTCAACCCTAGCCCCCATTCCCCACCTTCCCCATGTCTCTTGGGGAGGGAGGAGTAGTAGGAGTTGAGAGTGAAACAGTGAAGTTGAGCCTGGAACAAAGATGCAAAGGGAAAATTATTTTAGGATTGATGTTTTTTGCCTTCCAATTCTGTTTTAGTTGACAGTAAGTTATTTTTCCCTAAGTGAGTCTGTTTTGCCCATGACAGTAGTTTATAAATGATCTGCTTGTCTTTATTTTTATACCATATCTTTTTCACTTCATTGTCCCCTGTGTAGTTCCTTCTGTGGAGCATGAGTGGGAGAGCAGCCAGCCAAGGTCAACTCACCACAATGTTGTGGTGACAAAAGCTACAACACTTAATGATTCTGAGCAAGTGGGACTGGATTCCATCTTGTGTCTGTTCAAAAAAATTGGTTTATTCTGAAGAGACTGCACCCTTAAGTGTTAACTGTACACCCAGTGTGAAAAATATAACCTAGAAAGAAGTGATCAATTAATGATGGTTGTAATTTAATAAATTTATTATTTTTAAGTATTTTGAAAATATCCTTGGTCTCAAAGAGAGCACTGTGGATTTTTGTATAAATCTGAAACATTTCATCCATCATAACTTCCTTAATTACTGGGATAGCACCATCAAAAAATTACAATTGAAAATCAAGTAGATATGAATCAGAAAGCCTAGAAGGGAAAGGCTAAACTTCAGGCCAGTTGCTTTCTGCCTGTGAATATGGCTTTAAATATACAATGTGTTTTTATAGTACCTAATAGTATAATATAAACATTAGTTTGGCAATCATAGTATAAGCCGCCAGATGGAGTAATTTTGCCATCAGAAATTGAGAGGAATAAAAATAGCATGTTTTTTCTTTCTACTTTTGTAATATAAATGCAAGGTTTTTTATGCTGGTATGCCCAACATGTATAAATCTGTATGTTAGACGTTGTGACCATTGACTGCAATACTTAGCTGGGCTAAAACATTTTTTACTTTTTCACAATAAGGTAACTTAATGTTAGGCAAGGGAAAGTGAGAATGTTTTTCCTTTTTTTGTTGTTGTGAGGTATTAATCTGAGTTAAACTGTAAGAAAATTTGATCTCTTTTTTTCTTTTGTTGTTTTTCTCTTCTTAACTTCTATCTCTTTGCCATGAGTAGCTAATTTTCTATTAAATGTCTGACTGTAAATTGAAATAAATCTTGCTACAAGACTTTATAAAGAGAAGAGAGGCAGATGCTGGCTATACCAAAAGCTTTTTTTTGGTGGTTTTTGTTGGTGGTACAACCTTCTATTTTTTCTTTCTTTTTCCTACATGTCCTTGTAGGATCTTCTTGCACAAGAGCCTAAAAGCCTTTAATATCTGCAGAATGAAAAGATGGCGCGGGCAATGCTGCTACCACCAGGACCTGACAGCTTCTTCTATTTCACTGAAGAGTCTCTTGCAGCCATTGAAAAACGTATTGCTAATGAAAAATTTCATGGTCACCAAGATGAGCCTACAGATGATGCTGAGGAAAATCACCCAATGCCAAGTAATGACTTGGAGGCAGGAAAGACACTGCCATTTATTTATGGAGATATTCCTCCAGGAATGGTGTCTGAACCCCTGGAGGACCTGGACCCATATTACATTAATAAAAAAGTAAGTGTTTTGTATTAAGAATGTAATTAGAACACTCCTGTTTAACTATAACCTGATAAATGCTCTGCTAGGGAGTTGGTCAGAAGCACTGCTTGAAAGCATTATGCAGTAGGTGCTATCATGTAAATTATTATTTCACTATATTTCTCTATAAAGACAACTGTAATTCTTGCTTAATTTGCCTTTTAAAAAAAAAATTAAATAGGCACTTTTCTTTCAATGTCTAATGTTATGTTATTTCAGTTAATAGATTTTGTATTAGATGTCCTGTAATGTCTTCAGATCTGATTTAATGCTGAACCATTTGAAAACTTCTCATCTCTCTGGGTACTCAAAGTTTTTTTAAGAAATATGATAACTGAGATCTAGTTCATTACAGACAAAAGTGCTCATTCACTCATATGACAGAGCAATCACTGTCAAACATTCCCGAAAATAGAAAAATACTTATTTTACCAAATTAAAAATAAAAGTGTAAAGACTAAACTGGTCTTTGTGGGTCTGTGTTATAGGCCCTATGTAGACCTGAAGATGAAATCTAAGTTGATATTTACTGATTTGGTTTCATTTATAGACATAATGGTAAAAAAGAAAGAAAAGAGCAAGGTGTTTACTTTGGCAAGTGCAGATGAAGGAAAGTTATTTTTATGTAGGCATATGAAGTGAAATTATGTCAGGAAAGAAAAAAACCCTGAATTTGCATTTAAAAAGCAGTACAAAATAAACAGCAAGTGGTTATTTTATTGTGTAAGCAACAAAATGCTTTTTGAATTAAAAACATAGAATGGATTCTTGAAATTAAGTAATGGATATTCAACAAAATAGTATCTTGCAAAATAAGAATTTAACTAAAGAGCGATATTGTATCTGTAATAATTGACCTAATAAAAGCAGTTTGTTTTTTCTAGTATAAAATGTTGAAGACTAATAACCAGATGTAGACTTTTTAGTTATTTTAGTTCTTGTTCTCTTAACTTCACAAACACTATTGACAAATGACCTATTTCTTTTACAGTAAAATGTCATTGGAAAGCAGAAATATTCAGTGTCTTAACCTGCTTATTTTTGGATACTAGATTTTGTTAGAGAAATCATTAAATATAGAATTAAATATAGAATTAAGATTTCATTAGATGATATTTTAATTGTGTCTCCTATTCAAAATCAGAAATGTTACATTGATGATACTAGTGACAGCTGCACAAGTAATAAAGGCAGTAAAGCCAAGGATTTTACAGGATGTCTCACCCCAAAGGCAGTTTTAACATGCTGAAGTGGTTAAATGGTTCCTTGTGATGTCCCAAAAATGGTTATTCAGGTGCTTTGTTTTACATTGCCAGCTTTGTTCTGAATGCAGGTAGAAGAGCTGCATCAAATTTAAATGTAAAAAGTCACATATTATAGTGACTATTATATATTATATATATATTATAGTTTTAATGTGATTATTTAATCTTAGTAAATGAAATCTGAAATGCAGATTTTAAGAGCATGGAGACATAGAATGCATGGTGAAGCATTTTCATTGCTCATATGAAAATTTATAATCTGTTACTTTATTTCATAGTTATACTGAAAATAAGTTTGGCTACTTAAATGTGTGTAATCAGTGTCTCTTATGGCAAAGTTGCTAAAATGTATCCTTAATTTCCTAACTCCGCTACCCCCATGCCCTTTTTGTCTATTTTTAAAAGACATTCATAGTACTGGATAAAGCGAAGACAATCCACAGGTTCAGTGCCACACCTGCCTTGTATCTTTTATCTCCTTTCAATATCACTAGAAGACTAGCTATTAAGATTTTGGTTCATTCATATCCTTTTCTAGTGGTTTGTTAAAAATACTGATTAATATTAGCAATGTTAACCCTTGAAGTTTTAATTTAGTGTATTTAGTGTTTAAATGTGTTCCTGCTTTTAATTCTTTCAAAATCAATCTGAGCTAAGATTAGCCACTTAACCTGCTGATTAAATTCAGAAGAAGAGGGGTCAATTAGTGGAGTTCCATAAGATGCAGTATTGAACCCAACGCTGTCTAAAATCTTTATGGGTGATCTGATTGGAGGGAGTAAGTCTACCCTTGGAAAATCTGTGGATATCACCAAGTTTAGACAGTGTCAATCTATTGGAGGGTAGGAAAGCCCTGCAGAGGGACCTGGACTGGCTGGATCAGTGGGCCAGACCAAGAGCCATGAGATTCAGCATGACCAAGTCCTGGGTCCTGAATGTTGGCCACAACAGCACCATGCAGTGCTACAGGCTGGGGGCAGAGTGGCTGGAAAGTGGCACAATGGGAAAGGACCTAGGGGTGTTGAGCCAGTTGGACAATAAAGCCAATGGCATCCTGGCCTGGATCAGGAATAGTGTGACTAACAAGGCTTCCCCTGTACTCAGCACTGATGGGTGAGGTCACACCTTGACCTCTGGGTCCCTCAGTTCAGGAAGAACATTAAGGTGTATCCAGAGAGGGGCAGCAAAGTTGGTGAAGGGTCTAGAGAGTTGAGTCCTGTGAGGAGCAGCTGAGGGAGCTGGGGGTGTTTAGCCTGGAGAAGATGAGACCCAAGGGGACCTTATCACTCTCTACAACACACTGGAAGGAGGGTGTAGCCAGGTGGGGTCAGCCTCTTCTCCCAGGTAACCAGCGACAGGACAAGAGGAAATGGCCTCAAGCTGCACCAGGGAAGTTCAGGACATCAGGAGGCATTTTTTCACAAAAAAAGGTTTTCAAGCATTGGAATGTACTTTCCAGGGATGTGGTAGGGTCAGTATTCCTGGAGGTGTTCAGGAAATGACTGATCGTAGCACGTAGTGCCATGGTCTAGTTGACAAGTGAAGAGTCAAAAGTTAGACTTGGTGACCTTAGTGGTCTTTTCCAACCTAATATTATTCTATTATAGGTGTATAACCACCATTATTGTGAAATAGCTTTGCATTATTTATGACATTGCTAGTGATAGTAAACTGATTTGTATTGTACATGTTGTCAGGATTCAATGTCCTGGTCAATTCCTTGTATTTTGTGTTAAGCAAATTTGGCTTTTAAAAGGGGTATGTTCCTTAACTACAGTCAACATGGTTCAACAAGGTCATTATGCTCACTATTTTGGCAAATTGTGTATTTATGACATGGAGGAATCTCCCAGAATGGGCAAAGAATGTAGAGTAAGTATTCTTAAATAGGCTAATAATTTTTATCATGCTTTCAAAATGAAAAGCAAATTCAGACCAGGCAGTTTTACTTACTTGTGTGATACCAGTATTCTCCTTTTTCCTACATGGAGTTTGATCCTAGCTGCAACCCAAAGCAGCACAGTCCTGCAAGATCTGTGAAGGAAAGAAGCTGTGACATTGTTAACCTTTTTCTCTGAAAAACATGCTGATAAATATTTTTCTTCAGAATGTTCATGCAAGCAATATATTCATGCATTCTACCTCTCCAGCTATTCTTTATCATTAGAAAAAGAAAATGGTCATTCAGACCAAAACTACTGTTTTCAGTATGAAAGTTGCTTTCTATAGCCCCTCTGAAACACCTTCATTTTGTGTAGCAAAATCTAATAATAGGACACACCCACTGTTTAAAGGAAATACCTCTGCTGAGGATTATTTTTTACTATTCTTATGTCTACCTGGTCAGCCATCAAGTACCTTCAGTCAATAGTAGGTTTCACTTACCCATGGACTTCATTTCTGATGTGGCAACGATGCTCAAATATTATTTGAACAACAATATTTTTTCATGTTATTCATGATTATTAGTGCTGAAATTTAAAGAATTTATGTGTTAGAAACTGCAAAAAATTTTTCAGACAAAATAAAGAAATATAATCCTATTATCTCACAAAGGAATGGTGGGAAAACAGTCATACTTTATGTGAGTTTATAACTGCTGTTCAGTGCATGTACTGTTTACTGGGTTTATTTTCCTGTGTGCTCATGACGTATCACTGAACAGCACAGCGGTCTTTAACTTTGGCTTGAATGCTTTCTCATAGGTACACTTTCACTGGAATTTATACTTTTGAATTTCTAGTAAAAGTCTTTGCAAGAGGCTTCTGTATAAATGATTTTACTTGCCTTCGTGACCCTTGGAACTGGCTTGATTTTGTTGTCATTTCCTTTGCGTAAGTATATAATTTTTTTCAAGTAAAATAACATAAATTTTTTTGAACCTGTAATAGTTTGTTTGGCTTCTGTTAGTTCATATGAAATTAGTTGTAGCTGAGTTATGTTTCAAGTTTTTCCACTTGAATGTTTTACACTAATGTAGCAAATAGCAGAATTAAGACTGTTCCACAGTACAGAAGATACCACTAAACAATTTAAAATAGGATTTCAAAAACAAAAGCAGGCTTCATTTTAAATTTGCAGTTAATGGAAAATCTGAGGGGTGACTTTCTTAGGGAAAACTTAATTGAAACAGGAAAATATGAATGCAAGTCTTTCATTTAAACTTACCCCTTTAAAAATAAATAAATATAGGATTTTTGGGTTTCAGGTCCAGGTAAGTAGTATAAACTATGCCTCAATTCTGAATAACTGTGATTTAATCCTGCAGGTATATAACAGAATTTGTAAACCTAGGCAATCTTTCAGCTCTTCGAACTTTCAGAGTATTGAGAGCTTTGAAAACTATTTCTGTAATTCCAGGTAAGAAGTAACTGTGTAAAATAGTAGACACTCTACATCACCTCTGTTTAATTTTGTGTGTGCTGTCATTGTGTTTGTGTGTGGAATCCCTCACTACAGATATGTGACAGAGTTTGTGGACCTGGGCAATGTCTCAGCGTTGAGAACATTCAGAGTTCTCCGAGTTTTGAAAACAGTATCAGTCATTCCAGGTGAGAGCGAGGTTAAACACTGAGGCTGACTGAAACTACACAGAAGCTGAACCCTAGTTTTTAACAGAAACATCCAGGTTTTTTCTTAATTTCAATTTCATTTCCTTTTCTAATTCTCTAAAACAGTCAGCCTCAGAGTTTAATAGTCAATTGCATGAAGAACTCATTTACATGGACTGTGTATTCCTCCATCTAATGATGTCAAATTTTCTCTCCCACATTAAGGATCAAAATTAAGTTTTTAATGTGAATGTTATTATATATATTTATGAAAGACATTTGGGATTGAAAATTTTGGTGTTTTGTAAAAGTTGAATCCCTGACAGAGGAATAAGATAATAATGAGTAGCATGGGGATTGCATGATGTAATTATTAGCTTATGATGCCTATCTTCACCAAACCCCACCTCCAACAGAAGACAATGCATTAGAATGCAGACATTAAAATTACTACTGAAATAAGTTTGTGGTCTCCTTTTATTTTCTGTTATAGAACCAAATGTTGTCAAATTGAAATAGAGTGCTGGCAAAGGTTTGGAGCAAGAGGCATCAAAAAGAAAATAAAATTAACTATTTTCTTTAGATGTATAAGTATACAGAGCATGAATTGAAAGCTCTTGAAGAGCAGGTGCTTTGGAATGTATGCCATTCATTCCCATTCATATTTTCAAATTACTTTTCAGAAATGATGAATCTTATTGGTAGATTTTCCTTTGAAAAATGCTTTAAGACTGTTTTTTTTGAAGCTGTGCATGGTATTTAGTAGTGTGTTGGAGACATTTACATGGCATTTTTGCTTAGTTAAAGATTAAATATTATGGTAAAGACGTGTCTCTGTTTGCAGGCCTGAAGACTATTGTAGGAGCCCTGATTCAGTCTGTGAAGAAGCTCTCAGATGTGATGATCCTGACTGTGTTTTGCCTGAGTGTATTTGCACTGATAGGACTGCAGCTGTTCATGGGAAACTTGAAGAATAAATGCCTGTTCTGGCCATCAGAAAATTCGACAGCTTTTAAAAAATATGTAGTTCCATACTTTAATGATACAGAATTTGACTGGACAGCATACATTAATGATGAAAGTAAGAAAGACTGTTGTAACTTGCTAAATATTTTTGTATATAAGCCAACACACAGTCACAAGATAACTGCGTCACACTGCAGGCTAAAGATAAAAAATTAAATTGGATGTTAAAGAATAGGAATTTGTATATATGACATCCCAGACTCTTACTGATGTTATTGCTCTTTCTGTTAACTGCACTTAGAAATGTATGTATGTAGAGACTTAGGCTAGTTTTAGAATCACAGAATCATGCAGGTTGGACAGGATCTCCACAGTCTAGACCAATTGTTGCTCAGCCGCAGGTCCAGTTAGAGCAGACTGCTCGATTCCTTTGTCCCAGTCAAGTTTTTAGTATCTCTAGGGATTGAGATGCCACAGCTTCTTCTGGGCAGTGTGTGCCAGCATTTGCCCAGTCTCACAGAACCTTATCATTTCAGAATTTCCCATGCTCAAATTTTTATTGGTTGCCTCTTAGCTCTGTGGAGTGTACTCCTGAGATGAGTCAGGCTCCATCTTCATTACAGTCTTTCATGTTATACTTGTAGGTAGAGTGAAGATCTTCACAAATCCATCCCTCCCTCCCCACCTGCTCTCTCTCTAGTCTTCTCAAGGCTGAACAAAGCCAATTTTTTAGGCCTTTAGGATATAAAAAAGACAGAGAAGCAGTAAATAAATATGAGAGCCTAGTTAAGATGTGCTTTTATTATTAGGTAAAGGTAACAAACTAATTGCTTTCATGGATATACACTCCCCACACCAAGATTCTAGTAGGAAAAGAGATGGTATTCAGCTTTAGATTTGTTGCTTGGGGCTGAAAGAGACATTTTTATCCAGATATTTTTCAGCAGGCTTAATGTCTGTAGACTGAAGAGGTAACATCCAGGCTGGTTCATAAGCAAGCGATAGCATCAGTAATGTTATAATATACAATGAACTGTGAGATGTAATGACTTCTCTAATGACTGAGAATCAGTTTTCCTATGTGGGTTTGTACTAGAAGTGGATTTACAGGGTATTGCTTAGTGATTAATTGTAAGAGTAGTGTGTTTAAGTAAAAACAGATTGATAGGATAATCAATGCTAGCTTTTCTCCTCAGTGACTCACAAAAAGTAAAGGAAAATACAGTTGTTATAGGCTAACTTTTGATGAACTAGATTTTCTCCCATTTTTAACATTGGACATTAAAGTTATCTGCTGTTTTCTGCATTTTTGGATTATATTTCTATAGTTTTGAATTGTTTAAATTCTGTGACTGTGTTTATGTTTTCTGTGAAATCTATCATTTTAGCTAGTTTATTTACCTAAGAAGGGATGGAGTGAAAATGGAGTCGTGGTAGTACTTTTGGGGCAATTTTGACTAATAGTTTACATGCTGCAGAACATTTGTGAATTCTCACTTCTGATACAGGTTATACGGTACATAGATTCTCTATTTCCAGTTTGCACTAGCTGGCAATCTACAAGAAATAAAATTTTCCAGAATGTCAGTTGCTTTTTCTCCACATTTTTTGTCTTTTTTGGGAGTTTACTGAGTGCTGATGTAGGCAAGGCTGTTTTGTCTGGTTTTGTTTGTATTCCTCCTTTTTCATAGAATTATTCTTAATCATTTGCACAATGCAGTGTCAGCTGCTTTATAAGTACTGGTTTTGAATGGTAGATTTTGGCATTGCTATATTTAAATGTTCAGTTTAGAATTCTCCTATGTTCAAATATTATTCATCCTCCTATATTCATATATTATAGACTCTTTCTGACTATTCAAATACAGTAGGTTTTTATCTTATGAAAACCAAAACCTTTGTCAGCTTGAAAAGTACATCTAGATTATCAGCTGAGAATAACAGCAGATTGATTTGGTTGAGATAAGAGTGTTTTTCCAAATTTCTGTCTCTTTTCCAGATCTCAGTGCCTGGCTGTCCTCATGGTGAAAATTTCTCCTTGTATCTAGTCAGAACCTCTGTAGTTATGCCTGTTGTCTGTCATTCTTCTGCCATGCACAATTGAGAATAACCTGTCTCTTGAAAGGTTATCCCCTTGATAACTTCTTTGTAGTTACTGGATGCTTTCCAGCAACTCCCCCAGAGCTTCCCTTTGCTGGGTGAAACACGTGCAGGTTCCTTGTCCTCTTGGCACGCAGTGAATGCTCCAGCCCCCTCGTGACCTTGGGGACTCTCTGCTCCATTTAGACATTTTATCAATGTCTACTTGCACTGTGGTCCCCAACCTGGACACAATACTCCGGGTATAGTCTAGTGAGTGCAGAGTTTAAGGGTACAGTTGCTTCCCTTGCTCTGTGAGCTGGCCTTCAGTTCCTGCAGCCCTGGAGGCTGCTGCTCTTCTTGGATGCCAGGACACACTGCTGACAGCCTCTCGTGGCTCTCTGTCCAGCAAAATTCCCAGTGCATTTTCTGCAGAGCTATTATCAGACAGTCAGTTTCCCAGCATGTATCAAAGGGGCTCTTCCTTCCTTGTACACAGCTGCATTTGTCTTTGCTGAATTGTATGTCTCTTATCAGCCCGTTTCTCCAATTTGCTTAGGTCTCACTGAATGGGCTCTACCCTCACTCTTACAAACTTCTTCCCTAATTCATTATCATGTTTCTAACTGTATTTTTTTTGGTCTTTTATTTTAAGGACAGCACAATTTTTAATTATTAATACATATATTTCTCTTTTTCTGAAGGCTACTACCTTATAATTAAAAGAACAATTCTGTAAAGTTGTTTATATAGTACAGCAGCTGTAAGAACATTGCCATTGCAGCACCTGTCTTGTTTTTAAATGCTGTCTTCATATTTTCCCAGGATGTGAAATAGTCACAGGATGTGCTAGTTAATGTTGCTCTGACTTCAAAGTTGCCGGAAAGCCATTAGAAATGTTCCATTTTAATGGAGATAGGCTTTGTCTGATTAGAATCTACTTACTGAATAAGAGGAGTTTTAAGTTTTGTAGTTTCTATTTCTTATCTATTTTGGAAGGATATTCAGTGTGCAATGACTCAAGAAAACAATATGCAATTTATGTTTGAATCATTGTTGTAGGATTTTATTTTTGCAATGTGTTTTTATTTTATTGCCCTGAGAGGTTGTGGATGCCCCATCCCTGGAAGCGTTCAAGGCCAGGTTCCATGGGACCCTGATCTATTAAGTGGCATTCCTGCCCATGTCAGGGGTTTTGGAAACAGATGATCTTTGAGGTCACTTCCAACCCAAGAAATTCTATGATTCTGCAAGTATTTGAGTATACCATTGGGAAAAAATTAATGGTAGAATATGAACATCCAAAATATCATGACTTGAACATAGGTTCATCCTCACAAAAAACAAAAAAAACCACCTTTGTAAACATGTTACTTTTTTGTTTTGTTTTGTTTTTAGGTCATTTCTATCGCCCAGAAGGAGCAAAGGATTTTTTGCTTTGTGGCAATAGCACAGATGCAGGGTAAGGTACACTGAAAATTACATACTCTCTGTCTAAGCAACATGTAAAAAATATCAATCTAAGCTTTAAAAAGCTAATTTAGTTACCTAATATCACAGTCAATAATAATATGGTCATGGTTCATAATAGCTAGACATTTGAATGAATAAAAATGTTAAATGACAAAATACTTTGCTGGAAATTTGTTTTAAAAGCTCATATGTAACTAGAAAATTCCACTTAGCAGGTAGGTCTTATGTTATCAATGATGTAATAACATTATCATGGGTTCCATGCCATTTCTCAATCCTAAAATAGGCATGGAGCACTGAGATTTATAACTAGATTTAAGGAAGACATCTTCAGACTTCCTCTGTCTGGCAGCTGCATGCAGGGCAGTGTTTTGCTCTCTTTCTGTGACAATTTTTTGTAACAATATCAAATAATTCTGTATGGTTATGAGTTATCAGTCCATCTCTTGGTTTTGGTTGGTTATAGCTTTAAAACCCACACATTCAAATTATTTTTGTAAACATTTAACTTATTAACCATGAGTTAATTTTGTGTATGTGTGTAAATGCACATAAAATAGACATACAGACATGAAAATAAATCTTCATAGTGTTTTTTAATAGAAGTTCTGGAGAGTAGAGTCTCCTCTGTCCTAATTGAAACAGTGTGCTTATACTTGATATCAAGACTGCATCACCTACTCTCAAAAACAATATGAAAAATTTCATGAGATAAAAGTATCCCTGTGCTGGTTATTTGCTCTTGACAAATTGGTAGAATTTGTTAATTATGCTCACAGAGGTGAAGAAGCCAAGAAATCTGGTGTGCTAACCACACTGACAAAGTTCAGCATAAAATATGTGTGCTGGCTGTCTTTTTCCTGCATAGAAGTATCCACCTATTGAAATCTCTGTGTTCAGTACATGTATTATTTTGATTGAAGAGACATCTGCAGAGGTAATATTAAACTTTTGATAATAAACTTTATTTTGCTTAAAATTCTGAAAGGAGATAGAAGGAAATACTGTCATTACTTGTTTGCTCTCTGGATTATTTTTTAAAGAACAGACTTTTAATTTCCTTGTTAATTTTTGAATTGCTTTAAGCCATAAATAGCAGCACCCTCCATAGATGAAGCTTCATAACAAGTTCAAGAAACGATAGTTTAAAAAGAAAGTGTCATAGGAAATTTGTGTATGGGTTGTTTTGCCTTTTTCTCTTCTTTTCCCCACTCCTAGTAAATGCCCGGAAGAGTTTATCTGTGTGAAAGCTGGTAAAAACCCTAACTATGGATATACTAGCTTTGACACATTCAGCTGGGCTTTCTTGTCACTGTTTCGACTGATGACACAGGACTATTGGGAAAATCTTTATCAGTTGGTGAGTATATTTTTAAAATTGTGGTTAGTCTATTACTGGCCCCGAATCAATCATGGAAAGGCTATTCTTATTCATATTACATACCATTCTATTTGTAGCCATTAAAATTTATCAAAGGAAGCAAATTCAGTTGCAAAGCTAGGCAGACACAGGCACTACAGAATCTCACATGATTTCTGAAGAGGCACATGAGGGTTTTTTTATCCTTAATTTAATTTTTTCAATGTATGTTTCATTTTGTGCCTTATGATATTTTCCAAAATGTCAGTATTGAGTTTAAATTCTAAAAAGACTTCATGACAGCAAAATCTGAACCTGTTTTCAGTACTCTTAATCCTATTTTTTATAACTTACACTGCATGACTTGAGATAAACTTTCTTACAGTAGCTTTTCATTATATGTTGTGTGCGAATGTGTTAATTATAGTAAATACTATCTCCTAATTATCTAATCAGTTGTGCCATTTTAAATTCATTTGGTTATTTCAAAGGAAAAGGATACTAATACATGGTAATACATGGTAAGCATTCTAATCCTCCAACCTGTGATACATGACTTCCCTTAGTAACTCTGATCCCACGTACTTTTGAAGATTATTAGGCCATTGAAAGAGGTTTGTCACAAAGCAGCATGATCCTTAGGCATGCTTTTCACGTACAAGAATGCTCCATTTTGATAACTTTGTAATTCAGAAAACTTGTAGGATTTTACTACAGAGGGAAACAACTAAGTAATAAGTATTAGTTTTGCTCTTGTCAAAGTCCTTAATGGTTATGAACTGAAGAACTGATGCATTTCTTCTCCAGCTGGCTGATTTCTCTTCTCCTCCTGCAGACACTACGAGCTGTTGGCAAATCATACATGATATTTTTTGTTGTGGTGATTTTTCTGGGTTCCTTCTATTTGATTAACTTGATTTTGGCTGTGGTTGCCATGGCCTACGAAGAGCAAAATCAGGCAACAATTGTTGAAGCAGAGCAGAGGGAGGCAGACATTAAGCTGAAGCTGGAACAACTGCGGAAGCAGCAAGAAGAAGCTCAGGTATTTTCTAGCAAGAGTCTGGGCCTTAGTGTGTTCTTTTGCATGCTATTTGTTAAAACCAATAATTAAATTCACATATTTAAAAAATTCCATTCCTTAACATACCTTGCAAATACTTCAGACTTCTTTTTCTCTGCCTCTATTGTTTTTTTAACATATAATACCTAAAGTGTTAATGAATTTCTGAACTGAGAACAAAGAGTAGTCTCTAATATAATAGTTTTAAATAATTCTCTCTTATCTTGGGGTAGCATCTAATAAACTGCAATGATGATTTTCCAAATTCTCATCTTAGAAATAATTTCAATAATTTTCAAGCCTTGATTAGAGTGTAAAGTATTTTCTGATTGATTTTTGCTACTTGTGCTGCTACCAGTGAATGAAAGACTGGAAGCATCTTAAGGAAGCTACTTACAATAAAATTTAGGATTACTTTACTAAATTAATACAGACTGAAGTGTGACTCTGTTTAGCTCTTTTGTTTCCTGTTGCATTCGCTCTAATTAATACATTTATTAATTTTCAAAAATTTTATAATTAACTTTTTGGCTGTAGTTGATGTGGGCCGACTCCATGCCATGGAAGCTAAGTAGAACTCCAAATTTCATTCATACTACAGAATTTCATTTGTAGTTTTGCACAAATCCAACAATGTTGTTTACTAGAAGTAATTTAATATAAATCTTAGGAACAAGGGCTATATCCTTCTTTAAAAATTGTGTGATTTATAAAGCATCTTGTTAAATAATTGATGTGGCAGGCAATAGCAGCAGCTGCAGCAGAGATGACTGAGTACAGCTGTGAAAGTGGGAATGCTGCACCCTCAGATAGTTCTTCAGAGGCATCTAAGCTTAGCTCAAAAAGTGCCAAAGAAAGGAGAAACAGAAGGAAGAAAAGAAGGCAGAGAGAGCTCTCTGGAGAAGAGGATGACATGAAGGATGAAAAGCTTCCAAAATCTGAATCAGATGGCAGTATCAAGAGGAAAAGTTTCCGTTTTTCCTTTGATGGGAACAGACTAACTTATGGGAAGCCATTTACATCACCCCACCAGGTACTGCGAGTAATGCAATTGGCATTTTTAGAACTTGTGATTAATGTCATATCCAACAAACTTCACTGCAACTTTGCAATGTAAAGCAACAAAGGAAAAATAATGTAGCATTCTCTTAAATGCCAGCTTACTGTTGGTACTGTTTTCTAGAGTGTATCTCAAAAAGGTGTTTTGTTCTTTCTCGTTTTATTATTTAGGATCTTAAAATGCACAGCAGCATTGCATTTTCCTAGTTAATCTCAAATAGAAATACCTTCTGAATTAACAAAAGGTAAATTTAAGTATAATGTATGAATTTGGAAGATTAAAGATATTGATATATTTTAGTGTAATGCATGATCTATGTGGATCATTGGGGTTTATGGAAATACTGTTTTTTCTCTTTAAGCAGAGATTGAAACTACTATGGCCTTATGCATATTTTTTTTCCTCCTGTTTCTCTCCAGTTATTGTTTTAGGTAAACTGTAAATTTATCCATTCAGTTGGCTTTCATCTGTAATGCATCTTTGAGATCAGCCTGAGGCGGTGTATTAAAGATAACACGGACAAATTCCTGGGGAATATAGCTTGTTACTGTTTTTCTTATACATAGACATGGATTTTGTATACTTATAATTTTCAGACCGTCATTTTTTATGTTTCCTTTGCAGTCTTTGCTGAGCGTTCCTGGCTGCCTGTTTTCTCCCAGGCCTAGTAGCAGAACAAGTTTTTTAAGTTTTAGAGACGACGGGAAAGAGAGAGGATCTGAAAATGACTTGGCTGACGATGAGTGCAGCATGTTTGAGGATAATTCGAGCAGAAGAGGTTCTCTGTTTGTGCCGCGCAGACACGGCGAACGGCGCAGCAGTAACATTAGCCAGGCCAGTAGGTCATCAAGAAGACTGACAGTCTTCCCAGTGAATGGGAAGATGCACAGCACTGTGGATTGCAATGGAGTGGTTTCCTTGGTGGATGGACCGCCCAGTCTGTTGTCTCCTACTGGACAACTTCTGCCAGAGGTGATAATAGATAAACCAGCGACTGATGGCAATGTATGAAAGTTATAAATTACTCCAGGTTTCATGGCCTTTCTTTGTTGCATAGACAATACTTCAATTAAATTATTGCTTTGAGAATGGACAGGAAGTTGTGAATGCTTTTGCAGATCTTACTGTAATGAAATGGGTTTGAAGTGATTCAGGCAAAAGTGAGAGGCTGAAGCATGAAAGAGAACATAGTAAGTTTTTACATACTTGCAAAGCAAGGATATTCATACATCTGCTTAATGAATCAGAATAGTAATGTTCTATTGCTAAATATGTTTTAGAACCCAAAATAGGATGTTCAACTCTAAGCTTCCTGTACATTATTAGATTATTTCAATTTTTTTTCTTTATAGTTTAGCCTCCTTTTGAGTGCATTTTCTGATCCTCTGTAAGTAATATGCTGGTTCTGATTTTCTGCCTTGTTCAGACATTTGGTGTTGTGCAAATACAGCATAGTTGTTAAGATTATGTTAACATTTTAAAAGTTTTGAAAGAATTTTTTTGTCCTGCATTTCAAAGATTATCTGAATTGCTCACTGACTAGCATCAGGGTATAATTAAAAAAAAACCCAAAAACCTCAAACCAACAAAACATTTTAATTCTGCTTGATTTTTTCTTTTCCCTCAGTCTGCTTTAGGAATGGAGCAGAGACATCTGCATGCTTTTTCTTGAAAATGTTATTTTAATGAGACAGAAATTTCTATATGGGTCACAGCACCTGAAAGTACATCAGCCAGCTTCCTTGCAGTTATCAGCCAGATGCCTTGCAGTTATAATCTTCTTGCAGTTTATTATACTTTTATTTTCATGCATTTATTTAATGTACTGAAAAAAAATCTACCCATCCTTATGCATTCAAAACTTCTTCATAACTGAGGTGTGCTCAGTACTATATTATAACACAGCTTTCATTTTTAAAAATAAAATAATCTAAAACAAATATTCATTTTTAGGATCAATTAAGTCAGAACTATGTTGTTTCTTCAGTTGAAATTCATAAAATAAATCAGAGTTGATAACAACTCAATTTAGAAAATATAATTTAAATAAGTTTTGAATGGGTATGGAGATCAAAACTGATTTTTAAAAGTTGCTTTTGTGGAATAGTTGTTGCTGCAGGATCTTCCTAGCATTAATCACTTGTTAGAAGTATCTTGTGAATGAACTAGTTTAAAACAGAAGTGTTGGTAGAGAAAGTATATAACTGGGAATCCTTTTACACAAGTTCTGCAGGTCTTGCTTTGTTTTCTTGGCTGTAGCCCTCTCCAAAATTTCTTAGTGTCTAAAAGTGGAGTAATGTTATTCGAGTATAATGCAGTGGAAATATGGGAACTAAATATCTGAATGTTTTTCTTAATGTTTTATAAGTGTTAATAGTATTAGGAAGTATATAATGAAAATAGTAATTAACAAAGACGTGACAGTATTTCTAAAGCTGAATTTAGTTTACACACTTCCCCCCCCTCCCTTTTTTTTTTTTAGAGCACTACCACAGAGCTAGAAACAAAAACCAGACGTACAAGTTCGTATCAAATACCAATGGAGTTGCTGGAGGATCCCGATTTAAGGGAAAGGGCCATGAGTCTAGCTGATGTTATCACAAATAGGATGGAAGGTGTGTTATAACTGTAGAGGTTTGAACTTTCTCGACATGGTCTTAGAGTTGCTTGAAGGTGTTACAGCACAATGCAAATACAGAAGAGAAAAAAATTTGTAGCCATTGCAAATACTTAAACTGAATAAAAGGGAAAAAAATGCATGTGCATAGTGAGGAAAGAAAGGAAAGAATCTGATAAGCAGGCTGATGTAAAAAACTCATTCTAATTAACATGAATAATACGTGTGTGTTTTATGCTAGTTATTTATGCTTAGCAATGCAGTTATTAGAAGAAATGTCTTGTGGTACATTTTCCATTAACTGTACCCTAAAAATATTAGAGAAAATTAAAGGCCATGCTTTAGTTAATAAGGAGAAGAAAATTTCTACAAGGATTATGTGGAATAGTGGAATGACTGCTAGTGAAAATGAACATGAACAAAACTTGAATAATTTTCAGAGCCCATTCAGGCTAAAATGAATGTTATTTTTTTCCTGAAAATAACTACTTAGACATTTAAGAGGACTTTGAAGTCTAAAGTTTTACTGAAAAAAGATCCCCAATCAGAAGCATAGTTTTCATGGCTTTTTGTTTTTTTTAAACAGGATTGTATGTTATTAAAAATATACAAGTTTCAAAATTATTTGCTCAGAACAGGGTTTTCTTTTAGTCTTCTAAAACCTTTTGTGTCAGAAGCAATAAATTAAGTTCCTGGAAATCTGAGGATGTTCCTCCATGTGCCTTTAGTGGCTCCAGGTACAAAGATGAAAACCTGAAAAAGCAGATAAAAATTATCTTAATTTTCTCCAAAATTTGTTCAGTACAAATTTCTCTTTTTCTCCAGAACTTGAAGGATCCAGAAAAAAATGTCCACCTTGCTGGGATAAGTTTGCCCACACTTTCTTAATTTGGGAGTGTTGTGAGTCCTGGTTGAAAGTAAAGAGTGTAGTTGAATTCATTGTAATGGATCCATTTGTCGATCTGGCTGTCACTGTTTGTATAGTTTTAAACACACTATTTATGGCCATGGAACATTATCCAATGACTGAACAATTTGACACTGTGCTTACTGTAGGAAATCTGGTAAGTCCTTCAATCTATAAAATTTTATAGTTGGGACCTGGTTTCTCTTTGGAATAGAACTACTTTTATTATTTTTATTGTCATCCCCTAAAATAAGTGTTAAAGGTTTAATTGTACTAAAAATTGTCTAAAAGTATCATTTTAAGTACAGTAGTTTCACGATTATAAACCGCACCTGAATATAAGCCGCACTTCCGGGTAGCTGGGAAGACCACAGGATTTGTCCATATATAAGCCGCACTCGAATATAAGCCGCACTTTTTTTTTTTAAAATTTTTTTTTTTTTTTTTTTTTTTTTTTTTAACTCCGC
>VRYO01002782.1:14481800-14500564 GCA_009812075.1 Sialia sialis
TCTATGAACTTCAGATGTTTTGCTAATCTTACCTCTTCTATTATATATTTGGATATTCTTAAAGCTCTAATCCACACCTAAAAATTTTATGTTTTTCAAATGTGTGACATATCTCTAAAACACATATTTTAAGCAAGGAGGAATCCACACTTCTGTTTCCAGTACTCAAAGAACCTCAAGGGTAGCATATTTTAATTTCATTGCGTACCGTTCTTCTCACAGGAGTAAAATCAAGCTGGATCAGTCAAGACTGGTGCTTTTAAACCAGGCAGAGCAACGTGTCAGCATGTTTACACAGGTTACCTAAACAAATCATACATATTTGATCACTTCTGAGATTGATTGGCCTGCATGCTACTCAGCTCCAATCTCTTTTTCCTCATATGTTGCAATGTAGTGGGAACATGTGCAACCGCTCTGTAAGCTGAGTCCCATGACTCACATCACAGCATGACTGAGGGCAACACCAACACGTTCTTCTCTCCTTGTTACATCTTTGGTATTTTCTGTACTATTTCTGTGGCATAATCTGCATGCTTTCTAAGTTTTATTATTGTTAACTGAATTATTAAGCATCAGCACTTTTCAAGATTAAAAGAGGTTAACAACCTATGATTTTATGAAAATGGAAAGATTGTCCTCACTTGATGTTTTCTGTTCATCTGTTGTACCATGTTTTAGCTGTCATGTAATTATGAACATTTTCTGATCATGTTCATTTGACCAATGCCTCTTTAATACTACATATATACAGTAATACTACATATATACAGTTACTTTTATGCTAAATGTTTTTATCTTTGATATAAATTGGTTTGTGTTTGTTCACGATGTTTTTGTAATTCACATTTTAGTTGGCACATATAAGAGAAGCTAAAATATTGGATGAAAGATACTCCTAGGCACAAGCAAATGGTTTTTTTTATACATATACGTAGTTCTTTTGAATATGAATGTAATGATTCAGTTATATTTTAGTAATGAAGTTTGTGTATGTCTGCAAGGTTGGAATATAGGGAATCATTTATGTAAGTTTCGTTCTTCATCATAAATAATTGTTTCTTTGTGAACTTAAGCCAGTTGCTTTCTTTTTATAAAGACAAATATAAAAAATTAATCAAAATTTCTATGCAGGTGACTAAATACATCTGGATGATTTAAAACTATATAAATAAAGATGTTCAAACGAGAAAGAAATATAAAATAGGAAAACTCAGGATAAGGATAAAACTAAGACAACTTGAAAAAATACAAAATAGGAACTACTACACTCCCAAACCTCTGAATTCAGAAACTCTAGAACCATAAAACTCCCAAAGCTTTTTTATTTAGCTCAGTTGTACTAAGCTATGCATTTCTTATTCCTGATGATCTCTTCTCAGTAGTGTGACAGTTCTTCTCCACCATTTAGGGATCATTGGGGCAATCCTTTTGGAAATAAAAATTTTGTTTGCATGGTTTTGTTGTGGAACTGTGCATTATATTCCATGTATTCTTTTTCACTGTATTATATACTGGAAGTATTTAGGTCTCTTTTTTGTGTCCAAGGGGACGGTAAACTGCTCAGAAGGAGAGGAAAAGTATCTTTCTAGGGATTTTTGGAAGCTATTTTCAAAAAAGCACTTCAGTAGGGAAGAGTAGAATGTGGTAACATCCCATCCTGGTGGTCCCAGGTATGAAGGGATGAGTCTTATTCGATGGCTATCGATATGTGACACTGGTCCTAGCTCAAGCTCCAGCTTGCATGAGTCTGGTCAAGCATAGAGCAGCATGCAAACCAGAAATGTGGGAGCTTCCAATCATTTGACTGAAAAATACACAAATCTTTTTCATTTAGATGTCACTTTGTCTTACTTAACCTTCCCTGCATAATAAGCCAGTGCTTTTTTAAAATAGATATGTCTGCCAGTGTTTTTTAAGTTGATCTATTCAATCCAGTGCTTAATGTACATACAGTGTGGCTTCTTACCTCTGTTTAGTAAACTGAACAGCAACTAACTTCTGGAAGTTGAAGGATGAACATTTTTATCTTTCCTAAAAGTCCTCTTCTTGGAGTGATTCCCTAGATCAGTTACATTTCTGCAAAGAATTCTGTTGTAAATAGCAAAGAAACTAGATTTTTAATTAGAAGGAGAAACTTTTCTATGAATATTGATTTTTATGATCACTTTTTTTGTTGTTGTTATTTGATACCTGCCTCTCAGTGAAAAGCACGAGCCCCTCACATAAAAAAGAGAACCAATGTCTAATAAAATCTGTATCTCTTCAAGCAGTAGGATTATACTCCCACCATCTGTAGAAGAAAGAGGAAACCAGACTACGTGGTTCATACCAAAATAGTTCATGGAATCTCTAGTTTTATTTCTAGAGTAAAGAAAATTGCCTTTTGTAATTAAAAATAAATTTTAAAAAGACTCTAATCTCTGATTCTTCTACCATGAATTATATGAAATATATAACTTCATATTCTAATCACGTTGATTCTTTTCAGTTCCTTTTGTGTTTCTAGTTTTTCATGTTTATACTTTCATTTGAATTAATGTCATCTGCCCAAATGGTGTACTAAGCTTACAGTTCAAATTTCTCATGCTACTTCACATTGCTTTGAATTTTTATTAGCAATATGACACAAACCTACTTTTTTCTTTAAAAAGTATATATTTTAAAATTTGACTTATTTAACTAAATATTTTAGTTTACTCACCACCACTGCAACATTTTGCAATATATATGCTATGTCATGGAATGATGAAAGCAGCATAATAATAGAATTGTGGAGGGCATATTCTGGTATCCCTGGTTTCAGTGGGAGTAATGATAGGAAAAGTTGTTTGCTGTGAATATTGCTATTTTGAAATTACATTACTAAAAAATAAAAGTAAACATGAGTAATATGGGAGTGCTATTATAGGTAATCAGTTTCTAAAGTAATAGCTTAGTAGGCAATATAATAAAACCATTTTAAATAAAAATTAATGCAGGGTACTGGGTTACTTATTGTTTTCATATTGTCTGTCTTTTGCAAACATAAAAAATTCTTTAATAATTGTTTAATTGTTTAATTTAAAAAGAATCTTGTCCTTTCAAATTTTAAAAATTGAGGTCTAAATACAACTTGATTGGGTAATAACTTTGTCTGCATTTATCTCTTAAATATCTCTTAATCATAAAAAACCTAAATTAGTACAGGTGGTGATGATTTGACAAAACCAAGGTTGTTTTATAAGGCATGCTTACATCATTCCCTTCAGACACTTACTTGTGTGACTTTATTACTGATGTTATATACTTCTTTATAATGGCATTGAAAATGTCAGAGAATGCTGTGACCAAAACTACTCCGATTTAGTTTGGTACTCATACTTAACTGAAGTGTACAGGACACCACATCTTCCCTTAAAATCTCCAGATCTCTGCAATATACAGGCAGATTGCAAAACAATATATTAAGGCTTATTCTTGTATTGGATGGGAAGTTTTGAGTGTGTGCGTGTGTTTGTTTTTATGCTTGGGGATCATTTTCATAATGTGACTTATGTAATATCAATTATATTTTTAAAACTCAAAAAATTATTTCTGGGTGTTGACTGTACAGGTATGTGTACCAGAGTAATGGGTAGTTTCAGAATGCACAATGTACTACATATGTGCATTAGCAAAAACAAATGCAAATTAATGCCAGTTGAAATGTATAAGAATGTAGTAGTAGAAAGCAAAATAAGTAGAATATGTATCAGCAAATCAACTTGTTAACAGCTAACTTTCTAGAAATTCTGAAATTCCATGAAAGATTCCATGATATGCTCTGCAATCTCTAAATAGAAAGTGGATGATTTATGCACATTTCAACAGCATTGACTGCTATATGTGGGTGTTTTATTTGTATTTCTGGTGAAAAATATTGCTCTTCTTATTACTGGCACATGGTGTTGCATGCTTAGTTAATTACACTTCTGAAAATATAAATATTAATAATGTAAAAATATAATCGAATTTTTTTTTTCAGAAGCTAGATTTTTCCAGCTCGTCAGAAGGAAGTACAGTTAATTTAGCTGTCTTAGGAGAAGAAAAAAGTGAATCTGAACCAGAAAAAGCATCAGAACTACAGGCATGCTTTACAGAAGGTATGAAAGTAGCAATACTGATATCTATGAAATACTAATTGTGTATGTGATCATTTATAGTACTTTAAAATAATCGCTAGGCACAACTCTGTAAACTTATCCTCAGCAGACTAATTCTCTTGATTTAAATTACTTTGTAGTGAAACCTGTGAGATCAAACTCTACACTGGGCTTACTTCACTGAGAAATTTAAAATGAAGTAATCTGATTATCCATTGTCACTTCCTAGTGCTGGAAAGCAATCCAGTGGGTGATTCAGATCATCCACCGTCATTCAATGGAAAGTTTGACTCAACCAATAAAATTATTTTGTTGAAATTACACCATTAATGGAGAGAGAGGATGTAGAAATATACTGTGTGTTAAAACAGGTGGATGAGATCCTATGTAGCATACTTGCATGTCGCATGTCCTTCAATGTTTTGATTAATTTTAATCCTGTGTAGCTGTATCTTCTAGGGGACTACTGAAATGTACTATGTAGGAAAGAATTTCTGGGTTTTTGTGTGATACTGCAGATCTTAATTTCCTTTTAAATAATGAAATAAATAACTCAGAAAAAAATATGTTCCAGAATTAACTCTCCTATTCTGTCCGTGGTTTTTCATTTGCTGTTGTGCAGATATCTTTGATTTAGGCTAGGACTTTTGTCGTTTGAAGTAATATTTTACTGGTCTTTATGTTTGTCAGTGTGGGACTGTATTGACTATATCAGGTTCTTAATTTTAAAAAATCCACCCAACAAATGTACCTTTCTCAAATAATTTGACAGTATATTGCAATTCTTCCTTATCCTTGTGTTATGTGATACCAATTCATTCTTGGCCATAAGATTAATTTTTTCATAATGTAAACATTTGAGTGGTTGAAGGTAAGGTAGTTCATATTCTTCACAGTGGTAGCTGAGATGATGAAATATAGTGTAACTTATTTGTAACATATGAACTTTATGACATGAGTTCTTATGTTACAAATTAACAGGAAAACCAGAATGCCTTTGGGACCCATTAAAGTCATGTCAACTTGGTTTTGTTTCTATGTGATGAATAATTTTTAAAGAATTATGTAGGCTACTCTTGGCTAGGCAGATCCTGAGGTTCATTGCTTACAATGCCTTGAGGCTGCATAATAAAACAGGGAGCTCTCCAACATGAGGCAAATTTCTGTGGCCAATTGCCATAAATCTGTATCACATTGAAAAAGCTCACATAATCTCCTGTTAAAACATTTGTTTATGTAAAGAGATATCCTTAGTCAGCTCTTGGACCATTGGTTGGTCATCATATAATAAAAATATTATTTATGTATTATTTATTAGAACTTTTTCTTAAAGGCAAGAAGGTTCTGTATTCTTAAACAAGTTCATTATGAAAGTTGCTATGTATGCTCTTTTGTTTCTACTCCCTGACAATTTGCATATGTTCTTTAATTACCTGTATATAAACTCAATAATACGTATTTTTAAATGTGTTTGAAAATGAAAATTAGCTCAGTTAGATGACTGTCCTTTATTATGAGCTTGATGTAGCATCAGAGTAGAGAAAAAATTGTGTACACTCAAGTTTTCCTACATCCAAAGTATAAAATTGAAGAGATAAGTAGCATAAGTAGCATGAAGTAACTTAAACTTCCTAGGCCAGGAGCTAGCGAAGGATGATTTGATTTTTCAGGATAAAGAAAATTTTACCATATAGCAGTTTCTTAATTTTTGTGCTTTTAGGGTGTGTGCAGAAGTTTAAATGCTGTAAAGGCAATAGGGAGAGCACAAAAGGAAGAATATGGTGGAACCTTCGAAAAACCTGTTACAAGATAGTAGAGCACAACTGGTTTGAATCATTCATTGTCTTCATGATTCTTCTCAGCAGTGGTGCTTTGGTAAGTAGAGCTTGCACTCATAGAAACAGTACCTATAAAAATGTTTTCTCAAAGTTAGTATTATAACACATGTGTATTCATTAGGAGTAAAACACAAAGTTGTCTTTGAAGAGAACTTGGAACTAAATTCCCATAAGACTTTGGGTATTACATTTAATTTGCATTACTTTACAATTTTGATGAATGCAGGGTGATGTGTTTACGAAAAAGGTTATGCTTAAAGTCTTGTTTAAGAAATTTTAAAAATCATGAAAAGGGACATGTGCATGACACAATTATTCTACTTCAAATGAAAGTTGTTCCCTAAAGCAGATACTGAATTCATCATGTTCTTAGTTAATTTTTTGTTGCAGTTTTAGTTGCAGTATTTCTGGATTGTTACATAGGTAATCCTGAATTTCTTAATACTATTCTTAGTGACATTTAGTGCTTCACATATGTGGGTTCATTTTGGTTGCTGATTGACATAGAATTTGCTATATATTGTCTTTGTCTCTGCTCCAGCACCTAAAGTACCATGTACTTCCTTCTCTGACCTTGGTATGTGCAGGGTAGTTTCTCTCCCTTTCTTCCTTCAGTGCTCATACTGCCATGCAGTGTTTTGCCCTTTCTTAAATAATGATTTCCCAGAGGCACCATCAGCTTCACTGATGTGCTTGGCTGTTTCCTGTGTGGGATCAATGGTGGGGCTGGCACAAAGCAGTCCCCTGATGTCTTCTCACAGCGGCCACGTCTATAGCCTCCCACTACTAAAGCCTTGCATCAGCACTTAAGATTGAAATTCACTAGAGATCATCAACATATTACCTGGTCTCTTTTGTTAATTAAAGTTAGTATAATAATACTACTGCCTTCTGATGGAACCTGACTGGGCTTTTCAGAGTGAAAAATTATAATTGTGTTGACTATTATTGAAATTTCTAGAAATCTTTTTGGCAAACTCAGACTTTATGTTGTAATCCCATTTAGAGACAATAATAAAATCTAAAACGCAGAAAGAATGTAACTGTAATTTCTGTTATTTTGGTTTTTCAAGGTATAGTGTCTAGACTTGAAAGTGATTTTACTTTGCTGTTTTCATTTAGTTGTGGCTTGATTTGTAATTTTCAAAGACTTTTCAACATCTGACTATATGTAACCCATTCTTTTCAGGCTTTTGAAGATATATATATTGAACAGCGCAAGACCATAAAGATCCTTCTGGACTATGCTGATAAAATCTTTACTTATGTCTTTATTCTGGAAATGGTACTAAAATGGGTTGCCTATGGTTTTCAGACCTACTTCACTAATGCTTGGTGCTGGCTGGACTTCCTCATTGTCGATGTAGGTACTATGCTTTCTAAGTAGTCTGTTTCTGTTGTTTAGGCAGGTCATTTTATGTAACTTCAATCTGATAGAGATATATGCAGGGAATAATATAAATTTGGTTTAAAGGAACAGAAAATTACATACTGGTGAATAATACCCTGCTGCAATTATGCAGTGTGTAACTACATCTAGCTTTGTGTTGTCACTGACACCATGTGTTCTGTGTGGGATCCCAGCTGGTGAGGGAGCACTGTTTACTGCTGGATGTGGCAACAGAGAGCGAGGAGGATGCAGATGTAAGAAATGAAAGGGAAATTTAAGTGAACACATGGGGTACAGCACTTGATTATGGTCTTAATGAGGGCATTGAAAAAGCACTGCAGGGGAGAATATTTTTTCGACAGTAACATTAAAAACTAGTGTTGGTATCACGCTCCAAAGAAATTAAATTTGTGACATTCATGGTATGTTCATTTAAAGGAGTTCTTTATTTTTGCAAAGATATTGGAGTTCAAATTCAACAGTTGGACAAAAGAAAACTCTCTTGATTGGATGGTATCTGGAATCTAGGACAGAAATTTTGTCCCCTCCTTACAAGAATTTAAACTTACCTAATGCTCTTTTGAAAGTAGATTTTTTTGGAGGGAAACGCACAAGTGGTTGTTTTCCTCATTTAACTGTGCTTATCTTTTCAGTGAATCCCCTTTCTTAGCAAATGGGTTAACTCAGTTACATGAGAAAACACATGATATGTCTTTTCTGGGATATATGCAGTTTCCTGCTTTTTATTTTCATGGCCTCTCTATTTCTTCTGTTGTGAACTCCTGGTTTATACTAACACCAAGTATAAAATCAACATATTCCCATAATAGATGTACTGATCTGTAAGAACTTAGCAAGTATAAGGGTCCTTCCCTAAGGTTAAACTTTCCAAAACAAGATAACCTCAGCACACGAAAGGAAAAAAAGTTAGGACTGCCTTTGAGTAAGGCGGAATATATAATTTTTGTGTATTTGCTTTCTTTGTGGATGCTATAGCATTCTGGTTTTTCTTTATTAAAACTTAAGTGAAAAATTATGGCAATTTTATAATTAATGGGAAATCAGCAGCAATCAACTAGGTAGATTCTGTCACTTTGCATAAAATTGTTGATGCCATATTTTAGACTTTTTTTTCATATTATGAATAGCCAGATAGTATGTTTCCAGAACCCTGTGATACTTATATTTGGAAATCTTTTTCCATTACAGTGGTATTGGTAGAAAAGCAAGAAAATTAAACATAAATAAATAAATAAATCTATTACTATTTAAAGAGCATTCAGAATTAGTGACTGTGTACAAGCCTGTATTGGGAAAGGTTGATCTTGACTTCAGTTTTAAGATCAATTCTTCTACTTGGGCATACCATATATCCATGTGGATAGATATGGGCCCTTCATTTTATCAGCAATTTCAGAGCTTTCATGTAGCCATCTTTTGTTCAGAGTGTCTGCATTTTGTGGCCCTGTAGTAGCAGATTATATAACAGTTCATGTTGGGGGGCACCACTGGAGGTTTTCAGTTACAGCAATTTCATGCATATAAGGTGCACCTTTTTGACTGAAGTTTTGATTCAAACCCGGAAGTGCGCGTTATATACCGATGCACCTTATATATGGACAAAGTTTGGGAAATTGACAACCAGGAGGTGCGAGCTGTGCCAGCCCAAGGCGGCACAGGGCGCCAGCTGGAGCCCTGCCAGCCCTGGACGGTATGGGGCCGGCCAGAGCCGGATCCTAGCTACAAGAAATAAGTGCGCCTTATACGCTGGTGCACCTTATATGTGGGCAAAGTATGGGGACTTCCTGGCTACCCGGAAGTGCGCCTTATACTATGGTGCACCTTATAGGCATGAAATTACTGTAGTTCTAACTTCAAGGTTAGATCAGACAGCTCAGGCTGATATTATGTTTTGAATGGAGAATGCTTTACTTAGCATTCTCAGTGTTTGACCTCTTAAATTGTAAACCCACTCTTTCCCACCCCTAAAGCTGTGATGATCTGCTTAGCTGTTTCTGACATTATTGCCAGACTTGGTGTTTTCAACCAGTAACAAGAAATGTATTTCTTTCTCTTCTTGCTGCCATTTTACCTGCTGGTTTAGCATGCAGGTGCTGCCCTCAACTGCTTAAATATATCTTTGTTTTATCTCTCTGTCCTGTCCCTTTATCTAGATAAACACTGCACAAATTTCCCATACCAGTACCAGTCAAGTTAAATTATCACTGAGAGACATTTTACAGAACCTTTTCAGGCTAACTATTCTGTACCTATCAGCCTAAACTCTCCAACTGTTCCCTGTTCGGGAAAAAACTTATAGTATACAGGCAGAAGAGTTTTTACCCAGTGTCATGCTTACAGTTATTTCAGAAACAGATAATAAGCCCTAAAACAAAAATGTTCATTTTGCTCAGCTTTCCATGTACAAGTCCAAGTGGTATCACAGAAAAGAGCAAAGATTGCTCTTTTGGGATTGTATGGTATTTGGCAGCTTGCTTCAGCTACCCTTACAGGAAAGAAATCTGCAGAAGACTTCCTCATGTGTAAACACAACAGGAGACAGCCATCTGGAGTGGGATGCTCAATGAGGACACAAGTCAACTTTCACTGGAAAACAGCAGGAAAATCAACTTCTGAGCTGTTAATCCAGCTGTACGGAAGGTTTCAAAATTTTTTGTGGATTTAACCCTTCCTTCCACAGAAATAATAATGTTAAAAGAGGAGCTCTCAAGGTGCATGTTTAAACCAAGACAGTGCATTAATTGTCCAAAATACAAACAATTTTAAAAATCCAAAGTAAGATTTTTCCAGTTTATGATAACAATGTGTTTTTCTGCAATTATACAATTTGGTAGTTAAAAGAACAGAAAGTTGAAATAAAGCTGAGGTGGGGATTCTGTCTCATGAGCATTATTGCAGGATTTTGTAATATTTCCCCTTCTTTTTCTGTGAATTTTCTAATTTTCTAATGTAATATTTAGCATATCTATATGTAGAATTCAGTTGATAGTTGGTATCACAGGTTGTCCAAACCACAATCTAGCACATGGAGGGAGAGGAAATCGCTTATTTTTTTAAAAATAGGAATGTCCATACACACATATCCACAGATAGTATTATGAATTAAGGTATGTTTTTGTTCAAACTGTTCTGAAATTTGCATGCAATATTAGACTATTTATTAATTTTTTTAAATTATTTTTTATTTTTCTTTTAAAATTTATTTTCACTGAAAGATTGGGGACCTTTTTCTCAATATTCAGATCAAAATGTTACCACTCAAGGCATTTTTATTTTGAAGATACTTTAAAAAGTAAAACACTTTTGTTTTTGTTTTTGTTTTTCTTTGCTTCCTCTAGGTTTCATTGGTTAGCTTAGTAGCTACTGCCCTTGGTTTCTCAGAATTTGGTGCAATTAAATCCCTCCGAACATTAAGAGCATTGAGACCTCTAAGAGCTTTGTCACGCTTTGAAGGCATGAGGGTAAGGACAAAAAAAGTAAATAATGTGTAAAACAGATGCTTAAAAATATGCCAGATTATAAAATCATAGAAGAACATTAATTGCGTGTCATAGCAAGGCCAACAGTAGCATGTTTGGTTATATGACATGCATAACTCCTTTTCTATTTGCATTACTTCAGTTTAATGTAATGTTTTATAATAAATCATCTTCTTGATTTAACAAAAATAACGCTTGTGCTTTTTAATTTTTTTCTTCTGTGTTTATTGACTAGGTGGTTGTGAATGCTCTTACTGGAGCAATCCCATCCATTATGAATGTACTTCTGGTTTGTCTTACATTCTGGCTGATTTTCAGTATTATGGGAGTAAATTTGTTTGCTGGCAAATTCTATTACTGTGTTAACACCACAAATGATGAGATGTTCAAACCACACCAAGTCAGTAATAAAAGTATGTGTGAAGATATGAACAGGACTACTGGAGATGTTCGGTGGAAAAATGTGAAAGTAAACTTTGATAATGTTGCAATTGGTTATCTTTCTCTGCTTCAAGTGGTAAGTGCATAAATTTTCCAGCTTTTAGTTGCAGTATTATTTAATTCCATAATTTTCTAATGTTATTTTAAAATAAACTGACATGGATTTGACTTTATAATTTTGTTCTATGGAGCTAATTAGGGTTGCTTATAGTAAAAATGTGATATATTCTCTGGCCGTTTCAGAAGAGGAGGAATATCTAATATTTACCTGAAGGTTATAAAGTTGTTTGACACCTAACACTGGTACCTTTTCAAGTGCTAGGGAATTACAGTATGTAGTTAAAATATGTGGCAAAAACTGCAACTAGGTTTCATTTTCTTTTATCTGTTAAGGCATATTGACTAAAATTTTTATCATGGTTGTCATAGATCCCTTATAGGACTTATCTGATTTCAAACAAGAAGAGAGTGCTAGATTTCTAGGCATAACCCTTTATTAGAAAAAATGTATATAAACTGCCAGTAAGACGAACATCTATTCATAATCGGGTTCATTTGGCAAACTACTTTTGGAAGTTATTACTCGTAAGCAATTGGTAATTATTCTGTCTTTTAAAATTTCCTTCTCGCAGTGTTCAGTAGTTAGTATTGTGCTAGCAGGCTACCATCTGATGGCTTCAGGGGGTAGCAGTAGCTATTGCTAAACACCAATTGCATAAATTATCAGCTTAGAGAGTGGCACTGCTTTTAGCATTTGTAGTATGTCTTGCACCTACAGTTCACCTATGTAATGATTGCAGTAAACATATCATTTCCACCTTTCATGCCCTCAATATCGTAGCTCACCAGAGTAAGCTTGATGAAGGCCCTCTAGACAGATAAGGAATTGGTTGGATGGCTGTGTTGAAAGACTTATAGTCAGTGGCTTAGTGTCCAAGAGGAAACCAGTACCAAGTGGTTCTGTCAGGGATTTGCACTAGGATCAGTGCTGTCTAATAGCTCCATCAGTGACATCGATAATGGAATTGTGAGCTCCCTCAGCAGTTTTCAGAGGACACTGTACTGAGCTTGGTGATAGGCTTAGAGGGGATGCCCAGCCTGAAGAACTTCAGTGGGCTGGAGGCTGAACTCCACGAACCTCATGCAGTTCAAGGCCTCATGCAAGGTCCTGGACCTGCTTCAGGGCAATCCCCAGTATCAGTACAGACTGGAGGATGACTAAATTGAGGTCAGCCCCACAGAGGTGGTCTTGGAGAAAAAAGTTTGACATGAGCTGTCAGTATGCACTTGCATGTGATTGCACTGCAAAATCAATTGTATCCTGGGCTGACCAAAAAGTATGGCCAACAGATAGAGAGGTGATTCTCCCTACACTCTCCATTCTCGTGAGACCTCACCAGAACAAGACTCTCAGAGGTCCAGAAGACAGTCAAGAAAATGATCAGAGAACTGGAATGACTTTCCTTTGAAGAAAGGCTGAGAGAGTTGGGGTTATTCAGCTGGAGAACAGAAGGCTCCATGAAGACCTTGCAGTGCCCTTTCAGTCTTATTAGAAAGATTGAGGGAAAATTTTCCTTATCACTACAGGCCCTGTAGCGACAAGACAAATGGTTTTTAACTGAAAGAAGTTTGATTTATATAAGGAAGATTTATTTTTTAAATAATAATGTATTGAGGCATTCAGGTTGCCCAGAGAATGTGGATGGCCCATCACTGGAAATTTTTTGATGTAGTAGAAAGATATCTCTGCCCGTGGCAGAAGGTTTAAACTAGGTAATTTCTGAAAGTCACTTCCATGCCAAACCATTCTATGATTCTATTACTTTCTTAAGATTTCTTGGGACTACTTACCTTTTAGAGTTTCTTCTTGGACTATTTCTGTATTCTATTTGAACAATGCCAATAGAGGTGGCTGATTTTTTTTTCCTGGAAAAGTCCTCCAGTTTTTTGGTATTTAGACAGTTAGAACTGAAAGCCTTATTATAACACCTTGAGGAAATCCAGGCAGTATTTGGGAAGAGCTGGCATCAGCAGCATGTGCTGCACTCGGGACAGGGGAACGGTGCAGTTCAGAATGGTTCCATCAATAATGGAATTACAGGAGAGGCAGAGAGCTGGGATGTGCAGGGAGGTCCTGGAGGAGAATCAGTGGGTCCAGGCTCTGGAGGGTGCACAGAGCTGTGTGTGATCCATGGCCCCCCATGGACACCATAGCATACTGTGGACACCGTAGCACACACTTGAAGGACAGAGGAGCTAGTAAGTCCATGGGCAGCTTCTCTCAGTCTCTTTTTGTAGCTCCTTTTTTTCCAGTGGAGTGACCCACACCATCCCTGTGCAGGTGGACAAGCTGATTGTGTAGGTTCCCTGTATCCTGACATCAGGGACTTGGTTTTACTGGGATACCAAACAGGACAGTGCCTTTCCTGTTAAGGTGCTGCTTTACAGATGGCAACCAGCACATCCCATTTCCCTGGGAGATAAATTACTGTCTCTCTGGTATGATGATATTGACTGCGGCTCCTCTCAGATTAAGAGATGAGTTCATATGAATTTCCAAGAAGATTGGAATGTATTTAGTGTTTTTTAAGAATTGGGGGGGAATATTCTACAGTAATGAACTTCCTGTGAATGCTTCACTTTTAACGCACTTAATAGTCTCTTTATTTTTGTGAACAGAAATACATTGCAGAAGACACTGTTTTATTTAGAATGTTATCAGAACTGGAGCTTTGATAGAAAATACTAACAAATTTTGTTTTTAGGCAACATTTAAAGGATGGATGGAGATTATGTATGCTGCAGTTGATTCTACAGAAGTGAGTAAAAATAAAATTTACTGACGGAAAAAAAAATCTAAGATTGATGTAATGCTCCTTAAATGGCAGTTGAAATGAGCTAAAATATTACAAATTAAATGTAAAGCCGTGATGAATTTTCTACAATCTATTCCCAAAGAGTGCTTATGCTTTTATCAGGTAAAAAAAAAAAAAATAGCTGTAAACTACATAAATTATTACTAATTTAGTAACTCTTCTGTAAAAATCCAAACTAATAAGATCTGGTATTATGACTGAAATTGTATAGATCAGGAAAAAAGTTTATCCTGTGTCTTCAGAAATAACCCAAATTGTCAAGAGGCGTCACTGCAAAAGCTAATCCAGAGCTGCAGACTCTGATCTCAAAATCATAATTTGTTACATTTTGCCTATTTTTCTTTTGATCTTGATGTTTGTTTGCATCTCTCCTCAGTCCTGCTCTCAATTTGCATATAGTGTATTGGAACTGAATTGCTTTTGGGAGTTGCACATTTCTGTCAAATTTAGTAGGACCTACATGAAATGTCAAATTTCATCAAGGAGAGCAGACAGAGAGGGAAGGAATGGCAAGTGTACAGTTACAGAAAACTGTATTAAATAGATTTTCAAGTTCAAATATGAGGCAAGTGCAGTGTATGCTCCAAAAGGGTTGAGTTCACCTGCTGTCCATCTGGATGCAACTTCTCCTCCTGCCTGAGAATCTTTGATTTGTCTTAACTCTTATTTGTGATGCTTTGCTATTTTTCTATATTTCTACATAGGCAGAGAAACAGCCCAAGTATGAAGCCAACCTGTACATGTACCTTTACTTTGTGGCCTTTATCGTCTTTGGATCGTTTTTCACCTTAAACTTATTCATTGGTGTCATCATAGATAACTTCAACCAACAAAAAAAGAAGATAAGTACCACATGTTTCATTTTCACAGTACTTTATTGTTATTGAGCATTCAGCAAATATATGTAAAGATAAATAATAGTGTGCGAAATTTCTCATAGTAAAAGAAAGAAAAAAGAAATCAGATTTTAAGATTGTTGTTTGTTCAAAATAATTAAATAACAATCTTTTCATTTTAAGGCACTTGAAGTAATTTAAACTTAGCTTGAATGAGTGTTCTCCACATCCCTGTACAGCCAGGACTATGTTGTCCATCAGAAAGTTATGTCTTTGTTTTTCTTAACTTTTCAGTGCTGTGATTAAGCAATGTGAATGTGCAGATGACTTAAGCAAATAAAAGGCAGGAAAGAAGAGAATAAATTTCGAAGGAGATAACATATAGCAATATTGTGAAGGCCTCCATTACAGGGACTAATATAGACAAGTTGAATGCTGAAAATACTTCTCTGTATTGTAAGATTGGAGAGGGTTGGGAAACTGTCTTGAGTTAGTGAATTTGCAAGAAAACGAATATGGGTGTCATTTGAAAATATGTAGGTTTTCTTTTCAACTTTAACTGTTTCTGTTATTTAAATGAACACAGGATTGTGTCAAGAACTCTAGGGGCATGTAAATAGGTGAAAATGCAAACTATGATGGCAAATTAAATTGTACTTGCTATTTAAACCATAAATGGTGGAATCTTCATCCTTCAAAATATTTGCACCTTCCTTGGAGTAAACTTCAGGGACATCCAGTACATAGCAGGAAGGTGGATCCATTTGTCATCCTTGGAGAGCAAGACTAAGGCTATATACATGTTATTGGCATTTTTGGCAGTTGATATGTAACAAGGTGACCTTACTCAGTAATGAGGTAATTATAAATTTTATTAAGTTCATTTGGCTGACATTGTACACTGGAATTATCATGAGTCAGAAGGCAGATAAGGGTTCCTGCTAAAGGGCTTTTTCTGGCCGTGCAGTGTACACCACTTGTACATTTGGAGCTGTTTTAAATCACCAAGAAAGCAAAATACTGGACATATAATTAGGCTGGGGGAAATTCTATCTATATGGTATTTTTTAGTTTTATGTGGAAAGTTAGCAAGCATTAGTTGTCTGTCTTTTGAATTAATAGGTGCATCTGTGTTTGTAGAAATGTGCAGATCACACAGTTCATGGCTACCCAGCAGTATTTTTCTTGTCTTTTCTCCATATCACTGACATTTGGGCATGTTGGGATAGGAATGGGAAAAGACCTCACATTGCAATATACTGTCTCTGTGTAGTTAAATTGTGCTTTTTTGTGGTTCCTGTGTGCTTTCATCACATTAGTTCTATGAGGGAGGCAACATTCTACTGTTGATTTCCTAACTGGTCCTTAAGGGTATCTTGCCTTGAGACCTATAGTCTCCCTGGGGACAGTTCACTGAGACACGGATGGCTTTTTCACTCATGAGACCATTACATCAGTGACACAGCAGCAAAAATCCACAACCCAATCCCACTTTCTTTATGGCTTTTTCAAAAACTTATGTACCACCGAGTGAAATCTTCCAACAGTCACAGCACATTGCCACCATAATTATCAAATCAACTTGTTTTTCTTCCAAAACGCTTACTCTTCAAGAAGTTACTTTTACTTGAATATCTGATTTATGAGGAGAGTTTGTTAAAGACAGTCTCTTTTGACTTGTAAATCTTCATGTCAATAAATAGCCACAGCTGAAATTTAAACACACTTTCATTCAGACTTATCATTACTTTGTCTGTAAGATTGATGCTACATTTGACAAATTCAGTTGGTCAAAGTCACAGAATCACCCCTGACTCTGAAGTTCATTTCTAAATGCCACTGCTTTGATATTCATGCATACCTGAAATTTAATTACAAACAAATGCATGAAAGGAAAAAACCAAGTTACTTGTCAGTATAAATTGTGTTTCTGATAAGGGCTTCCACGTGTGTATGACACCAGTTTAGAAATCCTTTTATTCAGACAAGAAACCCCAGAGTAAACCCATGCTTCTGATCTCAGTACAATGTGGGGGGATGATCAAGCTTCAATACACTGTTCATTTATCATTTGAACTGCGGTACAATACTCAAATGGTAAAATGCACATCCTGAAAAGTAAAATCAGTAGTTTCTTTCTCCTTGTATGTTTTACCTGAAGGCATATCTGCTCACAGTGAATCTTTGAAGCTTTTTTATTTCTGGTAGATTGATTTACAATGTGGCGTTTATGATGCTAGATTTATAAGTGTCTATGAAATATATATTTAACAAGTTTTTTTCAGTTTTATTTATTTAACTGAATTAATCAGGTATGTTTTTTAAATAAGAAATAGATAGAAGTTCTGGGGATTTTCTTTGTTCCTTAATTTTGTTTTTTCTTTAAGATTAATCAGATTATTTTAATCTTTGAAATAATTATGTTTTGGTAACAACGTATAAGGATGAATAAAGGGTTCATTAAAACTATATTCTGCAATGCTGTGAATTAATGGATGTAAAGACTTGGTTGTAATCAGATTTGGGGTTTCTTTTATTAATTTACCTTGGAGGTCAAGACATTTTCATGACAGAAGAACAAAAGAAATACTACAATGCAATGAAGAAACTGGGATCCAAGAAACCACAAAAACCTATACCTCGACCAGTGGTAAGAATAATGCTATTCTTATGTCATCTGTATTTGGGGAGAAATCACAGCTGTACATTAATTATACCAAAATTTTCTCAGAGTTAAATGGTTACTGCCTTATTCAAATTATCCCTTCATTCTGTATTGAAATGTACATGTATCTGTTCTGCAGGAAAAATATCTTATTTTTTTTTATGCCTGAAGAAGCGGAGAATCAAAGAAAGTGAAGAAATATAGACTTGTTGGGTTTTGAGGGGAAAACTTTGAGCTAGCATGTAAATTACTGGACAATGGTTTTCTTAGATTTTTGAGCTTTTTTCTTTGTTGTATATTTTGGGAGAGGGAGAATGAAATGGGAGGCTGGAAACAGATGTTTATTACATAAAAATTCTCTAACTTTTTTTTTCTCCCCTCAGAACAAATTGCAAGGTCTAATGTTTGATATCGTAACACAGCAACTATTTGACATCACTGTTATGGTTCTAATCTGTCTTAACATGGTCACAATGATGATAGAAACAGATGACCAGTCTGAACTGATGCAAAATATTTTATATTGGATTAACTTGGTCTTTGTTGTCCTTTTCACTGGTGAATGTGTCTTCAAAATATTTTCACTCCGTTATTATTACTTCACCATTGGCTGGAATATTTTTGATTTTGTGGTTGTTATTCTTTCAATAATAGGTAAGAAACCATTATGTTCAAAATGAAATACAGTTATATGTGTATTTAATGCTTTATATCTGTCAAGTTGTGCAAATTAGAGGAGTCACCTAATTTTAATTTCTCTTGATTATTTAGGAAATTAAATGCATACTTGACAGTGCTAACTTCGTTATTAATTCTATATCAGTTGTAATACTTCTAGGTTTGGGGTTATTTTCTAAAAGTGCTGGGAAAAACTTCTAAAATTATCTGTAGCCCATAAAATATATCTCCAATTATAGTTTCCACTAATGCTATAACTGGAGTTGGTGGGGAGGTTTAAACTTTTTTGTGGAAAATGTAATCTGTGTTAAAATCTTGCTCTCTTTATTGATGTTTCACAGGTATGTTTCTAGCTGAGGTGATTGAAAAGTACTTTGTGTCACCCACTTTGTTCAGAGTTGTACGACTTGCCAGAA
>VRYO01002782.1:14501564-14530860 GCA_009812075.1 Sialia sialis
GGAGATGGATGCCCTCAGAATACAGATGGAAGATCGGTTTATGGCATCCAATCCCTCTAAAGTTTCCTATGAACCAATTACAACCACATTGAAAAGAAAACAGGAGGAAATTTCTGCCACTATCATTCAGCGTGCTTACAGACGTCATCTTCTAAGACAGTCAGTAAAGAAGCTTTCATTTATGTATCAGAAAGATGGAGGTAATCAGCGTATCAAAAAAGATATGATTGTTGGTAAGCTGAGTGAAAACTCATCTCCAGAGAAAATGGATATGTCTGCATCCACCACAGCTCCGCCTTCTTATGATAGTGTAACAAAACCAGAAAAAGAAAAATATGAAGATGACAAGTCAGAAAAGGAAGACAAAGGAAAGGACAGAAGAAGAAACAAAAAGTAAAAGGCAGAGGATATCTATGATGCATGTTTGCAGCTTGGAAATAGGATTTTTTTTTCAGTAGCACTCTTAGTGGAGGATTATGCCAAAATTATAAGTTTTTACATATTTACCCACTGCTGCACTCAGTGCCTGTCCAAGACAATGATCCTTCACTAGTAAACTCTTGGACTGTAACAGGGAAACAAACTTGCAGAGCAATAGTTTTGATTATTAGCTCTTACTAAAGGAGAGGAGACACAAAATTTCTACTTGGACTACAGGAACCGTTCATGGGTCCTAATAAGCCTGTACTTTTGTGGAATAAGTGTGTCCACAGTGTACATTTCATCTCCTATCTGTGTTCCATGTGTGTCAGTTCTTTTTCATGATCTTGTTTGCTTTAATAACATATTGCTCTATTAATTCTGGTGTGCTGAGAAAACAAAATCTAAATACTTTTTATTTAGATAAACACTATATAATACTCCTACGTGCAGAGGAACAAAATGTCAGGAGTACATAATTATGGCATCATAATATGAACAGAATTCTCTTCAAGCCACTTCTAAATGCAAAAAAAAACAGTATTGCAGATTATCAAACCTCAGGATGCAGAAGCAGCAAACTATAAAAAAACCAAGAGTCCAGATAGAGAATTTGTCAGTAAATCAAACAAGGGAATAATTCTCACAGAAAAGACGTTGGTAACTTAGTCTTTTAAGTTTAATATATTTCTTTTTACCTTCTAGTAGTTTTTAATTTATTGTACTGTCCATTTCAGATACAGTGGTTTAAATGAATGATGCTACATAGAGCTCCTGTTTGGAAAATTGTGAAACTATGAAAAAAAATTACTTTCAAAGTACAAGATAGCTCATAATTCCTGAAACATTCAAACAATTCTTTTCACAGAAAAGCTACAAATGCCAAATTCTGCCTATGAGAGTTTATAATTGTGTTTTTAAAGTGGTATGTTTTGGCCCTGAACTGTTGTGAGTAGCTTCTGTACTTCATTCCAAAGTCTGTTGCTACACTTCTTATTTCTCATAAGTGTATGCCACTTAGGAAAATAATCAAAGCTATGAGCATAAGTTGAGAGCAGAGTACCTTAGGGGACAAATACTACCTTAATATATACCTCAGATTTAAATTACCCTGCTTGGGAAGGATGGATCATAGAAACACAAAATGTGTACACAAGAGAGGTGGTTTTGACAGCCCCTTGGCAAATTAGTCAGGTTTCCACTTTAATATAATCTTTTGTAGAGAGCTGAGATGACCAAAAAGATGTACTGAAATCAGCTTTGTCCTGCACTGGGGTTTAGATGAGCTTTTTTGCATTCAGGCTGACACTATAGATGTAAGTAAAATATTCTCTGTTATTTAATCAGTTGTTTTACACAGTGGTACCTTTTTGAACAAAGAAACAATGACCCAATTACCATATATGTGTCAAATATATACCCTAAGTTAAGGTAAGTTAGCTGAATAAGTAAGCTGAGCTAAGTAAGTTAGCTTACAACTTTTCAATAGATATTATTATATATTCTGTGATACTTTAAATAATTGGAAGCTCTAACCGATGCATGCTTGCTGCTATTATCCTACAGCTGTTAGAGTTTAACATGGGAAGAAATGTGAGTGGTAAAAAGGAAAACTGACAAGACCACCATTCCTCATACCAGTAAGCAACAGTTTGCTGCTATTAAAGATTTTATTTTGTGCGAGTATTGTAATCAGCAAATATTCAGTAAGGTACTGGACAAATATACAGGACAAATAGATGGCTTAAAATATGGGGCTTGAAGAAAATGTTGACATCTATTCCTTTTATTTTAAGAATAGTTTTATTTTATAGCATTTTATACTTACTATAAGAAATTATGCATATTTTCCTGTTATTAATTTTTATTGCTGTCTGTCTTTGACACTTTACTGTTCAGAAACCTAAGATACGATGTGTAATTGAAAATTTCTGCTAATTGCTTTAAAAAGCTTTTAATAAGGAATAATTTAAAAACCAAAGGACAGTACAATTTTTTTTCTGATCCGTAGGTAGGTCTTTTTATGTGAAACAAGATAGAAGGCCTTTTTTTATGTCTATTGACTTTCAAGGTAATCTTAGTCATAGGAACATTGCTTTTTCCCCAGAGTTAATCTCACACTGTCTGCTTTGCTTATTGGTGTACACTACAGTAGAAACACTTTAAATATAATTTGTTATTCAAAAATGTTCCTTCATGAGGATGAGTAATGAACTTGTGCAATGGGCAGTGCAAAACTTTGCATTTCTTTCAGAAGAACGAGAATAATGATGGGCTCCTGCTTTTATAGAAATTATTGGCTCATAGTATATTGATGAACTGCATGCAGGAAATTGTTTTACCAAAAATAACTACATTGCTAACAACCCAAAAGAATAAAGATAACCTTTTTATGTAATTAATTTAGTCTTTGTCTTTTATTGTGTGAAGTTTATAAAGATTAATAAGTAATGGTTGGTAAAATTAAGGGACAGTCACTTCAGCAGTGAGGTCGTTTTAGACATCTAGGTCACATGTTGCTTCATGACTTAGATCAGTATCAATTTGTCACCATCAAGATGAAATGAAATGCTGATGTTGTCCTGACCAGAGGAGTTTTTCTAGAATTGAGAAAAAAAACCTCATTTCAACTATGTATTTTTTTGGCAAATTTTTCAGTTGCCCAGGAAGAGCTCCAGTGATATTCTCTGTTGGGCAAGTCCAATGCAGGAGAGCTCCACAGCTGGTCCTGTAGACACTGCTCACCCTGGGACAGGTGACCTGGGATCTGTCACCAAAATAACCCCATGGGAGCATAACAGAGCTGCTTTAATCCCTTTCCCTCTGCAGAAATCCATGCTTGCCAAGAGAAGGGACCAAGAGCTGTCAGAGGTTTTAGTGGCTGTGTCACAGCTGTCATCAGGCAGCTGCTGCCTTTGCTGGGGCTCTAAGGTGTGGTCTCTGGCAATATCCTGCCACACACAGGTGGCAGGATAAGGGGCACAGTGTGTGCACTGGACCTGAGCATGGGGTAATTAATCCTTTTTTTTCTCTTTCTTTCTTTTTTTTCTTGTAAAGATAGCTGCCTTATACTTGGGCCAATATAACTAACAGGAAAAAACCTGTTAGTTATATAGGTTAAACCTGAACTATGCTGTTCTTTGAAGGACAATGTGCATGGTTTTAGTAACTATACCTGATTTTAATTAATATGCATGTTTTTTTTCAATCCAGAATAGATAGTGTTTTAATACTGCAGTTGCTAGCAATAATTATGTATTAATGTAATAATGTAAGTACTTCTAAAAAATATTGTTTATACTCTTAGATTGCTGTTTAAAGAATAAAGTTAAGTCAGTGCTGGATGGGTGTGTAATTAACTTGAAAATTCTACGTGGAATAAGCATAAGATATTTATTTAATAATTTTCTACACATTTTGGTAGTGCTTATAGAAATATATAAGGTCATTTATAAAATCATTTTACCCTATAAAATTTCCATTATTTTTGAATTTATTACAATTGAACCAATAATCCAGTTGGAGTCACTCCATTTTTAGTATCTCAAATGCAATATTTTAGATCTTTACAAAAAAATGTAATGTATTTTTTTTTTATTCCAAGTGTATATATTTGAATGAATTTGGATACTTCTATATTTCCTTGAAATTATTCCGGTATACCTTGAAGGTAAAAAGCTTCTGGAAGACACAGTTGACTTCCAGGCTTCTTCCTTAACCTGCAGGTATGAAATAAATCTGTGTTCTAGTTTTGATAAAAGAGAGTGGTTTCAGGTAATGGGTCAGTCATACATTATTATGCAAAAAATTTAGCAAAATTCCTAGAGCAGTAGGACACTGCACTCTCTTATTGCCCCAGCTCACAGAGAAGAAAAAATTAATAAGAAAATCTCCCTTAAAATTGCCTAAGAAATGAGCTTTCTTTACTCTCTCTTACTAACCCAGGAATGTAGGTGTATTTTACTTCCCGAAGGTATCATCAACCTCTAGCTCCCCTCCCCACCCTCCAAAAAAGCCCCAGGTATAGTCCAAACCGGTACAGGAACATAAAAGTGGAACATTTCTGGGATTTTTCAAATCCTGGCCTGGCTCAACCCTGGCTCAATAGTGTAACAAAACTTTTTTACTTCTAAGGACAAGACTAGCCCTGCATCCCTCATATGAAACCATTTGTAAAAATGAAAAGAGAAGAAGATATCAGGAGGAAAAGGGAGGATATGGCTGACTTGCTTGTTTTCATTAAGGAGTCTCCATCAGGTGCTGGGGTAGTTGGTGTTTTCCAGCAGGATTTGAGTTCTGGGGGCGGTGGGGGCATCTCCTGGCTGCTGGCGCAGCTGTTGGGGCTGTGCCTGGCAGAGAGGCGCGGGCTCTGCGGACACAGGGACAGCTCCAGCACCGACTGCAGCGCTGGCACAGGCTTGGGAGAGCTTGGGCTTGTGGAGAATGCACTGGTTGTGTGCTTGTTACAACCTGATCATTCATCTGTTGTGTGAAGAGAGCTTCCTTGGCAATACTGGTGTGACCGGAACAGCAGCTTGCTGGATTTCAGTTCTGTACCCTGTAAGACATGTGCACCTATATCTAGACCTGATCCACATTGGCTAAGAAGTTCCATTGCTCATCTGAGCTTACTAAACTACAGCTGAAGGGTTTTGATGCAGTGGGGAATTCCTCAAATAGCTTTAGGTTTACTTTTCTTAATAGGCATTTTCATCTAATCCCACAGTGCACCCCTGAACAGCTCCAGCCTTCTAAAAGAATCACGTATGAAAGTATCTGTGTCATTTGCGTGGCAAACAGTGAGATATATATATATATATATATATAAAATATAATGAATTATTAAAAATGTGGGGCATCTTTTTTGGACATAGAAAATCCTTACAATATTCATTCTATTGCATAGATTCAAAAAGGTTTAAGAGAGGTATTAGGAGAAATAATCTGAAATCTCTGCAGTGTAGGAATATTTAATGGCTCACAAACCTCTGCATTAGCAACATCTTTTTCAGTGGGGGATGGTACCATTTCTTTCATTCTCAGAGCACAACTAGGTTTTGTCAATGTGATACAGTATGCAGGCTCTGTCACTCAGTGTATTTATTTTTCCTCGCTGATCTGTGGGAGCTGTTGCACGGTGGAAAGAGACCTATTCTAGTGCTTGCCTCAAAAAAAAAAAAGACACTGCAGTGTAACCCAAGCAAAATAAACTGCGGCATATTCTCATCCCTCTGGAGAGGAAAAATTGCATGCTGCAGCACACATCATGACTGCTGCAAGAAAACCTCTTGATGAAAATAAGGAATGACGCTTCATAAACAATTTATAACAATCAAACCATGCAGTTCCAGACATGCTCTGCACTTCCATTTTCTATTGTCTTAAAAGCATGTTACTTTAACAGCAGTCTTGATAATAATCTTTGTGGAAGGTGACAGCTGATTAAAAACCAGCACAACATATTTTTCAAAAAATGTGTATCTGTAATGGAATGTAAGAAACTGTTTTCATTTTCAAAGTAGGATCTGTAACAGTCATGTTTAAAAATGGTCCGAGAATTACATGCTGTACTGCTGTTTGCAATATTTCACTATGAAAAAGTCATGCTTGCAGATACCATAGCAACCCATCATGTGGTACTTCTTGATTGCCAAGCTGTATAGTAGCTTTATGCTCACATTCTGCAGCCATACTTGCCTTTATATCTTTATATAGTGTTTCGTAAAAATTGCAGCTGCATCCACAACATAATGCAAACTGAACTGTGCTAGCAGTGGTCTCAAGTTCAGTGGTCTCAGGCAGGCAAAAAATTAAAATATTCTCTACAGTAATTAACACAGTGAATACCCTTTCTCTTTTCTTACCTTCTTCATGGCCCTGATGGTTGTCAAATGTGGTCTTACAATGCTGCAGCATTGTTGCAAATACTAGTAAATTTATTTATACAGATGGAAAGCAGCTGCTCTTGCTGTAACTGTATAACTTTGGAAATTGGATGTGATTTATGTGATACTGAATGGGAAGGCAGATAAATGCTGGCTCCTGATAGCCTCTGTCTGGAACTGCATGTACATCCAAGAAAAAAATTTCAGAGTGATGTTGAAGAGCCCTGTGAATTCAGCAGCTTTACCATTCTTGCTTTCCCATTTATTTGAAAAACAGTCACTTGAAATTTCATTTATCTGCGTACCATCAATCTTTTAGAATTCTGTTATTTTTATATAAATACTAGAAGAACAAGGAAAGGAAACTGTTGCTTTGAAAAGATAGTAACCAATGACATATGAAGACAACATAATACAGTGTTGACGTGATTTTTCTACTTGTATTTCAGGATTAAAACCTTTTTTTCACAGTTGTATTCTACTACATATAAGGAGAGCCTCCAACGGGAAATTTCAAAAGCTACATAGAAGAAGTGACAGGAAAAGAAATTACAGTGCTGATGTTACTGAAAGGTTGTTAACATAAAGTCTTTTGCAGAAGTTAATTGGCAATTGATGAACTCTGAAAATAAAAGACTGTGCCACAGAACATGAAGTAAGGAAAATCTGTAGCAGACTACAATTAGAAATTGCTGTCTTACACATTGAACTGTTTTACTTTTGTGATCAGAAAGAATACTTCATACTAAAAGCTATAAAAGAATATAGTTAATATATGTTAATATACAAAACACATCTATGTCTATATACCGTATTTTTTCACATCTATCACTATATAAATGTCTTTTATAATTTTAAAGTTTAAAATTTCTCATGATTTTATTAAGAAAAAAGAGAAAAGGTATGGTAGGCAGGCACGTGGGTTCAGCTTTTCTGTATTACTTGGTGCCTATTCACATTCCAGCTTCCCTTTCCTTTTCCACTATCATTCTCTTTCCATGAGATGAAGGTTTCACGTGGCAATTCAGACTGATATGGTGAAATGCACTCCTTTTAAAAATCCATGATGAAGTAAAATAAGATGCTTTTTTTTCCTCTGAAGGGCAGAAAAAGGTTGATTTTTCACGCCTCCCTAGCATTGTCAGTCTTATACTGTCCAAAAACCACTTGTGCAATTGTTGGCTTTTTAAAAGTTCTGCATTGTTAAAGGAACTGCATTTGAAAGGTTTCCTCAGTATTTCTTCATACATAGGAAATAAAATAAAAAATTATGTTCTTCAAAGCTGCATTTAGTCTACAATCTCTTTTGCCTCTGGTTTTACAGAAGTATGTTTGTGGAAGTCTAAAGGAAGAGAATGTGACTAGGTAGGTGAGAGCCTATACCTGTTCCTCTACACATAGGAGCTTTTCTAACTTTAAGGCACGTCTAATAGAGTATAATTGTCTCCTTTTCCTTTCTGCTCTATTCTCAGTCTGGAAGACAGAAGAGTTACCTTTCAAGCACGAAGACAACAAATCAATTTATTATTGCAGACGATTCAAATGGTGGAGCTGAAGAGTAACTGGATCAGCTGCAGCATATCTGACGGCACCAGTAAATTATGGTAGGTAACCTCATTAACAAATAGACTTCAGCAGCAATTAGAATAAATGTTAAAGAGTGAAGAGAGAAGATGATTGGTGGTTAAAAACAAAAATTAGAGCCAAGATCTTTTAGATTTTATAGGTAATTTTATTCCATATAAGATTACAGGTTTGTGTATGAATTCTTTAAAAACAGGTGCCCACTACACAGACCTCCCTTGTGGAGATAAAGGACATGCAGAAGTGATTTTAGATAATGTTGAAACATGGCAAAACATACCACCTTAAAATGTCCCATTTAACTGCAAGTAGAGGCAGATAAATTTGATATTCAGAGACTGATAAGCAATTTACTTCCTCTTTTTACTTATATTTTTCATGTAGAGAACTTGGTTCTGTCTCTTTAAGAAGTATCCCATCTGATGAAAGTAATAAGGATCTGGTTTGTTGATAACCTTGTGAGAGTTTCTGGAGGTGTAACTGCATTTTCTTAGCAGTTTTAAGTCTACAGTTAAATATTAGGACAATTACACCTATGGACTTCCCTGGCTCTTCAAAAACTTTTTCATGGTGCTTTAGGGCTTCTCTGATATCTTGCTAATCTATAACTAATCTAGCAGAATGTAATCTAAACTTCTACTAAATTTCTAGTCCTTCTGAGCACAACTGGGTTGCTGGTCTGAAAAACCTTTCTTGAATATTACTGACTGCTGGCCATTCTGCCAGGGAAAAAAACAATGCCAAAAAGCCACCAAGTGGTATTACCAAGCTAAGCCAAGGTTTATCGGATTCCCAGGGTGAGAGACTGACCAATCAATTGCTTTCTGATTCTTTCCAGCCTGTTGATTGCCCTTGCACTGGATAAGCAAGCAAGCAGGAAGCCACAAACAACTACTTGGCTTCTTTATTCCTCAATAAGTCTGTTAAGCAAAACAGTCATCCGCTTCCGTCTCCACCCTGAACACTGTGGTGAGAGCTTTGAGTGCCTAACCAGAAATCTCTGTTGTGATGAGGCAGGGTTTCTCCATCCCATTTTTCTGCTCTGTTTACCAGGGGGTGAGACGATTGAAATAAGTAAAGGTATGGGAAGGAATAGGACAAAACTTTTCAGTTGAGAAAGCTGACAAGGAGTTGAGAAGAGTAAGGATAAAAACAAAGGAAAGGAACAGAACGAAGTGGGGCAGTAACTTCTGTTCCAGACTCTCAGACTGAACTAGCTTAACTGGCTTAATTTAGTATTAAAAAAAAAAAAAAAGTCAGAAAATAATGAGTCCACTGAAAAGATGAACTTGATATCAATTACGATTCTTTAGTGTGAGAGGTATTGAGCAATTGCACAGCTTTCTTTGTATTTTTAAAATGTGCATGATTAAGAGTTTCTGCCTGCTTCTGCTCACTTTTTATGTTAAGGGATTACTGCAGATTTATCTGAAACCATCTAGATCTATTGCTGTCAGTTACACTGACATGTTGAGGAATTGTTACAGTCACAGATAGTGTATTCCAATTAGCATTCCATATCATTACCCTTTCCTAGTTATATCTTAGTTGTAGCAGAGGGCAGAGGAGTTGGTTCAGCTCATTGGTTTTATTAATGCTGTCCCTTGATACTTTTAGAAACTGCAGTTGTTTAGGACTTTGAAAGAAGTTTTAAAAACATGGGTGCATTTACGTTCCAATAAACCTGAAGAATACTCCAAGTGTCTCAGTTTGCTAGGATATAACAACAGTTTTGCAGTTCCTTCACAACTCAGCTGTGTAAGGCATTGCGGGAAAGCGATGGCAGTGCTTATGAAAAGAATTTGTTATAGTGCTGTTAGGTACTTTCAATGTTCAGGGTTTATGCAAGAGATATTAACAGCTGCTGGATAGTGAATGGGCATAGGGAAGTCAGGGTCAAATCTTACCAATAAGTGAATTTTCCTGATCTCGAGTCATTTAGAAAAAAAAATCATTATTTACTTATTATTAATGCAAAATAATTTTCTTATTTTGTAGATTTACATGAAAATATTTTCCAGCATTCCAGTTTCCTTCCCTAAAATACAATGCATTAATCTTGACTCTCCTGATTTGCTGTGAATAAAGTAAAAGTAATTCTGGCAGCCATAATGTTTATAAACCTAGTTATCATACAATCAAAATTTCATTTAAGCAGGTATATTTTATATCTCTGTGTTTTTCTCTTTTCCTCTTAGGATTCTTGACATCTCTCATAAGTTCTGGTGCTGGTGACTCACTGTGATTTTTGTTTCAGTAGCACTTTTGACAGCTGACATCTCTGAAAGTGGCTCATCCTGCTAATTGTCAAATGGGAGGTCTAAATTAGGCCATAGTTTCACAAACATATTTAACTGCCATAAGGTGACAATGTAAGTGAAAGAAGTAGTCCTTTCCCCCCGGTTAGAACAACCATTTATACTTTCCTACAACAGACCGGATTGGAGAGCTAAAAACTCAGTGAGAACAGAAAAAGTTTTTCCTTAACCTAGAGAATTTTTCCATTCAGTTCACACTACTTCAAGGACTATGGTGTGTTATATTTTTCTGATTCATTTGCCTCTACCATAGTTTCTAAGTTACAAAATAATGCATATTAAAAAAACACCCCAAAAACAAAGAAATAAAGCAAACAAACAAAAAACTAAACCCAAATCCCAGGATAAAAATACCACCAAAAATCCACACTTAAAAATGCAAGAAGATATTTTCGGAAACTCATAAACTCAACAGCGTTGTATTAAAACTTTCATTCTTTTTGACTAATCAAAAACGTATCTGTGTATACCTAATATTTCAAGTTTCAGTTTATTTATAACTTTTTATTCTGCTAAGAGGATTCTTTAGAAAACACTGTTGTCTGGTACTATATTGCTCTATGCTATGTCAGTAGTTTAGGTGTTTCACCTCATAGCAAGTCTTATGTTCTTCCCTAAGTTTAGTCATAATAATTAAAATATACTCAGGACCAATCTTTAATTGCATAGCTTTATTTTCCGTGCCTCTGCTACTGGTAGTTCAATGGCCTTAAATGTGTGATGCAAAATTGTTAAATTTTGTCTTTAAATCATTGGATTTTCAGTGCAGGCATTACTTTCTTCAAAGCTTTGCCCAACAGAAAACTACTTTCTTGTTCTTTCAACATCTGAGTCACAGGCTTCCTTTTACTTGTCACCTCCAAAGCAGGCTATTCCATGTGTAGCTACTGATTTACCAGCCTGTCATTTAATCTGCCCATAAGAGAAGTGAAAGTTGTGTAGTGATCAACTTCACTTCTGATTGACGATTTTTAAACCTGAATCTTTTGTAACTCTTCCTGGGAGATACCTCTCCCTACACAGTGTTGCCACAAATAGGTATAAGTATGGCTGCAATGCAGTCCATAATTGGTACATAGTGCCACCTCTTGAGATGTGCTCATTCTGGTTATTCCAGCTTCCCAAAGCATTATCTTCTACCAGTGAATGTTAAGGGGTGTTGAGGTAGACTAAGTCAGCACAGGCTACTTCCATTTCAGAAGAGGGCTGTGCTGCAGTTCTGTGTAGAGGAATTCCATCTGTTACTCTGCTGTAGTATAATCAAATATATTTTTGTCTGACATGAAAATGTGCCTTGGCAGAGGCAAAGTGCGATGGCAGCAGGGTAGGTGTGTTAAGGGAGAGGCAGTGACCTGGTGAGGTAGGAGGAGGACCAAATATTGTGGTTTGACAACTGTGATAGACAAGGGAGATGTTAACTTGGGTATGTGGCAATTGTATAAAATCTAGGGTAAGGAATACGATGGCATCCACTCGGTGGATTTATTTCCACTTTAAAGTTGACTTGCACCTTTTGGTTGGGTGTCCCTGGATTATTTATTTCTGTGAAAATCAGTGAATTTTTAGACTCATAAAAATATTAAAATTGTTTGGTTGGGTTGCTTTCTGTATTTTGAGTATGCATAATAAGTGATTAGTGAAGAATGCATAGAATTTGGGGATTAATATAATTTCCTCTTGAGGATTTGCATAACTTGAGAGTGCTTCGTGCATTACTGTCTTTGCCGTAGCCATGTTTTCTAAGGATCAGAAGATATTTTTTTGAAGGAGTCATTCTTCAATTAAAGATAAATCTTTGAATTCCAGAGAGCTTTTTATGAAATAAGTTTCTCCATGACTTTTTTTACAAAATAGTCTGTGTGTGTCTTTATTACCATGCAGTTGATTTTTTTTCAATTTCTACACTAATTTTTCTTCAGGTATTCATAGTCAAAATTAGAGATTTTTTCCTTTTTAATCACTTCTTAATGTATGACGGGACATATAATAATAGCAACAGTAATACATATTCTCCCATGAGGTTTTTTTCATTCTAGCATCTGCCACCCCACCTCTAATGGCTTTTTATCACTTTTGGCTGCCTCAGTTTATCAAACTGAGTCATGCCATCAGGAAGCAAACTCTACCTAAGCTGAATGGAAGGATTCCCAGATGGTGTTTTTTTTAAGTCATCGTGGTATGGTTATTTCACATTTGTGAACAACCTTGAGAAATTCCCCCTGTCTCAAAAACCTTGTCAATCATTAAATTTCAGAAATGTAGCTGGTAGCAGCAATATACCTTTTGATAAAGAATGTGCATTATTTTGCTTCTTTGAATAACCATTTTTTCTGATATGAATATGTGAGCCATGCATTTGAAAATATTTGATTAACCTAATTCATAAATATGTCATGTAATTATGCATGCCTCAGTAATAGAAAAAAAGGAATTTTTTTAGCTTTAAAGGATTTAATCAGAGCAGGATTCCCCTGCAAATGAATAGAATGATCCTCCTTCATCTGTGGGCTCTATGCCAAGACCCATGAGCATGGCAAAAAAATCTGACTGAAGGCTTTAAAATTAGGTCTCACCTGTCTCTTCACAAATGCTAATAAAATTAAAGAAATAACTAGTTGTATTCCAGGCTCATTAAATGTTCTCTAAAGATTTTGGAGGCTGAAATGGGGAGACTGGGTTGATTCTGCCGTATGCTTGCTGAGCAGGGCGTTAGGTTTTGGAAGCAGGCTGCCAGCATGCTCTGCAGCAGTTTGCAGGTGTAAGGACGGCAACCTTTGCAGTTTGTGCTCTCAGAAATCCACTGACATTGTTGGTGCCTTTAAGAGAGTATTGAGAAATTCAGTAAATTTCTGCTTCCTTAGAGGCTTTTGGAATAAATTAATGCTATGAAATCCACAGGGATGAACAAGCTAAAATATCTTCTTCACCTCACAGACTCAGGGAAATGTCTGTGTTACTGTAGTAAATAGTAGCAAACCTGCTAGTGCTATTTCTTACATGTGTAGGAACAGATACTGATAGTGACTCTTCAGCTTTTGTGGGATTTTTTCTAAGTGCAGAATGTAAACTAATTGAATAATGAACTTCAATAATTAAAAAAAAAAAAAAAAAGAAGAAAGCGGTATTATTCATGGTCACAATATTTTGGGGATTAAATGGGAACAAAAAAAGATCAAGAATAGTACCTGTGAATTTAATATTTCAAGGTGAATGGTAAACATGTGCTTGTTAGTCATGTTTTGCTGATTTTTTTTTCAGGGCAAAATTGAATGGCTAATTACGTGTGCCAAGCAAAGCAATACTAATGTAATACTAATACTAATAGCCAGGACTGGTAGCAGAAGAGCTGCAGGCTGATGGCTCTTATAGTGGGTAATTGAGCGAAGTGTGAAGTTATTCGCCTGTAAACAAAGCAGACAGACTTTACTTTGAGCCATGTTTTATTGGTAATTAAAAACCTACATAGTAAATCCACTGGAGAGGTGTACATTTATACCTGCCATGTGGGGAGGGAGGGAGGCATCAGCTTCAGAGCCTGAGACTTCTGTATTATAAAAAAAGGCTGGTTCCAGTAGGTGCAGCTATGAGGAGGGACGTGGGGTAGTGGCAAGCAGTGCTACATCTGAAAGCCAAGTGCCATCAACATTTGGTGACATAGTTAGACCTAGACCAAAATGTGTTTGTGTGAATCTGTGCCTGAAGCCGTCACACTCAGAGTACACAGACATGTGGGAGCAGGTCTGCAGGAGCTCATTTTGGTCAGATTGTTGTTATTTACCTTCCTCAGTGCAAAAACAGATGGGTACCTCTACAGGATGTTATCCTACTATTCCCATTTTTTCCATTATTTGCTTAATGAGAAAGACAGTGGTTTGATTTTGCTGGCTGTAATAGAGATGTGCCTGATTTGCTGCTGCTTTATTCATTGCAGAGCAACTGATGTGAAGGTGAACTCTGTTGTTCTCTGAAATGATGTAGACACTGGGAAGTAATTTCACGGATTTTTTTGTTTTGCTTTTTTACTTCAGCATAGAATTGAAGAAGTTCCTTCTGTCTCCCAACTTTGCTGTCCAAAGAATTACTGGTAAGTGCAACACTGAATGAAGTGTTCTGCTTTGTTAAGATTTTCTTTTAAAAAGTTTTCATACGTTTCATTTTATTACAGAAGTATTTTAAAGGTGAAATTCAAAGAGGATGATTGGACATTACCTAATGTCCTAATGTACTGTCAGTTATACCATGCCTAGATTCCTCGTAATTAAATGAACTAAAAATTATAGGGCAAAAATGCAAACAAGTTATTTGTAATTCACTTGTTATGGCACTTAAACAGAGTTCTGGTAAATAGAATTTCCTCTAATGCTTTTTTTAATATTTCTTGGCACGTCTTAAAAACCTTTTATTTCCTGAATTGATGTTCATTCCAATTAAAAATAGAGGATGCTACATCATTCTGCTGGTTCAAATTGAGATACACCCCCTGTAGCTTTAGAACATGAAGGCAGCAGATTAAATCTCTCTAGGACTTTCATGATTGTGAGCAGTTACCATCTGATTGTTGTTCAGCAGCCTATGTGAAATGAATTAGTAAATTTTTGGAGCAGCATAAACAAGCCTGCAATGCTCTGCTGCCTATTCTGTACATAAATAGACAGGCCAGTTCTCCAGAGATGGCAGTCTGGCACCTCTTGCAAGTTTTGCATTCACTTAAAATTCATTGTTAATTGTTAAGTGCTTACAGCACACTTGATATTGTAAAAAGTAAAAAGATACAGTTCCTGCCTGGAGGAGCTTACTTAAAAGGTAAGCAGAACCAACTTGTTCTTTTCCTACACAGCAAATACAGTTTTCATTGTGTTTTATTCAAATTCTCTTATACTTGGAGAATATGGGCTTCAATGCAGGTTACACAACATTTCTTTACTGACTTTCCTTATTACCCAGTTCAGAGCGAAAGAACTGTCAAAGCATGCCTGGCTGTATGCAGTGTGACAGTTTTCACTGTTCAGAACAATTGGTCCCAACTGCTCTTATTTCTTGTTTAAGGTTTCAAACCACTTTTGAAAGCTGTCAAATTCCATGTTAAGCTCCTCGGGAGGAGAAGGAATGAGTTTCTGGATAGCAAGACAAGCCAGAACTGATGCATAGTGAATAGCATGAGAGGCATAATATTACTTGGAAGGATCTCTGACAAGTCTGTGCCCTCTTTTCCATAAGGCACAAAGTTTTACCATTTTCCTTCGGGGGGGTGGGGAGAACAAGAAAATAATAGATTTTGCAAATGTGACATTCTCTTGAAGGAAAAAAATACACTATCCTGCATTTTATAAATAGAATGTGTAGAATTTTATTTGTATAATTTCTTCTCAGGTAAGAATTACTACACAGCAGTTTTGGGTTTATGTCCACGGCTATACTTGTTCCAATCCTTTCATTCCAGAGTCTCAATCACAGGCTTCCTAAATAGTAACAATGTTAAATGTTAAGATTTGGCTGAATGAGGGAGAAGTTGTAGTTTAAAATAAATGGTGAAATGGAAGAAAATGTAGGCAATAGGTAGTGAATTACCTGAAGCATGTAGAGAAAGAGAGAGATACAAAAATACTCTGAAAAAATACAGATAGAAAAGAAGTGGGATCAAATCATGACAAACAGAGCACCTCTGGAAAAGTTTTTGGGTAGTGTATGTTTTGCTTGTACTATTCTGGTCTATGAATGAGCCACTTGCTTTAATAGGACAGCAGATTATAATGAGAAAAAAGAAAATATGATTGGAAGCCATCACTCTGGGGGCTCCTAACTGAAAGGCAGCTGAGGAACCAGGTCACAAGTGACCTGGGAGACTCCTGGCTCGGCTGCCTTCAGATCCCACTGAAGCTGAACCTGTGATTTGGTGCCTGGAGTTTTCAGGATTACGGAAGTGCTGGCTGTAAGAAAGGGAAATGTGAGGGGCAATAGGTGTTAAGAGCTGCTCAGCTTCTTGCTGATCAGTGTGTAGGAATTTAGAGATCTTGAGATAATATTTTTAGCAAAACAAGTACTCCATGTAAATGTTCTAAATATTTCCCCTTCTGTTAAATCAAAGCTGTCTAGTCCTGATCCTGTCATTTAATTCACAAATGGAAGACATATGGGTGCCAGATTCAAAAGAAATTGGGTGAGCTCAGAAGAATTACCACACAGTCACTCAGCTCACTAAAATTTCACTTTTCGCTTCAGGACACCAGAAAATCCTTGTTGACATTTCAGCCCTTTCTGTTGCTTTCAGACCCTTCTACCAAAATATTCAAGTCTATGTGTCAATAATCTATTTTAAAGAGTCTGAAAGAACCACCAGTATCAACATATACTTTGCATTAAGTGTGGTCCAAGGGGACCTTGACAAATTTACATTTGTTTTAGGGAATACCAAGCTGATCCAAGTGTAGCTTCTTTCATAATGTGTCTAATGGGAGAGATGATCAGCTGAAGAATAAAAAAAGATTGAACTCAGAAAGTACATTAGACTAGGCCACAGAAGCAAAGTAGAGGTCTAGGATCAATATTTCAGACACTCCAGCGAATTTAAGCAAAACTAGCTTAGATACTGAACACTCAAGACTATTTCAATGTAATTATCAAAACATAGATAATTGAAAGTATTCTCCATGTTTGAAGCTCTTGACTGTGTAGCCAGTTATACAGTTAAGCATTCTGGATACCCTCTGAGCAACACGAATTTTAAGTGAGGGGAATGAATCTTACTTTAGTTGTAATCATTTAGACAGAGTAGTGGAAGGCAATCAACATGTACAGAGTGCTGGAAAAAGAGTTTTGAGTTCTCTAAAAGGTGGTAATTGGTAAAAGTAGGCCTAGGCTTTGTTCGAAAACACACTAGTATTTTTTTTATTCCAACTTATTTTTATATCAAAATGGTTGGCGAAAAAATACTTCAGGCATGGTGATACATCAACCCAACTAATTCATATTTGCTGATTGCGATTTTTCAGTAACAGGCTAAAATGTTCTGAAATTTACTTTGCTTTGCTTTTCAAGTTACTGGAATATGTAATGCATCAGTCTTTTGAAAACAGAAATGTAGATGCCAAGCATATTTGAAAGATGAAGAGGTTCTTATGGTAAGCATAGCATGCATATGTGCTTTCCTCTACAGACCCTCCTAAACATAAGCTCACACATATGCCTTCAAAGCAGCTGTAAAAAAAGGTCTGTTTCTGATCAGTCCTTATGGCTCATGATGAAAAGAGTCCCCATTGGCAGCATATGTCCTATTCTGTGTTATCTGGATTTGGCTTAGACAGGATTTTATCTCCAAATCATTTGGGTATAGGCAAGGAAACACAAAGAGATGAGGTCATAGAAGTAGACATGCTTCCTGTAGTTCCTATACAGCAGCATCTGCAGGGAAATCATACTCTTTAACCATGAATTGCAGCATGTAAGTATAGAGTGACAGAGAAAAAACTATCTACATGTGTGTGCCTGTCATATGAAGATAATAGGTTTTGCAAAGGCTTATTATTTGGTAATTAGCTGTTAAACTGAATGATTTGGACTGTCTGCTCCAAAACATAGTAGATTCCTAGCTATACTGGTTGCAAGAATTGGTAATGTAAGCAGGAAGTCATACTCCCATCACTTTCGTTACTGAAAATCATTGTGCTCTTTTCTGAAAAGTTGTAGAAAAAAAATTAATAAATATGCTTGTAATGTTTTCAAACTTCAGCCTGCAAATGCAATCCAGAAAGCTAAATGCAGCAGTAACAGTAAGCAGATTCCCAACTGGGAATACCTCAGGAAGCAGTAAATACTTCAGTAACAAAACCTTCAAGACAGATGAAAAGTGAGACACGCTCCTACAAAAGCCCCATACATAGTTTTATGTAATGTTTTAAATTATTTATTATTATAAAATAAATAGAAAAAAATACAATTCCACAAAAAAACCATCCCAATCTTTAAATAACAAACTCAGGAATTATAATTTACCATAAGTAGCACAGTTTAAAGTTGAAGTTCAGTAAAAGTTAACACTTTTTACTATATGACACATTGCATTTTATTCAGCTACTTATTGTGGTTGTTAAAAAAAATATTTGGGGGAATATATTTTTTTGCTACTGGTGTTGCTACTGTCCTGATAATATTTTAGACTAAAGGTGTTATCATCCTTCTAAAGATTATTGTCTCACTTTCTTTCAAAAATTTAATAATTTTTTTTTGCACTTTGCTTGCTGGATTTTGGTTGAAAATTATCTAAACAACTTTGGTCATTATTTTTCTAGTGATTATTATAAGCTTAAGGTCCTCTAGGAGAATGTCAAATTATATGTCTATAATTACTTAGACTCCTTTCAGTTTCTGTTCAATAAAAAATTTCAATCAATAGCTCTTGGCACACAATAGCTGTGCAAAGCTCCTTGCCTCTTCAGGCAAGAAATTCCAGCCTGTATAAATTATGAATTCTCATCCCCACAAAAGCTTGTATTAAGTTGTCTGTTATTCGCCATTCATCTATAGATTGTGTGAATCCTCTTTCTCTAATAATTATATATTTATATCAGATAGACTGCAAAGATACTTGGAAGTAGGAGAAATCTATTCTCAGGAGCGTACTGAAGGAATATTGGAAATGTTCCGTAAGCTCAATACATTCTAATGGCTTTTCCCAGCCAAGGAAACTGGTGATTGTAAGACTTCAGGCCCCTGTTGAATATGAAGCATGCCAAGCACACCAGATCAGCACTTGAATTAAGGTGAACATTACTGAGGTGTTTTAAATCATTAGAGGAACTGTGCTTTGTGCTGTTATGCTGTCTATGTAAGACCATCCTTTATACCGTTCTGAGTACCTTCATTGTGGCTTTGGGCCTTTTTGTGGTACACCCTGGTTGTGTGTTGGACTTGAGGAAATTAAAAATACACAACTTAGTCCTCTTTTGCATCTGCTGGGATGCACCAAAACCCACTTCATTTTTAATTGTTTCATTGCCAAGTTTCAACATCTATTGCTTATGTTGACAATGTCCAAAAGATTTAATTACCATGTGCTTGTAATGCATCCAAAACAATCCCTTTGCATGTATTTTTAAACTCAGATTTGAAAAGAACTCCTCTGTACAAAAATTATTTTTAATGAAAATATAAGAATTGGAAGCATTAACAAAGTAGTAACACAAATATAACAGGAGAGTAGAGAATCATTTAACTCCGAATTACAAAAAGTCACATCTTAGCCACATGATGACTTGCACAGGCCTTCTGCTGGTACTCATTTCCTGTTTCAAATCTCAAAATTACAGAAAATACTTTCCTACCATTTCCATCTTAAGGTGCCACCACATTTCACTGAAGCCTGTTGAATCATTCCTGACAGAATGGCATGCAGTGAGCACAGGCAGGGATGTGACCCCCAAAAGTTTATCAATAGAGATAAGTGCTCAAATTATAGTCAGAGAGAGTTTGAGAGCCACAAAGCATTTTGTGAGAATATTAGCGTGGTCCGCAGGTAAATATGCAAATAGACATTAAGTATTCATGGCACTAACAGTAGTGCTTATGACTGTTAGGGGTAGATTTACTAAAATAGCAGAAAAGAGATAAGCTACACTTCATTAGGATAGATGAGAGGAAAAGGAGTGAAGCAATACATTGTATTAATATTCTGAGTGATTGACATACCAGGCATGGACTCCATTTTATTACTGTCTATGAGAAGTTGAAATAAATGAGATGAGTCAGTGAAGACTTAATGAACAGCAGCAATATTCCCTTATTGTTAGCACAACTAATAGCAAGTTTCTGAAAATATGGCACTAGGAATAGTGGAGGACTTCCAATTTAACTCCAGATTTATAAACACTAGAAATGACATTTTGAAGAGCTATTGATTAGTTACATGAATTTCAGTTCCAAGTAAAATGCTGAAGATTTTTGGATTTGAACAACAAAAAATTAGAGGCGAAAGTGCTAATTATGATAATGAGCACAAAGATAAATCTTGTCAAATTACTCTTTATTTTGAAAAAATCCTAAATCTGTTTAAAAAGGCAAGTGTAGAAGCATAGATTTATTTTTTTTTAAAATGTTCTAAATATCATGCACTTTAAGCACTTACTTTGGATGCAAGTGATCAAATTAGGTGGGCTACAGGCTGGGCTAATAGATTTTAAAATACTATTAATAAGGAGAGGTATCTGAGTGATACTATTTCTGGGAAGGACCCTCTATAAATTGGTTCTTTATTTGGTGTAATTAATATTTTTGTCAGTTATGCACACTATGCTATAATGTTTTTGATAGTAAAGTTTGCAGATGACATGGAAGAAGGAATAAAGTTTATAAGGTTCGTATTTCAAGCCAAGCTGCACAGTCTGGTTTAAATATTGGAGGTGAAAACACCAAATTTGAATCTAGTCAAATGCAAGGTACAAGAATTGGGACTTCAGAATGTAGGATAAGAAAGTTCATTCTCAAATGAAACGAGAATGAAAGATTTAAAAGCCAAAACCACCTCCAAGTGTATGGCCTGGGCAAGAAGGCCAATGAGCTACTGTGATGAGGAGAATGGAAAGCAACAAGTAGAAGCAGGGACATGAGCATGGTATGAGCTGGAACGTGTGGCACTGATGAGGTTTTTTTTTAAAATATTCTGCCTTTTATTCAAGGAGGAGTTTAAAGGTCTATTAACAGATTGCGGGAGATGCAAAAAATTGTTTTGAGGGACTGGCAATGAGATTTAAACCAAGTTGAAATAATTCAGCTTCTGAACTTAATGAAAAGAAAATTAAGAAGCTTGTATTACTGTTGGGTAGAGAAGATACTACACTGGGAACTCCCCAGCTTTTCTGACAATGGAGTCATATTTTCTTAAAAACAGCAGTTGATACTAAATGAGTTTACCTGCAGTTTATTTTAAAATGCAGTTTATTTTAAATAAATGTGGAACAGCTGATACAAAAGGCAGTGGATATACAACTGGTCTGGACCTTTAATTCAGATTCAGAGCAAATCCAGTTTAAATTCTTCACTTCCTTCATATTCATAACTTAGCAATTCCACTTTTGCCTTCATCTTTAAAGAAGTTTTTCCTATGACTAATAGGAACAGTTCTGCTTTAAGATTATTGTTATAATCAAATTATGTCCTTTAGAGGTCATGAAACAGCTTCTCAAAGATGCATAAGTTAGTCTATATTCTGTTTATTTTTTTTCTCTGAATTGCTTTGAGGAAGTATAAATTAGCACTGGGAATTAGACAGTTTTCAGAGTATACCTGTAGTCTGAAGGACTAATGGAAATGAGCCAGCTATGTCTTTGTCATGAACTCAGCTTTAAGGTGGTTGTTGAGCTTAGAGCTACTATTCAAGTCATCAAGGAAGGAAGGAGAAAGCCCTTGGAAGCCTTTCTTTTGCAGCACAGGACATCTTGATACATTTCATTGAGCAATCACTTATCACAGAGGCACTTGCTGTGATTTTTGTCTTCATTCTATGACCTTTGTCACCCAATAATTTAATTTCCTTCTGAATCCAGTCAAAATAAATAAATTGTGGCTTTATTAGAGGAGTAACTGAGCTAAATCCAGTGGAATGAAGCTAAAACTAAGCATTCTAGCCCATGAGGCTTGAAGTTATATGAAGTAATGTTGCTTATATTTTCCAGTTATTATTTGCCTAAAATCACTGCTTTATCTGAATGTGGCTTGAGTAAACTTATAATGGATTCGTATTTCTTTCTATATTGGTGTTGAAAATACTTAAGAACACCTCTTGGCAATGGCAGATTTCATCATACTGCTCCAATTCTAGACTGACATGACCATTCCAGCAGATTCAGAGTAACAAAGAGGAGTGGCACAGGCTGTAGGAATAAAATATCAATATAGCCTCACAAGTAACACTGCTAGAGCTCAAGCATCCTCTCTTGAGGTGCTGTGTTAAAAAGTAAAGAAATTACTCATCCTGTTCTCGTTTAAAGAAGGAGATAAGAAAAGTTCAGTGGAAAACTCAATGTTTCCAGGAAGCAGGTAAATCAAAACAGAAATCCTGCAGGAGGGTTTGAGAGCTGCTTTTATGGGCAGACAGTCCTATAAATATTTCTGTTTCAGTTTCTATTCTTAAGGCACTTGGGGACGTGGTTTACTTGTGAACACAGTGATGCTGGGTTAATGATTGGATGTAATGTTAGAGGTCTTTTCCAGCCTAAATTGTTCTCTAATTCTATTCAGCTTCCACAGTGATTCTGACTTGTACTGTAAGAGAGAGCTCCATCTCCTACACAGAGGACTCTGTTTAGACCTGGAGCTTTCAGCAGGCTTCAGCCAGTTGTTCTTAGGTGAATGAATAGAGAGATTTGCATTGCCTGATTTCCTTTGCAAGTCCACCTTTGGATGCAAGGAGACCAAAATCTAAATTTTGCAAGGCAATGATTCAAAGCTGCCATAAATTGAGATACTAGTTCTGGGAGGAAGATGGTCTCTGTCATGACTGTGATAGGTATCCCAATACTGCACTGTAAGCAACTGAAGAAGGAGGAGTAGAAACCTGCCTTTCCCAAGGTCATAGTGCCACAGCTTCCAATAAAAAGTTAAAAACTGTTAAAGTAAATAGGACGAAGGAAAGAATTTTGCTTCATTAAAGTAGCTTCAACAATAGAACTTGCTGAATTCACCTGTGGTGACATGTTAAAAATAGAAACAGAACAGTATTTTCCCTTATTGACATCTAAGGACTTAGTGATTTGAGTATATACAGCTGAATCTGAAAGAATTACCCACTAGGAATGACTGAGAAAAAGAGAATTTCTTCAGTAGATTTCTTTGAGATATCGTTACAGTGTGGAATCAGTGTGAAAGATATTAGCATAAAGAGCTAATATCATTTGATGACAAGGCATTTTTTTCATCTTTTCACGGCTGGTTTTGTTTGTTTGTTTGATTTACTCTGCCTGAAATCAAGCCATAGTGGCTTACAAGGACATTCTGTTTACTTTCTCACATAAGGGAAGGAAAAAGAGACAGCTGTGTCAAAAAGATGAGCAGGATAAGGAAATATAACAGACTTTCATGTCTCTTTGTCTTGCAAACTTCAAAGTACTGCAATTACTGTGTTAATTGTTTTTATTTCAGAGTTTACTGAAATGGAAGATCAATTAATAATAGCCAAAATAATACTTATTCTGGCAGATAAAATGAATGTTTTAAAGTGTTTTAGAAGTTGCTGACTTTTCTTTAGATGAGATAGTATTCATATCTTTTTTAACACTTTTGTGCAGTGCTGCTAAGCTCAGTATTAGAAAAAGGAACACTTAAGTGTAAGTGAAATCTGCAAACCTAAGGTGTTGGTAAGGATGTGTCTTGCTGTGTAAATAATAAAACACTGGTTATCAGTCAGCAAACTGGAACCTCAGAACCTGGGATTTGCAGAATCTCACAGCCCCTGGGTCCTCCTGCTCTACAAGGGACTACCCTCAATGCACAAAGATTTGGGACATCTGGTGGGTTGGACCACTGTGTCATTCAGCACTAAATGAAGGTTGATGTGTTTAGTACAGAGGAATTATCCTAATAGACTTGTCTCATTCTTACAGAGCTTTATCTTTGGGTAGGTGAAGGAGAAATGAAGACAGAAGCACACCCTGACCTAGATGCCTGAGCACCATCCATATTTAACTACATAATTTGAAGGCTGAACAGTCTTTTGCCTATGAGAGCTTGTAGTGTGCAAGTGCAAAATTTGGATGTGGAATACATAACCTGAAGAGCTTTGATTACTGCTCAGTAAATTCACTGTGGAAAACACTGACTGACACTAGAGACTGGAAAAGTTACCTGAGACACAGGTTTCTTATTTAGGTAATTTTGAGCTCTTATATTGTAAACTATGCTCAAGTGACCAGGAATATCTTGGGAAGAAAAGCAAGAAACCAAAGGGAATCTGTGTTATTTCCTGGAAGCATCCAAATGATGGAAATAAGAGGAACAAGAATACAGGAACTGGAACAATTTCTTTGGTGGGAATCAGTGATATCTATTGAAAACATTTAACAGGTCAGCCACCCTTTTGTTATTAAGCATATTTCTAAAATTTGTGGTAAAGTAAAATACAAGAAGTATCACTTTTCTATAAAGAACTACATCTGAATTATTTTCCTTTTCTCCCCCAAAATTTAGACATCTCAAAGACATGAAAAATTAAAACTTAATGAAAGTGATACAGTTCGTTTGACTGGTCTGGGCCCATGTCAGTTAAAGAAAGACAAAGATAAGGTACTTGGGTCCAGTATGAAATTGAAGTGATGAATTTATGCCTTTTAGGTAAATGTGAGTAGTGATTGTATCTTTGTGTGTTGCTAGAGGGGATAACCAGTCTTGTGAGCATGTAGTAGGTCATTCAGGATTTAGTTTTAGCCACTTCTGCATCTGTTTTAAATCAATATCACAAATGGTGCATGCTGGGGGCTATTTAGGAGGGGGTTGGGTGAAGGAAAAAAAAAAAAGAAGAAGAAAAAAGGCACCTTATTGCTTTTACTGCTAATGGTACATTTATTATGCTGAACCATAAATCTGTTCTGCCTGATACTGTTCTTAGGCATCAATAATGGCTTGGAGTTCAAGGTACTACCACGACAATTTCTAGAAGTGTTCTGATGGATGACTGACAACTTAACTTAATCTCCAAAAGTAAGTGTGGACCCTTTCTTGCTCTTAAGCTCATAAAAGCTAATTTAGGCAGATGCTAAAAATAATTGAAATTTAAATTCAATGTCCTGGAATCAGTGACAGAAGAAAATCAAACAGAAAAGCCTGCCAATAGTAATTATTTTCAGTTGATAAAGATCATTCATTTACTCAAAATAAATAGGCATATTTATTGAATGGCGAATTAACTGCTTTTTCATTTTCAACTTTTTTCTTTCCTCCTATTTTTGCCATTCTCTGTTAGTATTAATATGCAAAACAGCAGATGGTTTTTTTATGAGATAAGTACAAAAATAGTCGCTTGGGAAATCAGTTTATAGGCACTCTCAGGGGGTATAATAGGCAGCCCTATAAATCTTACAAAGAATCTTAAAAAGGAATTTAAAATACTATCATAGCTAGTTTTATTGTAGAAGAAGAGATGTCAAAGAGAAATGAAAGAACAATTCATGAATATTGAGATTACTGTGACCTTGACCTATTTAATGTTCATAGTTTAATTGTAGAAGGTTTTTATGCTTAATTGGATTATAATTTTTCAGCTATTTTCTGGGATAATGTATATTTTAAATATCAGAAACTGCATGTGAATACAAAATTACAAAATAAGTGATACCTATCTGAGGAGTATCCACTGAATTAAAGAATTCAGTGTTCACCTTTCATGACTGGAATCATTTGGATGAAAATCAGGGACCTTCTTGTAAATACGTAGGATACTAGATATTATGGAATACTATGGAAATACTGAGGAAAGGAGGCTTGAAAACATTGACATATCTTAACATCTAAGATGTTTGAAAACATTACTACTTTTTAAAATGCTGTTTAATTCAGTTGCAACTTTGGTGAGGTATGATTTAAGGACTAAAGGGTATTTAGAGATGTTCTTCTGCCTATTTGAATATTGGCATTAGTCAGATACCTGGAGGTTTAGTCAGCTAAAGGAGAAAAACATTCCTCTTTGACTAATCCTCCAGTGGTCTTCATTGTGATATGACCAGCTCAAATGAAAAAAATATATGCAGAGTAAATTGAGGTCTTGAGCTGCTAGATATATTCAAGAAAGAAATCAAAAGCTTTTGCCACCTGTTTCAAAAAGGAGTTATGCGATACACATTTATAGGTTTTGCTTGCAGAAGTAGCAAATGCAGAGAAATGGCCAAAGTCTTCAGAGAGACTATGGTAAAGGACTTCTATAAGGAGACTATGTGTTATTGGGTCTAAGTACAGGAGTTCATTTTATGAAGACTTTGAGCCACTGTTTACACATTTCAGCATGACTCACTTGTGCAGGTTGTTCAGGAGCACAAGGGATAAATTATTTTGAGAAAAGAAAAAAAGGTCAGAGAAGGACAGAAAAAACGCCAAAAACCTGCACCACAAGATATTGAAGTTGTCTCTCCAGTCACTGATACCGGAGCATTTTAGTGTTTCAGCAGATCCCAAATGGAATCTATATTAGTATGAGCAAACCTCAAGCAATCATTTATTTATGTGCAAGGCATCTAAGAGCAAGGTGTCTAAAAAAAATTGTCCTGTTAACTCAAGGTTGTTGGCAGGAGTAAGGTCTATGAGATACTGCTTCCTTCATTTCAGCATGGAATAGAAATGATCTTGTGGAAATAAACTTAACAAGTAAGGGTAATTTAGTGGCAAGCACTGCAAACCTCCATTACCATATTTTCCATAAAAGAAAAATTCCAGATTTTGTTTTGTAGGCTTATGTAATAAGCCTACAGTCTTCTGTATTACAGTCTTCTGTAATAATGGCTAGCATTATCTTCGTTATGTGTGGCAAAAGAGTTTAGATTGTTTTTTACTCCTCACATTAAGCCCTCAAGCATACATATTTTTATCTCCATCGTCATGAGGGGTTGTCTAGTCCCCTTTCTTCTTTTCCAAACAGCAGACTTTTCTGCAGTCATTTTCAAAAGTTTTTAAAAGGATTTACTGCATTTACTTTATATACTTTGACCCTCTGTCTGCTGAGGCATCAGAATAATTACTTTGCTAGTTGAGTATTATATAAACTTGACTTATTTTCTTGCCACTGTCAAGCATCAGGCATTAATACTCATATTACCAGTGCAGCTGCTCAGAAAAATATTTTGCTGAAAGTCCTACATGTCAGCAATTTCTGTATCAATTTATGTTTAGATAGTCTTGACTTGCCAACAGAGCAAACTCAAGGATAAATGTTTATAGGAGTTACTGTAAATTGAAAAGTAGTGTGACTCAGTGGAAGAGGAATTTGGCTAGTACCTGAGAGAGGTAAACAATATTTATACTTCAGACAAAAGCTGTGGGTTTCAGGTGTATGTTGAATGACAGAACTTAATGTTTGCAGACTATTACACTGGATTTACTTAGCCTCATGAGAACAGACTATGATGAGGTTGTCCTCTGGTTGGATAAGTTATAGGAAATAACACAGAAAATATGACTAGAAAACTTAGAAGGAATATCCAATTCATCATTTAGATGATAGAAGGAATCAGCTGTATCAAACTTAGACAAATTTGCCTAAACTGCAGCATCAAACTGTATAGGGCCTTTGCAATGCTGCCGGCCAAATTTGCATTCTGGTCATTTAGGTAGCCTTTTGTACTCAATTTCTGTGTGATGGGTTGGGTAACCTGTAGTTTATCAATGAAATTCCTTTCTTTTTCTACCTGATGCCCTCAGCATTTGGTTATCTCCAGTCAGACTGTCCTGCCCAGTGCCATGGCTGTGGAGGCACCCGAGCTTGCTTTAGGTGAGTACTTTGTCTGCTTTGCTGTTTGGAGTGCCATGACCAACAGAATTGCTGGGTTTGCATCTTAATTAATCTGCCCTTATTTATCTCCAAAGCTTAACACAGGTCATGAGGTTTTCAACTCTTGATTTACCCAGGCCAAATATGTAAACAGATTTTTTTCTAAAGCAAGCACTCTTATTTAACCTTGAAACACACCAAAAGCAGAGGTTGGTATATACAAATTATGTAAAGTTTTGAGAGGGCCTTCTCATTAGCAGTCTAAACCAATATGTGAAACTAAATGCGCCAAAGTATTTTTGTTATTTTCTGAAGATTGGAAGTACAGTTACTGATTTCAAATACAGAAATAATTGTTTTTTAAGAATCATTCTCATATTGTATTTTTCTTCCTTTTTTTTTGTTTCCACTTTCTTCTTAACTCAGACTATGCTAACTGTAGATCTTATTAGTGATCTGCCTTTTATATCAAATGCTTCTGATTTTTTTCTCTTTTCTCTTTTTACTTTTTCCTTTTGTGTTTTTAATTCTCAAGAAAAGAAAAGGGAAAGCATTCAACAAGAGGCAATGAAAATATATATTTCAAAAACCAGTGAAATCCAATTATTTTTTTACCTGATCAAATTTGGTAGAAAAGTCATTGTAAGTTTATCTCAAAAGGAGAAATATAAATCAAACAGATTTGTAAGACAAAAATGTGGATTTTTTTTATCTCTTTCACCTTGATTTTCCCTTTTGAGATCAGAGCTCAAATCATGTTTAGTCTAAGGACGTAACTAATAATAATAGTCTGCACCTAACCTGACATCTGTCAATATTCCACGTTGAGACTTAAAACTTTTCTTGATCTGTCTTTTAATGTTGTCACAGGATTTTGTGTCCAGTTGCATTCACTCTTGATCATGTCTAATCAAGCAGTTTCAAATACAACCACAAAACATCTTAGTGAAAACTTTGCCTTCTTTTCTAAAGAGAAACCTTACCAATCAAAATATTAATTCAAGAATAATGTGTATATGCATTGTATGACTTAAGGCTCTCTAATTCCTATGGAAGCATTAAAATGAAATAAATTATGGAATAAAAGTTACATGCAGTAGTTTTAATTTCTATAAAGTGCTTTTTATAAACAAGGTTGTGTAGATTTTTAATGGCTGGCTAAGCCTGAATACTTTTTTCTCCTGTTGTGTCCCGCAGAGAAGTGCTGATATGACTGAAACAATAATAAACAACAAAATATACCAAGGTTTCTCTCAAGAAAAGAAAACAAAAAGCAAAGAAACGCCAGAAATTACTGTAAATATCTTCACAATAGAGAATGTATCTTACCCATCCTTTTCTTGAAAAATCAAAGCTCAGTAATAGAAGCATTTTAACCCCTGTAACACCATGTACAACAGGTAAATAATGGTTACTTTCCAGAAACTAACCTGCATGAAGAAAGATGTGTTGGAGGGAATAGCAATTCCCTTTGGAAATTAATCCCAGACTTTATCTCATACCAATGCTTTCCTTCTACTCACCGGAGTTAGCAGTGCCCAGGCAGAGGTGTGCAGAGCAGTGCGTCTCGGTGCCTCACCTCCCTGCTCTCTCCTGCCAGCTGCAGCTGAGCAGTGCTGCAGCCTGTGACA
>VRYO01002782.1:14531860-14546401 GCA_009812075.1 Sialia sialis
AGTGACAGAGCTCTGCTGCTCCGAGCAGGTACAGCTGCAGCTGAGCAGTGCTGCTGGCTCACATTTGTAACACCCTCACTCCTTCCGGTCATTCGTTCCAGGGGAGGAATGACACCAGCATTTCTGAGCTCTTCTTGTGTTTTCTCCCAGAGCAGTCAGGGGAGGCAGACTTCGTGATCTCCATGCTAACTACCAGCCTGCCTGCTGCCGGTTCTCCCTACTTCTGCCAGTGATGACATTCAGCTTGCTCCTCCACACAGGATACAGCACTGCTTCCTCATTATGTAAGGCAGTCTAGGTCAAGTGTAGGAGAGACACTGCTGGCCTGAGTAAGCTGCTGGATTGCTCCCTCAGCTTCATGGGGTCTGGAAGCTGGATCCTGATCTTTGCTACATCATCTTGGGTGAGTGTTTTTGCATGGTTTAAATGGTTACTGGGCTGCTTTTCTATGCAGATAGCTGTCAGCCATGCTGTGAATTGCAGAGATTATTTCTTAGGTGAAACCAGCTCTGTCAGCATGAGTGAATTAACATATAGTTCTTTTAGGCATCTCAGCTTTAAGACACTTTGCAAATAAATAAATCATAAATGAGGTTTGTTAAGAAACATCCTTTCTGACCATATGGGGATTAGTGTTAATTTGACTGATTAAGCAGTGAATTAAATCCATTTGCTTGAAGATGGTGTGGGAAAGCATTATTGGATATTGCTATTAGCTCTGAGAGGTTTACTGCAGTTCTTGGCTGTTGCATTTTTTTAGCCTTGCGAGTTGCAAATGTGCTTCTCCTATTAAATGTAAGAAAAGAAACAAAAATGATATTTAATTTTCTTATACGCTGTGGTTATTTTTTGAAGCAGCAATTAAACCCAGGATGCTATTTCCTATATACTGCATGAATGTGTGAATCTTTATGCTTTTGAGATGTGTAAGGTGAATACTGCAGATAAAATTACATTTAGTGACTGCTCTGCAGAATGCCAGAACAGTACGTGGGAGCCAGATTTATGTTAGAGGGTTGCTTTTATTCATGAACCATGTAGAATTCAAAGACTTTTTTTTTTTTTGTATTTCAGCCCTGCTGAAAATCAGTCTGTAACAAAGAATAGAACAGATTTGTCCTTAATTATACATACTGGGTATTGTCAGGTGCTGGAATGTCTGATCATACTGGAATGCAGTAGAAGAGGCCTTGGAAAGTAATAACAGCATAACACTGATACTGCAGTATCATATAAGGAATTTCAACAAGACTAGCTTGCTTGCTGAGGACAGCTAATAAATCTGAAAACATTTTTAACACATTTCAGAGATTAATTGGAACTCTTGTCTTTATGTGCAGTACCTTGGACAGCAACTTTTTTGTTCCGTGGTAGAGTGAATCTCCTTTGTGGGACTCAGCAATTTCTGAAAATTAATACAAATTTAAGATACAGTAATGAACTAAGAAATACTGGGGAATGTATAGTTAAAAAAAAAAACAAACCAAAACTGGGAGGAACTTTGGTCAGAATTGTATCAATGCACTGTATTTAACAGCTTACTGCCAAGATTCCTTTTAATATTAACTTTAAAATAGTGGTGTTTGTATTGAATTATATTAATGAGTGTTAAAATAGTAAATTAAGAGTGTGAAATTGTTGGCAATTTACAATATGGCATTTACAAAATTTTCATATGTGATAGGTAACTGCTCACTTCAAGTGGAAATGCCAAGGTCCCTTAAATCAAAATTAGATTGGATATTTATATAAGTTTCTGTAATACTATCAGATTAAAACTAATTTTGGTGGGAAGAAGGGAAGCCTTTTAAATGTGTTTTTTTCTCCCTGTAAAAAACCTAGTTGTTCTTCCCATTGTTCTAGAAATAATTAATAAACTTTAGTTTCAATGCTTGTTCCAAATTGAGGTGTTTTATCATTTTCTTATTGTCTTTGAAAGCTTTTTCTCTGGAAAAGAGCTGCCAAGCAGTCAGTTATCTTTTCATCATGGTCTTACTTTACCAGTTACTATTTATTTTTTTTTTTTTTTTAGTAAGGACAGTTGTATAGATCTGTGCTGAGATTTATTAGATATACCAGGCTGCTGCCTTCATTAATTACATTGTGGAAGTTAGGCTCAAGAAAGTGCAGCTCATTTTTGGGATCTTGATTGCACCTCTGTTGCAATGCAGCATATTACATTGTATAATGTTTTATAGATACCACTTCAGACTTCAAAATACAGAAGTATATCTTTCAAACAAACTTAAAATAATAGTATAGTATAGGAACTTAGAACAAAAATGCTAGGTACCATGAATTATTGCAATGATGTACTTCACATTCTTTGTCTCTTGCTGCATGAAGTGTTCTAAAATAGTTACGCTATTATATATGAGTACACTGTGTTCCATCCCATTCCAAGTGTGGGTGCTTGAGGTATTTTCTTACAGGCTCAAGGAGTATTGATAACATATCTATTCAATTAGAAGAAAAAAATCCTTATTGTCTTTAAATGTATAGTGATCTTCTGGAAGTCTTAGTTTTATTTTTTGCATCATGGTTCATAGCAGGGCACACAGTACTTCTCAGCACAGCAAGCTACAGATAGGATAGCTGCAGGCTACAGAGTGTTAGAAAATGGTGTTTCCAATGTGTATTCACATATCCCATACTCTGGTATATCATTTTGAGTCTAAGAAATTGAACCTGAGCTGTTAAAAATGTTTTGACTCCCTACAATGCAGGATATTGGTTGTTAGTGGTATTTTTCTGTGGTTTACTGGAATTTTCAATCCATGGCTACATAAGTAACTTGCTTTCAATATTCTTTATTTCCTCAAATCACAGTGTGCAGCTGGATTTTCTGATAAACTTTTCACTTTTCCTCAGAGCACTAGAATTTTCTGTACTGCAAAGGAGTTTCTTTGTTCTCTTCATAGTTATAGAAATTACACTGAAACTAAGGAGCATGGAAACAATACCAAAGTATGTCAAATAAGTTATCAGATCTCAGGTTTAATCTTTCTTTTAGTAGTTGAGATGCATATATGCTAAATTAGTGTTACATTGAAAAGGAAACACTAAAAATATTATTGTTTTTGTTTATGTCATGTAGCAGCTAAATGACTGTACTAGTTTAGTTGACAAGCTTTCCGTGTAAGTTTGGGCTCACAAATGTAGATCTTTTCACTGTCTAGAACTGCCAACTTTCATTTGCATCTAGTACACAAAAGTATTCATAGTGTGACAAAAATCTATTTCTGTAGAAATGTGCTTTACCTATTCTGAAGATGGATGTTTAGAAGCTGGCAGATGTGCTTTTCCTTGTGCAAAAAGTTACTATGCTTTTTATTCAGAGGTTTTCCTTGCTTTTCGTTGAAACTGGTTGAATGCAGTCTTCTGTATTGCTACAGTTTGTCTCATTTTTCAGGTCCTTGGTCTCCATTATGATGTTTTCCCATCCTTAACTGCTTGGGTGGCACTTCTGTGACTGAAGTACAATTGGTTCACAAGTTTAGAAAGAGAAAACGTCCCTTGGATCATGATATTCACCAGTGTGTCCATGGAGGATCCTGGTTGGCTAATCCCTTATGTCTTAGATTGAATACTCCATTAGCTGTTCTCCACACTCACTGTAATTCATAGAATTCATTGCTAGAGCACTAGAAAGAGATACTGTAAAGAATCAAGGGAGATTTTTAAAAAATGTTTTGGTAAATAAAATGTACCTCATAAACTTTCATTAAAAAAACATACATAATATATATTGTTCTTAACACTTTATTAATTGAATATAACATTCTGCATTGTTGCTTATGTGATTTACTTGCCATGGCTGAACATCTGAACTTCTAAGGTTAACTTTGAAGGTTTCTCTAGAATATACACAACTATGTTTGCAGCAAAAAAATGCTGAAACATAGTTGCTTGTTGCAGCAAAAATTATGAAGGATAGAGACGAATAAACCTACATTCCATTTTAAATTAATTTACAGTTCACTATAAGGTCTTTTCAGAAAGGGAACTGTGCTGCAGAGGAGCACTAGAGAAGGACTTCGAGATGAATCCCTTCATGCGCTGAGCAGTAACAGACCCTCCTAATGCCTGGTGATCACTAAGGCTCTTGAGCCAAAATCTTACTGGGCTGTTCTTCACCAGTGCTCGTGAATATTTACACAGTGTTCCTGAGGTAGGACAGGTCAAAATCTGTGTGAGGAGAAGCGAACCATAGATCCTCCCCCATTATGGCAAAGTTACCAGGGCTGCAGAATGTGAAGTCTGCAGGATTGCAAGCTCATGGCTCTTTGGAAGTTTGCCTGGCAGCTGTGTCCCTGCTGTGAGTGGCTTGGAGGGTTCTCCTCAGTGCCTGCTGGATGGCTGCTTCAGCCCATGCCCATTTTCTCCTTGGGCACTCAGGGAGGGATTTGTCACCACAGCTGCATGAAGAGCTGTACAAAGATTTTCAAACTGAATGCAATAAGTATCCCTGTACTTGGTTCTTTTTTACAATTATTTGAATAGCTATTGGCAGTTTACTTTTTGTTTGCAGATGGAAAAAAGGCAAACGTTAGGTGTTGGGGAGGAAAGGGAGACCATATTTTATTTACTAGCTTTCCATCTATCTGAGAATTAAAGCAGCTCTGGTTGCAAAATCTATACATTTTTTGTTTTTTTCAGTTGTGGTGCAATATATTAAACTTTAAAAAGACAAGAATTCATGAGATACAGCTCTGTAGCAGTTGGAAAAAAGTTGCTGTTGTGTTGATCAAATCTCTCTCAAGCCCCACAACAGATGACAGTCTGGTTCAAGAGGCCACCAAGAGAAGCTTGTTAAGATGATCAGAAACCCTGTCACTTTTCCTGATGATGTTAGCTGCTGGAGTTGAATTTGAGCACCTATTTATACTGTGAGCTGTGAAATTGGAGCCATGAGAAATCTGCTTGGAAAAAACAGCTTTCAGCATTCTGTTTATGATACTTGGAGATTTCTCAAAGTCAGTGGTCATGTTAAGCATCCTTTGCTGAACCTCTGATAATGCTTAAAGAAGGATGTCTTCGTTCATTCATTCCTAGTTAAGTGTTCAATTTTGCATTGTTTATTTAATTTCAAAGTACAATATTTGAAAGGAACTATGCCTGTAACATTTCAAATGTGTCCAGCTTGTAGCGAAGACTGGAGGGACTCATACTAAAACTTCAAACTGAGCAGCAAATATTTTACCTTTTATCCTTGTGCTAAATCTGTGTTTATAAACACCAGACATTTTATCATTTCCAGAAACATCCTCCATGAACAGAAAGATTTCTGGGAATGGTCAATTGGCATCAGCAATTGTATCTGAACATCTGTTTAGTATTTTAAATTTTTAGGCTTCTGAGCCAGGTTTGTTAATAGTGCTGCAAAGTCATTTGTCAACTGCAAATGTGCTGTATGATCCTGAAGAACGTTGCAAATATATGAAAAACACATAAATCTGCCTTTGGAATTTTACCTAAGAAAGAACCCAGCAGTTGAAGTGTGTACTACCAACTGCTAGTATTAAGATAATGATTTAAATCTCTTTGTACCTGAAGATCATAGACTCAGACTGCTTTTGGGTAAAGGGGGCATGCCTAAGCCACTTAGCAACCTACCAGTTAGCAGAAAAGCTAAATTAGAAACTGGTCATCATGACAGCAGTGAAAGATGAAAGCATGTGAGGTCTTTCTAAATCAGAACGCAGATGTATTCAAAGGATACAGGTTGAATGGTTGTGTCCAGTTTGGTCTTGCCATTTCTGTCAGCATATTAGTATTTGAATCTATTATACTGTGTTTTAACTAAATATTTCATGTCACAAGCTTGCTTGCTGTGTCCTTTTAATCACTGCAATATTTGAAGACAGCATATTTTAAAATTTTGCAATTAGATTTTGTTATTAGAACAATTGCTCATAACATTCTGTACTAATAAATGCTTGCAAAGTAGGTGTTATAATGAGAGAATTCCAAGTGCATCTTCTGAAGGGACAAGCACCTCAGGTCACCACTGGAGGTGGAGAAAATCTGATTCACATAACTTTGGATCAAGCAAACTTCAAGCAACCAAAACATCATGATGTGAAACTGTTAGAAAAAACAAAATCAGAATATTAGAATTTACTCTAAGGCATAAAATTCATTAAAGCTGCTTGGGGTCACTGGATCAGAGGTTAACATTAAGTGTCTGTTATATCACGGATATGCCTGATTGCATACAGGTATTAATTAGATTCATGTTCTTCTGTCTTTACATGCAGAAATAGTATTGAACAATGAAAGAAATGCAATGTTATTTTTAGCCCTCCTTCCATGTACCTCTCACCTTCACAGTCACTGCCTCCTCTCTTTTCCTTTCCTACCACTATGCACCCACCTCCCTCTAGCATGGCAGGCACTGAGGCTTTCACAAGTGTTTGCTCATGGTCATACCCACTTTTATTTTTATTGGTCAGTAATGTAAAATGAGAAACACAGAATACTGTCTGATTTAGCTCCAGCTGAGGCTGATCCAGTGCAAATGGGGCTCATTGTGTTAGCAGTTACCCTTACTGTTACTTAACAGTCTGACTTTTCAAAAGGAGCCTTTTTTTTGGGTCTAGGTTCCAGATTTGGCTGCGCAGCTGCCATCGGATCCAGGGGAATGTATAGAGCTGACGTGGCAGTCGTGTACCAGGCAGTGATTAGCAATGAAGGCTGTGATAGATGGACACATCACGGGACTCTGGCACAGGAACCCTTTTTTTTTTGGTGGCTGAACCCATGACTGATGAGGTTGAATTTACCACCACTCCTCAGTGGGCAGGTGCAAAACCAGACAGAGGACAGGTAGCCTTATCTGTGACATGTCAGAGGCTGACCTGGAAAAGTTTCTGGTGCTTTCGTAAGGGCTGACAGTAACACGAACTTCACACGTTTCAGAGACAAGTAATTAACTGAAAAGAAATTAAAATCACTGAAGACTTTAGCTCATTTAACATTGGATAAAGAAATCTACTTCTCAGCACTATCCCTGCCCTTTGTTCCTCCCTGAAGGAAAACAGAGTTGCAGATTTTCAGTCTCGTTTAGGTCAGGAAATCTCTAAAAAAGCATTCTTTTACAGCCGGTTCTTTGCTTTTGCCAATAGATGGGGCTGTCCTTTAAGGTGATGGCTTGCTATCTTTTCTTCCCCCACCCCCCGTTTTTTTTTTTAAATCTTTACCATCCTGTCTGCCTCTCTTTACCCTCCTCCCTTCCCCCCGTCTTTTTTTTCTCTATCCCCTGCAATTTGCTGATTTGTATTTGGTACTACAGATCGAGCCTCAGAACAGGAAGCTGAGAACAAAGCAGAGAGGATACTGCAGAGGGTTTTTTTCCCCCTCTTCTCGTTGAGAATTCCGCAATTTATATATACTTTTTAATCTTTTGGAACTGAGAATCAAACAGCTTTATTAGCATTTCAAGCATTTCATCGTCACTATCTCTTGGTGTTTTGGTTTTTTTTTTTATTTTGGGTTTTTTTCACAATGCATTTGAAATTCCAGTTTTATCAGGTAAGCCAGGAGGATGGTAAATTCTAGACTTTTGTGCATTCATGTGAGCAGCCAGCATGAATTCCCCACCCCAGCCCCAATTCGCCTTTTTTTTTTGTTTTCAATTCTTGTTTTACAGTTGTTAAGCATTTAATTAAGGAGAAATTTGGGATTTTTGCTTTAAAAATGTTTTTCAAGGTGCAGTCAGTTCTTTTTTGGCATCTCAGCATTTTGTTACAAGATGTGTTTCAGTGGCCTTATATTTTTGGATGTTTGCCTTTTTGCTGGGGGGTGATTTTGTTTAAATTATTATTACATATTTTCCCCTGAATTTTTTGGACAATGAAAGAGGTTGTGCTGTTCCTTCTCATGGAAGACATATTAAAGTTTAAAGCAAACACTACAGGATCATTGAGTTTTGTTTCCCATGCAGAAGCTCTGCTTGAAGGCTAAATGCTTCACACAAATGTTTTACTAAAGGAAGAAAAGCAGCCCTCTCTTTTCTCTCTGCTTCCCTCTGCCTTTTCTTGTCAAGTGCACTGCTAGCAGCTCTTACTTTGATTTACTTACTGTCCAGGACTGGTTCTAATTCTGTAGATATGGCTCGGTTCATAATCTGAACCATCTTGCTTTTTCTAGCAGCACAAGAAATTTGCCAGGTGGACTTCAAGCTCTTTCAGAATCTTTTCTCACATGGATTTCTTCTCTGCTGCTTGTTTGAGGTATGTGCTTAAAAGAATCCCACTGTACTAGTTTACCTGGGATTGGGCTGTTTGTTCAGCCCCACTTTGAGAAAGCTGTTGGTACTCACTCAGCAGTATTTGAAAGCGGGTTGGTGTTTTCTGTCACTACTGAAAACCTCTTGAACGGTATTTTTTCCAGAAATACTTATTTTGTGGCTATGGAGTCAGACCCCTGAGCTATATTGGTTGATATTAGCATTGCGTTTTTGAACTGCACCTACCTTGTTGATTGTTTTTCATACCTGACCAAAATATTGATGTCAAGTATAAAAGAAAAAAGGCTGTGCTAAAAATTACTCTGATATCTAATGCAAAACAATAACAGGATTGCTGTCAAGACTGACACCCTGATACTTTATTCTGTTGAGCTGCTTTGTGTGATCTTGAATATTTGCTGAAGTATTTAGGCACAGGGAAGCAAGTTAGAGACAAGCAGCTGTAAACTGGTTGTCCTCAGTTTGTCAGATAGTTTTCATTATTTTGAGGAAATATCAAGAGGAGTGGGTTGGGGAATTAAGAGCTTGCATAAGGCATAGTCTAATCAGAACAATTTAGTGAAATTCTAGGAACACAACAGCAATTTGCATACCATCTGGTACCAAAAATAAAGAATTTTAGAAGTCTTTGATGACTTACAGAAGAATTATATAGATAAATGTATATCAAGAAAAAATATATCCTATCAGCTGTTTGAAACAATACTTTATATAGGGGCAAGGGTAGCTTATTATTGATCACTGAAACCTTTGTCGAAATTATGATATAAAAACCTGTACTTGCTTTGAAGTTTCAAAAGTTGTTATTCTCAACAGCTGAGAAGCTAAAATAAATTACAGATTCTTTTATTCTTGAAATAAAGATGGCCTTGAGCTAGAAAACCTTCACAATATTTATGAACCTGCACTGAATTCACTACTCAATGCCAAGCAGTTTAAAGGACAACTGACTGTTGTTGACTTTTAAAGATGGCAGTGCTGCTGCACTGCATCCTTCCAGCATGAGAATTCTAATTCCAGAGTTTTGTACATTCATTACAGAGCACAGCATATTTAAGGAGCAAACCCACATAGCTAAGCATTGAATTTTGTTCCTTAAATGATATTTTACAAATCCTTCTCTATCATTTTTGGCTGCCTGAAATTGAAGAACTGAGATTAACTGAGTGTGAGTGTTCTGCCCTTAGGTATGAGAAATAGGCTGTTAATCATCAGAAGTGGGTACTTTGCAAATTCTGTTGAAAAGAGGCAGAAATTTTGATCTTATTTTTCTGTGTGCATTTAGAACTGTGACACTCTTATGAATTAATGTATTTTCCTTCATTTTATTCATTTTCTGAACTCCAGTCCCAGCGCATCTGTGGGAAAACATATTGGGTCTTTTGGGCTAAATATCATGAAGAGAACTGTGAATTGTTTTCCAGTAACAAACATATTCTGCATTCTTTTTCTCCATTGATAATAGCTTATGTAGGTAGGAGGCAGTGGGATTCCTCAAGAGTCCTGAATTTGACCTGTAGACTTTGTTGCCAAAATGATAACGGCAGACATCTACAGCAGAAGAAAAAACAAATTAGAAATTGAACAATAATTATTCACGCTTCAAATCCAAGTTAGCCAGTGTTATGGAGACAGTTTGACATACTAGAGAAGGAATACCATTAGGCTTTTTTAGCATAATACTTGAGACCACTTAAGGGATCACATTGCAGCAAGAGAAAAGGAATCCTAAAGCTGAAATATTCTAAAATGTGGGGAAAAAGAAGCTTTGACTAAATTTGAATCATTAAAATGTAGAGCTGGTATTTCTGAGATGGGGAATATTCTCTAGATTTTTTTCCCAAAGCTTAATAGTTTAGGCATGTTACTTCCATTTTTCTAATTTTGGGCTTATTCACTGTAGATTTCTCTCCAGAAAAACACATAGAAGTTGGATGGAAACAACTGAAAAATTGATATGAGTGAAGAAATTAATTAAATAGCAAAATGTGGACATAGAATTCATCACTATTCCATACTGGGGTTAGTCCAAATTCTGTAAAATATGCTGGTCTTGTTTTATTCAATATTAGTAATACTTGTTGAAAGAGCCACTGTGATGTTTTACTAAATACATGTGTGTTCAGTGTTTTTAGGATTACTGCCTTCTACGTATGAGCCATTATTTCAGTCTCTTCCATTTTTTCCAGTGTGTGGTGGTTTCAGGTCGCCTTTTGTGCGCCTCTGAAATTCTGTTTAGCTCTGGGGAAAAAAAAAATATTTTCTTTTGCACTTGTTAAAAAAATCTGGGTAGAAACCTTTGTCTCTATGTTCTCTATGTCTGGAGAGGGTGGGACAGGAAATGAAAGCTGAAGAAATGGGGTCTGCCTGATAAGATATGAGAACACACATTTTACTGGAACAGATATGCAGAGCTACAATAGAATGTCAGAAGAATCTGTGAAATGTGTCCTGTAGCTCTGTAGGAAGAGGTTAGATGAAGCATCTGTTGGGAAATAGGTATAGCAATCTTGCTTTTTTCTAACACAGTTTTCTCTGAGTCTATGAAAAGAAGTAGATATCTGAGCTGTTACAGACAGTGTGCAATAAAATATATGGGGTCCAATAAAAGCTATTTTCACTAGGATTGCCTAAAAGTATATACAACATCTCCTGAAAATATTTATCTGAAGGTATATGCACTCTGCAATGCTTCAAATATATCAAGAAAGAGCAGAAAACAGGTCCTAAAAAGTTACTTAATTTCTTAGTGTTTCTTCTAGATTATATAGTCTTTAGTAGTAAACCATAGCAAGTATGTGAATACAAGGGGTAGGAAAAGGTTATTTGCAAATCCGATCAAATTTTCCTATTGTCTGGGGAATTGTACACATTTAATTAAAAAGATTTTTTACTTGATAGTTTTTCTTTACAGAAATAACCAGGACACTTCAGAATCTGATTTTAAAAAGTGAGTGTACTAGAGCCATTTCAAAGTTCTATTTTAGTGTTCATATTCATATTTTTCACAGCTGAGAAACTCAGTCTGGTACATTTATTTTCAAAAATGAAATCTAAATAATGCCATATATGCATATCACTGGAAATGTGCAGTGATGGATAGAGACAAAGAACTGTTCAGAACTCCATACTGGGTATATTGACAATGCTTAATTGAAAAAGAAGTTATGCAACAATATAATTTTTTTTCTTAAACAGGGCTATGTGATCCAAGTGTAATGTAGAAACCTTGTGTCTGTGTATTTTTAGCTTCAGTTCAATTTATTTTCTCTTTTATCTTCTTTTTCTTCAGTTAAACTCAATGCTATGGAGGGACACACCTTCAGAGAGAGATTAATACTAAATAAAAAAATCTTAATTATAGTGTAGAAAATTGATAATAAATACTTACAGAAAATGCGAAATCAATTTAGAAAGCATCTTGTGAAATGAGATGCCAAACGAATTGATTGAAACAAAAGAATTTAATAATTCTGAATATTTGCATGGAAAGCAGTGTACATGAATCATTAAAAATTCATTACTATTTAAAGGTGGATTCAATTAGTTTTGTTGAAGGAATGATAAGTATGATATATATAGGGCTGGAGAAAAAATATATGTATGGAATATACTGAAAAATATAAAAAATACTGAAAAATTATATACTCTATAGCACTGTTTCTGGAACTGTGGCATTAGGTAAAATTATGTTTTCTAGGAACACCTAGATTAAGAAAGCTTGCCAGATATTATTTCAGGATATTGCTTTCTGCTTTTTGATGGCAAATATAAAATTGGCTGGAACATTTTATAGAAGTAGAATTTCCACCCACCTGAGCTACAAATTTGAGAAAATTTTGCAAAATGTCTATTCTAACACAACAGCTGATCTCCAGAGGTGCCTTCTCTCCTCAGCCTCTATGGGCCTGTAATACAAAACCACAGCCTAAGAGTGCTAAGTGGAGGCTGTCACCAGCCTGTTTATTTCTAATAAGGGGCAGCTATGCACCAAGGACAATAAATGAGGATATAAATATAAATTAGAAAATACATCAAGTCTGTGTTAAATATATAAAATTATAAATCTATTTATTTTAATAGAAATACAAATTATAACGTTTGGAAATGCTAATGTAGATGTAGTGTTGCATCATGAGGTATGAATTTCCATATTTCATGGGTGGGACATAGAGTAGACAGAAGTTTTCAGTTTTACTACATCTACTACATAGATGTGCAAGGAAAATAGGGAAAAAAGTCTTAATTACTATGAGTACCTTTCAAATAGAAATCCAGTTGAAGATTACTTTTATTCAAACAATATTTCAAGGCTTCTGTTTGGAAATCATTTTGGAAACTGTTTTCTTACAACACTAGTGGCAGTGGTGCTACCACTGTGTTTCCCAAACACACTTTATTCCAGCCTGGAGACAGCCACTGTCTCCTACGCTGTGCCAACATCTGCCAGGGGAATCACTGCCATGAGCTGACAATGCCCACAGCTTCAAAGGGCACACACCTTCTGTGGAGAGTTTTTAAACAAGAGATGTTACAGGTAGTGCCAAGCCCAAGGATTCTTAGTTTCTGGGAGCTGTGTGCCTGCAGTGTGGTGAGAGCCCTGCTGCTGTCGCAGCCTGTGCAGCTGGTGGTTCTGTGTGTGCTGTCCAGCTGCTGCACAGCCTGCCTGAGAGTCTGGCACTGAGGCCGTTGACCTCAGACTTGCCCTCTGCTTTCCCCTCAAGCAGGTTTCTGTGCATCTGTGAAGTCTAAGTTCAGACTACTACTGAACAAGCACTAAATTTTATTTAATGGTTCTGCTGGGAGAAACAAAAATGCTTACTGCCCGAGAGTAGAGTATGATGAATTATGAGACGTGCTAGCAAGAGAAAGCAAAGTAGCTGATGCAATACCCCCTCTCTTATGTCTGCATGCCCAGTTCCCAGACAATAATATCACTTTGGGGAAAGAGAAAAAAAAAAAGATTGAGGAAATGCAAATTAATCAATTTTTTTAAATGCGGGGGAGTAGTAAATACCAAATTTTATTTTTATTTATTTTTATTTTTTTGTTCCAAAACAATCTGTCTTCAGGACTTTAAGCTCTATTTACTCTCTAAAAGTGTTTTACTCAAAATTTTCTTTCCTTTTTCCTTGCACATGATATTTCTCTGCGGGTCTCAGTAGTGACATTTATTTCTTGTATGCTTTGCAGAATTCTGAAATGCAGGAAACTGGTCAGTTTTGGGAATAGTTTTTTTTCCCTCCTATGATTAAAGTAAGATTGACTGTGATATAAGGCTAAAATTTCATACTGTATGTCTAAGCTTATATATTTAAGTCTGTATTTTAGTTCTGAGGCAAAAAGTACAAAGTGTCAAGAATTTTATATAGACTTTTGTGAATTCTTGATTACTTAGCACTTTGGAAAAGGATGGCTTTTGCCTTTAGCTGTCTGTTCAGATAAGTTTCAGATAGGACATATGAGCCATTTTCTCTCTTTCATGTGACAAAAGATTGTGAAGATGGCTAAATAATGGCTGAGGGCAGTGCAACTGTGATTAGCAATATTCTGAAATTAAGTCCACCAAGTAAGCTGTTTCTCTTTAGCAATCTGCAGGTCTGTGCTGCTCTGTATATTACTTTTAATTCAAGTGGCTTTTAAGCAGTATTTTTTAACTGCTTTGGAGGATTAAAACAAGACAGATTTTAGTTTTTCTGAGACATTCATGTGTCATCCCTGTTAAAATACCATTTTGTAGTGTCATAGGGTGTATTTTACTTCTGGAACTTTCAGGAACTTTGTTATTAAAGCCTTCTGCTCTCTGGCTGTGCCAGACTCAATTCTGAGCTCATTCCGTCATATTGCTCATCTGAAGTACACAGTCTTGAATTTTAAAACTTAACATCCAGATTCTTACCTGCAAATTATTCTATTTCTATTTGTGGCCAGCATGAAGGGCTGCCTTGGAATGGAGTATGGGTGCTTTTGGATGTCTTTAGCAGGTAGGAGGACCCCAATCTGAATGTGCTATTCAAACACAGAGAGGGAGGGAGGGACTTGCTGCTTCAATCATGATTTAGCCTAAGTATAAGCTCAGATTTCACAGAGGAAAAGAAGCCCTTTACAGTGATGAAGTAGTTTTGGGGGATGAGCAACCTAACCACTGAAAAATTTGGGAAAATGTCTTTGAAAGGAAGAGGTTAAAAGGAGCATAAGCAAAGTGAGGGATCTTTGCAAATAATTCTATCTCCTAAATGTGACTGGTAATCTTCAAAATTAGTGTTGATGGAAATTAAAAATTTAAACAG
>VRYO01002782.1:14547401-14561632 GCA_009812075.1 Sialia sialis
TCACTCATTTGCTTTCTGAGAATTTATACAGCCAGATGATGGAGCCCAAGCAGCTAGCTAGAAAATCATTCTAAAGAAGGGCAGAGTTTTCTGATAAGGGCAAAGAAACTTTCTTGTTTCTTTGTAAGAATGATGGAAAACAGACTTCAGATATGTGTGGCAGTAGGGGGAGTACAGTATGATTTATAGTTTGGCTCCAAAGCTTAGAGGAGGACATTTGACACATATAAGAGTCAGATTCATTATGACTGCTAGTAGCACAGGCTCCACTAACCTCAGCAGCCCTTAGGCTTGGTTGCCTTTTATGTGCTGAGCTGCTGTGTTAAGCATTCTTAGTTTGGGATGAATCACTCCATCTAGAAATTGAAGACATTTACACCAGTAATGGCAGCAGAAGGAAGTCTGAAATAATTAAGACTTGGGTCAATTGGACTACATATAGGATAAATAGGATGATTTCAGAAGAAGCTTGGAGACTAAAATGGCTACAGCCATCCATTCTTCCTGCTTTCAGCAGGGTTCATGTGGTTTGGACAGCTTGGATGCTATTCCAAAAAGGTAAACTTCACAGGTGTGTAAACCCATTTACCTGCAGTGTGAACATGGCTGTCTGCTGTTCAGGGCACAAAACCTAAAGTAATTCAAGATGGATTTGCAGATTTGGAGAGTTGAAAACATGCTGTCTCTGAAGTCCAGGAGAACTGCCTGTAAGAGGTAGTACAGACAAGTTCACGTTGCCTCAAGAGCAGCTTGTGACAGAAGAGAGTTTTGGCTGCACTCGGTTGAATATATACAGATGAAGCTTGAGAAAAATTGGTAGTAAAACAGAATCCTAACAATTCATATTGCTGCTGATAAAATCTATGTGCTCATGTTACAAAACAAACATCTTAAGATTTGATAATATAATACTTTGCACTTTTTCAGTGAGGTCCTTTCTTCTTAGGGGACACAGTCACTAGGGGACAGTCTTTTAATGACAGTGTTGTGCTTTCACCACCTGTTATGCATCATATCATGGTGTTCTCACTGAAAAAATGCCTTTTGCTTTGCACTCTTACCTGTCTTTTACTGGCTTTTACAGTGGCAACAATTTTTGTCTTGACCTTAGTGGGGTTTGGAATATTTTAGATACCATATTTTTCAGACTATAAGGTGCACTGAAAATCCTAAAATTTGGTAAAAAACCATCAGTGTGCCCTATAATCCAGTGTGCCTTATATATGAACCTTGAGTATTGAAGTGATCTCAAAACAATTTTTATTTCACATTGCACATCAACAAACATGAAGCTCGCAATCAAATGACCGCGAGCAGGCATGTACAAATCCCTTGGGTCCATCCCTCCTGATTTTACGCTATTATCATGACCTTGACTCCCCCTTTGCAACGTTGCAAAAAAACACGTGCGCCTTACAATCCAGTGCACCTTATATACAAAATTGTTTGAAAATTTACCGTTAACTGATACTGTGCCTTATAATCCGATGCACTTTATGGTCACGAAAATACAGTACATATGCCTCTTCCCAGCTGCTGGCTTGCTTCAAGCTTCTGTGGTCAACATGTAATGCACCCAAGAATTCCCTCATCACTGAGCCACAGCAAGCCTTACTTCCCAACCACATTACCTGCAAACCCAGCCTCCATGCTATCCAGCCCAAAACATTCCCAAAGCATTCAGCTTCCAGGAAGCCTGGCTGCCTGGGAAGGCTCAAATAGGCATGGAGGGAGGAGCTTGCATCTCACTTGCTAGAATTCACTTGAGGACCATGTTAAGCTCACGTCCCCATGGGTTTGCCAGAAAGACAAAAAGATTTCATGGAGGAAAACAAAAGTCTGAGCAAGAAAAGTAAGAGAGGAAGGGAGAACAAAAATTGTCTGACATTTTTATATCTCTTGATGAAATTTGAAACATAGACAAAACAAGGGATTTTAAGAATAATAAATATGGAAACCTACATAAATGGGTACAGCAAAACAACTCCTACTCAAAATTGCTAAGTACTGAAAATTATTGTGTGTTTTTACTTTTCATAGAGTTTTTCCTCAAAGTCAAATTAAAATCTCTTTGATGTTGTTTCCACCTATGATATTAAGTCCCCAATTGTCCTTGACTTACAATGAATGAAACACGAATATTTTTAAGTTTCTTAACTGTGCATTCCCTCAGACTTAAATGTCTTTCAATTCCTTAGAGCCGTGACCTTACAAATTGCATTGATCTCTTCTCTGACAGTGTTCACTGTTGACATACTAAAGACTGGTTTTTCATAACTGGATATTCTTATCTTTAGGTAGTGCTCTTCCATTGTTATGCTCAAGTACATTGAGAAATGTTTTTTTAGAAAGGAAGTTTCCTACCTTGTTTCTCACTGTAAGCTTATTTATACAAATGCTTCTAGACTGTACACGCAATACCTGCAGAAACACTGTTCAGCTCTCAGTGTGGTAGGAAATTGTACCTTGTCTTCAGGCATTGATCAGACAAGAAACATGACCTGTTGAGGAATATATCTCTTCATTTTTCTCAGCTGGGTGTATTGTAAATCTATACCTGACTCTGGGAGGTTGAGTGGTGAAGTTTTCTCTTGCCCAGTAGAGCTAGAACTAACTTTCACACTGGTCTCTATTAGTGTAGTAGAGTTATGGGACAACTATTAATTATTAATTTATAATTTATTGTTAAACTATTTAAGATATTGCCCTGAACACCTGATGCCAACATACCACAATGCATTACAACTCACTATTATAAACTGAAAATTATTAATTAGAAAAAACATTCCAAAATACCTTAATCTCTAATTACAACATTAAAAATGACAATTTAGAACAGCAATAAACAGTTTCAATCACAAATGCAAGAGTATTTTCAATTAATGAAAAGATAAAAATATGGGTTTGAGTGAGAATAGCTGAAAGTAATTTAATCACCAATCACAAATCCTACAAAATGGGAAATCTGGTATTTTTTAACCAGAGAAGTTGAGACTGAAAGAGACATTATTTGCTGACATTTTTTGATGTGATCTTCAGTTTACCGTGTTGATTATTCTATTAGAGTTCTAATCTTACAGGTGGAGCCACATGAACAAATTCACATTATACAGACTTTGTAATCTATCACTTTGAATTCAAGATGGAAAACCTTATTAAATACTTTATTGCTTCATTAGCTTCATTAATGTAGTTTGTGTACATTTGATGTGCACCAAGTGATATTTATAAAAACTACAGATCTCAAATCTCTTTCCTTTTTTCTATTTCTGTACCTATATTTGAGAATAGCTTCTTTGAAAAATAATCACTAAATGTGCACTACAATTCTATGTTTAACCACATAGCTTAATACTATATTTGAGAAAGTAAATGTTGCTTGCTTTTAGAAGATTATCTGATCTTCAGAAAGCTACCAGACAGTGGCTCATAGTTTGAATGGCTGGATGCTTTGCTTCAAAATTTGTTATAGTTTATGCTTGTGATTATATACCAATATTTTAGATATTTCTAATTAGTGGTTTTGCATTTCCATTTTTTAATAACAGATTTTATCTTGTGATATTACCTTAGTTTTACATTTTGTCTGTTTTCTCAGTACAGTTTATAGCATTAAGTTCATTCATTCCCAAGTGTTCTGGGCTGCTAAACATTTGAAGTCCCTGCATATAATGTATCTTCTGTATTTTAAAGAATAATATTTCTTTGTTTCTCTTGGTCCATAATAGAATTTTTAAAAATTCCAAAATTCCAGTAGCATGAGATCTCTTCGTCTATAATTTTATTGCTCTTGACTTTTGATTGGATTATTTATTATATCTTTACACTTCCATCAAAAATCAACCTAACATCCAGAGCATTTGTTGTAATGTTGGACAAGATATTAAATAACTGGAAAAAAACAAGCGCTTCAGAAGACAAAAAACCCTTGAAATCTTTGCTTTTAAGTGAAAGTCAGTGTTGCTGACAATCTCACTCAATGGCTTTCAAACTGCTGACTCTGCAGAAATAGTAACTCCCAGACCCTGCCTTTCTTTGCAAATCTGCAGCTTTTTCCAATAATACATTGCTCAAAGAATGGGGCAGAGGCAGCAGATGTTGCTGCTGCTGCTTTTAGTTAACCATTTAATAGCAAGAACCATTTTGTTTTTTCTAGGAATTTTCAGGATTGTTTTCCCCTTTATGCAACTGAAAATACTGAGTTCCATATAGGAGCTTTTTAGATCTTAAAACAAGCTAAATATCTAATATTCACTAGAGTAAATGAACTCTGCAACTATACTACATCTAGGGCACAAGGTGCCAGGGATTGAGCACTGTCATGTCCCTAGACCACATCATGTATAGACATGCCTGGACACAAGACTGGGATATCATGCCTTATGATTGTCCACTGAATGAAAACTTTCCAAAATTACACTGGACAACAGTGATGTGACTTTTCAAAATTTTATTTTTATTTTGAAAAATATGCAAAAATATGTAGAGTAGTATTTTGAAGTTAACTAAAATTGTATCTGCAAGAGCAGATACTAATTATGCTACTGTAAAGTGAAATTGCCTATCTGGTAGTAAACCATTTCTTACACATTATTAGGTAATTATTACGTTCAAAGAAGCTTACTAAGAAACACCAGAATCCACTTACTGTTAGTAAAAGTGGTTTGTGTATTCAGAATCAGAAAATGCAGAGGGACATGAGGGGAGAAGTGCAGAGGAGTTGCCTTAGCAGGGTCAGAAGATGCCAGTGACCAAGGTGCAGTGCCTTACCCACATAAACAGAAATGCAAATGTCATATGGTTACAGACATATAACCTGCTGCATGGCATTAGCATGTAGCATACCAAATAATTTGGAAAACACTTAATTCACATGTAGCCCGTATATTTGTTGCATCTTGTGAAACCTGAGACAGCCTGAGGGCTGCAGGAGGGGATTGAGGCCATGGACCCATCCCAGTCATGCAGGGGCAATAGTGCTTCCTGGGCTGCAGCATCCAGTTGTGGTCTAAGCATCTCCCATTCCTTGAGCACTCTTCTTTTGCAGTCTGTGAGATGGGTTCTCCTTTGGGTGGTGCACTCCAGTAGCTTAGTAGGTGATACCCAGCTCCATCACAGGCTGGTGGGGCTGCTGCTGCCTCCTCTCTGCACCATGCACAGCCACGTCCCCAGGCATGCCTTGAATGCAGTGTGTAAAAGCAAGGGGATAAAGTTTCAAAAGGTGCTTTCATATGATGTCTGGACTTCAGTGTACTATAAAAAGTACAAGTTACTACAATTTGGGGGGGTTATTACTGCACAACAGCCCCATCATTGTGCATGAAAAGCAGAAACTCTTTTCATTTCCTTAATTATGATTGATTTTTTTTCCCTTGTGTCTTGTGTGTTAAACAAGTTCCTGTTGTTCCTGCATCTTCTTCCTTGACCCAGGAAAACCTCAGGAATGATATCTGTGCTTGCTAAATTTGTTAGAAATTAAATCATTTTGTCATTATCTCTTTTGTGCTTCTGGCCTTTCTACTGACCACAGGAGATAACAAGTACCTGAATGCTGTTAATGGGGTCAGGCAACACACTAGTTCGAGTATGCCAATATCTTTGGGTTTGTTAGCTCTGCAAATTTTACATCATTCCAGGGTATGGAGCAATCTGTTTTCCATCAACTTTCATTTGTTTCCCAAGTGTGGCAATATTCCAAGACCAGAACTTAAATCTTATTTAAATTCAATTTAACCTTAATGTTTAATGAATCAGTAGCATTATGTAATGTACACTGCATAGCCTACATGGCTTTGTTTGTTTTTTAACTGAAGAAAGGTGCTATTATGTTTGCTAAGGTAAATATAAATAGATGTTTAAGAAACAGATGTTTAAGAAAATTAAATTTGGATTAATAATGTAGATTGCCAGTAAAGGGGTCAGTGCTCTGATCAAATGAAAGAAAGCAGAAAGATTGCTCCTCTGTACTGCAGTTATTTGCTGCACAAGATATGCTGCAGGAACAGAGTAAGCAGAGAAGCCATTCAGCTTGGTAGCAGTCCAGTAGTTCTAAGCTATTAAATGCATTTGCTCAGATGGAGTACTAATGCAGCTACATTGTGACTTGTCCCATTAAAACATTTTCTTTCTTTCTTTCTGAAACTGCGTGACTAATTTTTTTTCAGTTTCCTAAAATAGGAAAGACTTGTTTGTAGTTATTTAGACTTGGAATTAGACTAGCAAAGTAGTAAGCCAAAGCAAGCTACTTCTTTTTAATCTAAAGCAAAGCCTAGTACCTGTATTTTGGTTTAGATACATTAGTTGAATTTAAAAATATACTGAGAACAGCAATTTCAACAATACATACATATATATAGCTAATAGAGATGAATAATATACTGTGTCTATATCACATGATTTTCTAATTTCCTCTGAAAAAGACACAAGGACAGGACTGAAAATCTAGGTGTTGGTGAGAGAAAAGGTTGCAGCAAATAGCTCACAGGGAGCATACTGATTTTACTAGCACGGGGGTTTTGCTGGCTAGTCATCTTGTTGGGGAAGGCTGCCTTACGTTACTTTGCTTTATTTCTCATAACTTAGGCTTGTGTTTTCTTCCTGAGTTCAGGAAATTAGTTGTGAGTGAACACTAGAAGTAAACCCTCTTTGCCCATAGTTAGTGCTGCATTTTTATTTTCTCAGCTAATATACCTCTGGTGATTTTTAACTGAATTTTCTCAAGTGAATTTACTAGGTATAATAGAGAAATAGCTCTGGGATCAGAAGCCATGATTGCCTTCCCAAATGAAATTTGCCTTTAAGATGCCAAGTTCATATTTTCTTGTACGCTTTCTTTGTATCCCATTAATCTTGATTTCATTCCTGCACAATGATGGTGGAACACTGCATAGAGAGATCAGGTGGTCTGTTGGCTGGGGTCCTGTAAGAGTTTTGCTGACTGATGGCAAATGTGGCTTTGAAGTCCCTGGAGTTGATGAGGGAATTTAACGTAAATACTAATGCAATGTAAGCTAACAAAAGTGTGGATATTAGAGACACCAGCTGCATTTCCAATCCCTGTCCAATCTGCTTTCTGGCTGTTGGGCATCCCAGAGAGTCCTGAACTGCCTTCCTGATTCACACAGCTACCCATGGCTGTGGCAAATTAAATAGTGATCCTCTCCCCTCATCTCCCCCCTTCAGAGACCCTTTCTGTGTGTCAGGTTTAGCAATGGAAATACGCATCTGCAAATACACCACTTAAACTGGTGTATGCTGTTTGATTGCTTCCAGTATTTCATATAATTTATTTATAGCTTAGTGCATATCTATGAACCCTATTCTGAAGTCTGTAGTATTACTGTACCTACCCTTTATTTAAAATTAATATGCATTAAATAAATGCAGTTATCCAAGTCTAAGTAATGTAGTGCAAGCAAGCCCTTGTGCCAGATCTGCATTATCCATGCTGAGAGGGAACATCAAGAAGATGGTAAAAAAAGATATGGGAGAATCCTATTATCACTCTGGCAATATGCATGTTTCCCTTATAAAGCTGTCCATGAGAATTAAATTTAATTTTATATGTGAGCTACAGGGAGTCGTAAAAAGTTGTATAGTTCCAATATTCCAGTCTGATTCCTGCCTTTCTGCCAAGTGTGTTGCTTTGGACAGCCTACCTACCTTTGCTACCTGCAGTAACGCTGTAATTGAGACAGACAGGACAGACACAGGCTTGGTTCTGAGGCCACACATACAAAACTGTAGTGGCTTCCCACAACTTCCTTCCTCTCCTCCCATGGATCCACACTTTGAGGAAGGTAAATTGTATTTATTCAGTATGCTGAAGACAAGAATCATAATGATTCATTGATAAATCAAAAGTAATGATAAACTGTAATAAATGAGAAATAAGTGAGAAACCAATAAATGATGCAAATTATTATAAGAGAGATCTAGGCTCTGTGAGTTTACATGTAGATTCATTAATTTTGTCTTTATTTTGCAGCAGTTAAATTTTAATTCATGGCTGTTACACCAGAAGGTCAAACATCAAAGCATGTTTCAGTTTCAGATTTAAGTGTATGGATAATATAAAGAAATTCACTTGCAGAAGTTTACGTATGTGCAGCACTGTAGTTCTACATGTACACTAAGGTCCTCCTGAGCAAACTCTCCAGAAACTCTCGGTATGAAGGTATGAAGGATATGCAAGCTGACAGTACTAGATGTTACCAGATTAGGAAATAATCTTGTTCAAGCTTGTCTCTGTTTCAGAGAGTTATGTATTGTCTAAATGACTTCTTCAAAGAGCAGTGTGTAACGGATTTGAAATTGTTTGACGTGGCGCCATCTCTTTATCTATTTCCAGTATGTCCCTTTACTTGCCTAGAAAAATTATTTGGATGAAATGCGAAGACTATAAAAATACACAGATGCTCTATGGGTATTTGAGAGTTTAGTAACTCTCAAAGAATGCATGATGTGTACAGCAGCTGACATCCAGGAGGGCAGTGATTGTATATCTGTGTGTCTGTGTGTGCATAGCTAATCCAGTGTAGTTCTGGCTGCCTCAGACTTGATCCACGTGGGGAGATCAGCTGTGCTATGTGCAGTTACACACATGCAGCTGAACAACTTCTGACTTATTCTACTTGTGCTCTGCAGATGGTCTGATCCCTGCACATGAGTGTGCTGAGTTATCTGGTTCACAATATATACTGCAAAGTATATGTGAATATATTTTGCCTGGGAAATATTAGAAGAAACAATTATTCTATTCTCAAATGTTTTGAGTACCTTAGTTTGCAAAATTGGAAATGTTTCGCCCTGCTCATAAGAAGATCCCTCAGACATGGAAATGTAGAAGGAAAAAAACTCATTTCCTATAGGACAGTGGGAAAGAACTTAGTAAGAAATTAATATTTTAGGTGTTCTTATATTCTTTCCTATGTTGAATTACTAGTGCTGTCCTAAAGAGAGAAAAAAAAGAAGCCTATTTGGATCATGTAAACAATCTGTAGTTATTCAGTTAATATTTAATAAATCACTTGTAAATCAGAAGGATATCAGTTGATAATTGGTCTGGTATCAGTTTTTATCCATCCCATCACAGATAAGTGAGAATAAAATCCATTGACTATAATAAAGGAAATACAAACCTATTAGTTAAGCACTGCCATATATAAGTGAATTGGGATTACGACTGCAGTAAATTCTATATGTATTTAGTATTGAGTTTTAAATGTATAGAAGATTTGTATTTGCAATTCTGAAGACTTAATAATCATTGAAATGTATGAAGAAGGGGGAAATGTATCTGGAATATCATACTCTAATCTATTAAGTAGAGGATGAAAGGTAGGTAATCTTCATAAAGCCTCCTGAAAGACTTTATTAAGAACAGCCTGCTTAGATTCAGTTACATCTAAAGGTGTAGCTAACTAGCTCCGCGTACATTTGACAGCCCAGAGAACTAGTCTTGATTATAGATTCTAGGATTCTGAGATTGATAATAGAAAAATAACGTGGAGTTCCTTTCTATATAAAGAAATGCACATATTACTAGAAAAGCCCACCTTTTAGTTTTAAACTTGGTATATAAACACAGTAGCTGAATCAAACATTTTTTGCAATGTAACTAATGGCTATGAAGCATTTTGTTTCTGTGCACCTACGGGCAAATCCTGAGGTAATCCTTGTCCTGCATGCCAGGTGTGGACATTGACTGAGCTAAAAGGTGATCCTGACACAGCACCCTATGGTTTCAGATCTCACCTTTGCTGACTGCTCTCTGGATGTCCATTTCCTTCAGCACACGAGATCAGCATTGCTGCTGTCCAGCACCTCCCTCGCACTGCGCCAGGATTTGTCTGCTTGGGGTGCCCTCCCTGGCTACTGTGGCAGGGACACCAAGTGCTGTTTGCAGTGGTGATTTTGGACAATGAATGGAGGTTTCAGAGGGAAATGGCAAAGGGAAAAGGACTCTCCTGGGTCTCATGAGGAGGAGAGGGAAAGGCAGACATGTCTATGTAGACTCATTTGCAAAGGAGAGGGGAGAGGAGAGGAGAGGAGAGGAGAGGAGTCTCTTCTTTCGCCAAATAATTTGAGCAGAGGCTTTGATTGTCTCTCTTGTCTCAAGGAGCAAGCAGTATCTGCCAACATTGCGTACCCCTTAACATTTGGATAACAGTTCAGTACAAGATCTGTCTTCCAAATTGTGGTGGCACTCATGAGGATCAGAAAATTTTGTGATATGGTTGATAGTTTTTTCTCCTTCTCTCCCAGTATCCACAAGGGGTGGTTGAACATTAAGAAACGGTGTCAGAGTGTACAAATATTGAGTTTATAACTTCAATAGTTAAGTTAAGTGGCCATTCACAGAAGTAAGCAGAGCCATGATATATGGAGCTGAGGACTAGAGGATACTCTAGTGGAGAAAGGCAAGATTTTAAATCCTTTTTGGCTGAGGTACATTTTCTTATATCCTCCCTCCTCCCACCAATGTAGACAGAGCAATATATTCCTTTTCCCCTGGACAGAAGGGAAGCTGAACAGAACTGATTTTGGTGTGTCTACCTGGTTGAATACTTTGTATTTGGTGCGAGATCAGCTCACTTTAACTTTTTTTGAACCTCGCACCTTCATTGTTTAGAAATTATTTCTTCATTTGTGGGTGATGATCTTACACACCTATGTGAAATATGGAGAGGTTTAACTTCTTTTAGCGGTCAAGACATTTGAATTTGTGGAGACCATATGTGATTAAGATGTTGTGCTCACCCTTGCAGTACTGATCAAGAGAATTTAGGGTTTATTATGTAATGTTATTTGGTGTCCTTCTTTATTTCCCAGCTTTGTTTTTTCTTTCTTCTCCCTTTATTTGTCATCTAATTTCTTATTCTCCATATTGACTTTTACTCAGTAGAAAGTTAGCCCTATCTGTATTTGCGTACCTTTCTGCTCCTTTCTCACTAATCTGTTTTTCCACCTGTTTTATTTTTCTTTGTTCTCATGTCATTTTTCTATTGCTAATCCTCCACAGTTCCTATTTTTTATCTTTTTACATTCTTCTTTTTCTCCCTTAATTTTTCAGTCATTTGCAATCTCCTTTTGAGCCACTTTTTAAATCTATTTCCTTCCTATTTTCCAGCATCTTTCTTACAATTCCTGGGGTTGTTTGTCACTTTTTAATTTGTTTTCATGTGTTTTCCCCCAACCATCTCTTGTATTCCCACTTCTCTTTCATTCTGTATCTCTAGCTTATTTCAGTGACTACTACTGACCTGCCTTGACCGTTGAGTCTCTTGAAAGGCTGACTGATCATTTCATAAGGATCTCTGCAATGGGTGGAGACTGCATTTATCTCTTTATATTCAGGCATGCGGGATGTATGCACCATTGTGAGCCCAAATACTCATTTTATCTGCAAGTCTGGTGTCATCAGACATTTATTCAGCAGCATGGAAGATGCTAAAACTGTAGTCTTAACAGGACGTCTTTTTTTCTTCTTTTTGTTTTTTCTTCCCAACAGGTTTATTTTTCAAATGCAATATATAAATAAGCATGTATACTAGAATACTTCCAGAATTTTCCAGCTACACCTATTTTGTGAAGAACCAGACTCACAGTCACAGTTAAATGCTAGGCAATTGCTCTTCTTGTCTAAAATAATTTCCTATACAAAAATTTACTTGGAATACTTACTTTAATACTTCATAATATAGAGACTCAATTTTTTTAAATGGAAAATCTGATTTTACAGTGCTTGTTTTCTGATACTTTTGCTGATCTCAGTGAAATTTTCTGTGTTAGCTCTGTTGAACTGTTCTATTTATAGTGACCAATGTAATCCTGCTTGATTCTAGAAGAGTGTGAACATAATATAATTAGAGTTATGAGGAAAGAATGCATTTGATTATTCTTAACTGTCATACTTTTCCTTATTTGGAGTAAAAGACTATTGTAGTCCTAAAGCTAAGAAATTTTTACAGTTTCAATAGCTAGTATAAGAACAACACGAGTGCTTCTTTAAAATGCCAAATCACCGAATAAACTGCTTACTTTGTCTTTCTCTACATAATTTTCAAATTATGCATTTTAACAATTCAACAGAGCAAAAACAATTGCACTTGAAAATAACTGTTACATCTTTCTTACTTGGTGATTTCAATGTGTTTATTTGAATTTTATTTTCTGCTTTCTTTTAGTATTTTCCTATGCAGAAGAATAAATGGTAATTAAAATGTGCAGGATGAAAAGATGGAGCAGTCAGTGCTTGTACCACCAGGACCAGACAGCTTCCAATACTTCACTAGAGAGTCTCTTGCAGCTATTGAACAACGCATTGCTGCAGAAAAAGCTAAGAATCCTAAACAAGATCGGAAAGACGATGATGAAAATGGGCCAAAACCAAACAGTGATTTGGAGGCAGGAAAAACACTCCCCTTCATATATGGTGACATACCTCCAGGAATGGTGTCTGAGCCCTTGGAAGACATGGACCCATATTACATCAATAAAAAAGTGAGTCTAACATTAATCCTGTTCATATGCCAGTGTTTGGAGTGCGTTATCATGCTTGTTTCATTTTCATGGAATGGATCACATAGCTTGTTACTTCAGTACGTTAATTTGCCGCCAGAACCCATTTGCCTTAATGTTTGCTAGCTTTTCACCCTTTTCTTTTAATTTATCTCAATTTTTTTTTCTTTTATATAACTGACTTTATATCAAAGGAACATTTGTATCAAAGCTGAAGCATAATATGTGATCTTTGATTATAAGCAATATGTAATACCTATACAAATATGTGGACATGTAATACATATATACTGTGTGAACTTCTTAAAAATGAACATATATTCATACTGACTAAACCAAAATTCTTTAAGGTTATTCAGATTTAAAACCGTCAGCATGCATAGATAATTTTTTTCATGGAAAACTGCTTTGATAGCAAATGCTTAGGAAATTTATGGAATTAATAGGGAAACAAACAGATAAACAGTAAATGTAACAAAAACAGTGTAGAAGTGATTAAAAGTTTTAGTGAAACCAGCCTTGGACAGGCCTGATATCCTTTCAGAATGATCCTGTTGCTCAGCCTTTTAGCAGCAGAAAAAGTTCATGCTTTATAGCTGTAGCTAGATTGGGTGATACTTTATTTACTGGATTCTATGATTGTAAAGAAACTGTCAATATTAAGATAGGAGTTATTTTGAATTTCACAAAATACTATGTCTCAGCTTGCTAAATTTCATGTGATTTATGAGTCCTATTTTGACAAGAGAGAAAATACTGTGTGAAAGAACAATATTTTTATCTCTATCATCTGGTGCCTCTGAAAGAGCCTTTATCTGCCATTCGCAGCATATGAAGATTTATCTTTAAATCACAGTTCTACTTTTACAAAGATAAAAGATGTGTTTCTATAAAAGCAGGCCTTGTAGAGTTCTGTACTAATTGTGTCTTTTTATGATACAGTATTCCATATAATTTTTTCCCTACCTGCCCACAGCTCATCCTGTACCTTTATGGCCAAATCATTCTGTCTGGCCAAATCGTTCTGTCTGGCATTGCAAACAGATACATGATAGATATGACTTATGATAGATATGCCTCTCATGCCCTTGGGAATAGAAGGCTCTTTCAGTCCCTTCACATATGTGGCTGAAAATTTACTACATCAGCCAGGTCTGGTGATAGAGTTGCAAGAAATGGAGGGAAACCAGATGAACATATTCAGTTGAGTTTCTGTACTACTTGAAAGGAAGAATCTTTTTATTTGCACACTAAATATGTATGATCCAAATCCCTCTGCAATTCTCTTCTTTCTGCTGAAGTCTGCAAATTCTATTCACGTGCTTTAATCTTGTACAGGATGGAAATAGAAACAGCCCTGTCTGTCTAAGACAAGGCAAAAATTTCTCAAATGCTTCAGTTCTCTCTGTTTTTTCTTCCTTTGGTAAAAGGAAAATAGATGTTCCTAACATAAAATCAACACCTATTTCAATTTTTCAATTTTTCAATTTTAATATTTTCAATATTATCAATATCAATATCATTAATTTCAATTTTTCAATTTTTCAATTTTACTTTAAAATATCTAATTTCTAGATTTTATTATGTAGCTTTATGTGAATTCTGGAAATACTTATGTCTTGTTTCACTTGCACTTTGAAAGCATTGACAGCAGTTGATGCTCCTACAGGTCCCAAAAGGAGAAATACAGTAATTTTACAATTATAAGC
>VRYO01002782.1:14562632-14572762 GCA_009812075.1 Sialia sialis
CACTACTGGGGTAGGCTGGATTCTTCAATAAAAATGGTGCGGCTTATAATCGTGAAATTACTGTAATTTCAGAAAAGCTTAAAACAGAAGTGAACATCTCTAGGAAGATACATAGGAATCCTCAATGTATTTTTCTCAGTAATGTTTAACATTTCAGCTTCTTCTTTACCCCTCTCTAAATTCCACCTTGTAAAGCCAAGAAGTCCATCAGCACACATCTCCCTGGTGAGGCATCGATCTGAAATGTCATGGATCTAATGAAAAACACCAGAATAAAGGAAAATACTTGTTTTCAAGAAAGGATATGGGCAAGTGTACAGGATTACCACATGCCACTGTTTTTTCAGAGCTCTGTTAAGATCCTTGCATAAGCAATAGCTGATATGTTGACAGAAACTACCAGAAAGTTTGAGTTCCAAACTTGCAAATATGGATTTGAAATGGTTGCTCACAGCACTGGTCACTGTGTTTATTTGGAAAAGCTATATAGGAATTTTAAGAAAATTTTTTTTTATTACGAGTTTGGGTCATGAATGAAATCTTCCATCAATGGCTTATATGCAAGTATTGCATCTTTTTTTTTTTCTACTATTCTTTGTACCAAGATTGCTCAAATTCACTGTATTTTTCATGCAGTGAATTTTTAAATGACATCTAGAGTGTTTTATGTTCCATTCTTGGAACTGCTTTTTCTAAGCAAAAGGTTTGTGCATGCCATGATTTGGTGCAGTTTTATAGAGAATAAGGCAGAAATAAATACATATTCTGAGCTGGTTTGAGAGCCCTAATTTGTGCCTTAGATAGGCCTAAGATGAAAAGCTAAAATAAAAAATCCTTTAAGAGAAGCAAAACCAAATAGATATAATAGTTTTATGGTTTTGTAAGTGTGCTTCTATGCAAGACCTACCACAAAAGAGGACATTTTTGTAGTCAATACTACTCTGAAATTGAAAGGAAAAGGAAAATATTGACAACTGCTGACAATAGGACAGCCCTTTACAGCTGGTTTACATACTTGATAGTATTTTTGATTTACACTGTATCACAGATAGCCTGAAAGCCAGCAACTACATCCTTGAAACATAATTATTTTATTGTAAAAGAATAGAATAATGTTCTCCTATACTTATGATTTCTTTATACTGAAATGCTGCTGACTGTGGTGGCACATAAATCCTGGTCTTTAAAACTGTGAACTTTAGCATTCTAAAGGGTTGCAGTGCTCTTTTTTCTTTCTCTTTTTAATCCAAAATTGGTTAAAAGTTAATGTTTTGTGCACTGTTTCTGTAAGTGCATATCTGTGTGTTCCCAGTATCATAGTGCCTGCCTGTTCATGCTCCAGCTGCCATCACAAAGGATTAACGATATTCACTTCATTGTCTATAGAGAAAAGATCAGCTGGAATCCCTAAGATCCTGACCTGCAGGCACAAATGAAAATCTGGTCCACTTGGTTTCATTCTTTAAGGGCTGGCTCTTTTCCTCTGAACCCAGACTGCTACATTAAAGAGGAGGGAGAAAATAGGTGGAACTAAGTGGGTAAAACTTCACTTTCCTCCTGCTGTGATAGAGATACAACATTGCTTATTGCCACTCCATGCTCTGCCTCTTGCCAGAAGGATCTGATTGATGTCTGTCAGCAAAGATGCCTCCTTTTCTCCTGGCATTTAATGATACCAGTCTCCAATATGATCAAATCACTAACTCCTGGGTTTCCCAGATGTGTCTTGGGTTACAAAAAAACCCAAAAAGATTCTGTAAAATTGCTTCGATTTATTACACCAGCAAAGGTGAATGCACTAGTGATTTTGGATATTTTCATAGTTGTGAAATAACTTTTAAGTGAAAAGTTCTAGCAAAGCAAAAAAGTTAAGGACTTGCTAGAAAAAAATGTTTCAAAAGATAACCAAAAACCGAAGAAATGGAAACTTCTGAGATGCCATGGGTCTCCTGTTCTAGCTGCTGCTGGAGCTTTTCCAGTGAAGCTGAGGACCCAGCTCAACCCTGCTCCTGAGTTTCAGAAGGTGGAAATGCAATGGGGTACCACATAGTGCACTGAATCTTGCCTTCCAGAAACTACATTTAAAGCTAACTAGGAGGAAGGAGAGGAGAAATAAGGTTTTGGAAACTCTTAATCCCAAGAGGTTCTCAGAAACTTACCTTTATTCAGTATTGACTCTTCTCTCTTAGCTACATCTCAAAACACTCCTCCTCCTTTGCCCTGCTAAGAATTTAGCTTCTGGCTTTATTTCAAATATGGCAGAAGATGGATTGGGTTTTAGGTTACATGTTCAAAAGCAGCAAATCAGGGACTTCCTTTCAGGGAACTCTGAATTTATATTCACACTCTAATATTTTGAGGGTGAGTCGGTTTTGTGCCTTTATAAAAATGAATAAAATATAAGGCCTGAAGTTTATACATAATCCTTCCTATACAAGCGTTAATCTTCCAATGTTTTGTAGAATTTATCTAGCTTTTCTTAGTGTATGTCTACTTTTTCCTGACAGCTTTGGGTACAATACTTCATGTTCATCCACACTGCCTACACATTGACTTGCATCTGGGTTGAGAGTGGAGTGAGATATAACAGACATAGCAGGGAGCTTACACAGGGCTTGCATATCAGCTCTTATCTGTACTTTTAAACGAAAATTCCCCTTCAGAAATATGGTTTAATTCATGTTTAAGGGTAGAAGTTAGAGGACCAACAAAGTCATTCTGAAAGCTTGAGTCACAAAAATGCTTTGAGTGAAAAATTAAAACTGAGGTAGAGAATTTATGTCTTGTTGGTTCTGCTTATGCAGGGCAGCAGAAAGTAGAACAGCTAAAATAGCAGCAGCTTCCAACTGAAACTGGAACTGTGCCAGCATGCTGTTATTTTCCATAAGGCATGTTAGAAAATAGATGTATGTTTAATATGCTTGTGTTCAAAGATTTTTTAAAAAATGTAGGTTGACTAAATGAAAGTGCAATAGTCTTAGACACTGAGTTAGTAGGAAGTGAGATTTTTAATGCATTTTGTCAACCACCTCATAACTATAAAAAAGAGCTTGAGTTGGAGGTGTCTGAGGAGTGAGTTCTGGGGGCTGAGGAAGTCCTGGCAGAGGAAATTCACCTTCCCCCTTAGGGTGTGAGGCTTTAAAACATTGTGCCAAAAAGTCATTCATCTGGTTGGTTGCATTAGTAGTTGAAATGAAATCTTCATGTAAGGTCAGGTCATCTGCAGGCTGTTACAAAATGGATGTGTAATTTGTAAACATTAGCTCAGGCTGTCCTCAACTTCACATGCAGTTTCTCCATTTCTGTGCAGAAGTGGGAAATCATATACATATCTTTTACATTCTTACAGATCTTGAGTTTATACTCAAGATAGTGTAAAGTCTGCCAAACTCCTAAGAGGTTTGGTATGTAGGTGTGTAGAGCTGTTACATAGGGACAGCTCAGGGAAGAAGCTGCTGAGACTGAAGCAGTTTCTCCTCACAGTTTAATCCTTGCTTCTCCTCTGCCTTCAGTAAGCCCCCATCTCCACATTTCTCTCCACTTCCTGTATGCTTCTGGACATTCGTATCCGTACTTCATGGTCCATACATCCTAAACTTAACAAATCTCAGCAGACTGAAGCATTGTCCTTGTTGAAACTGCTTGGCACATTTTCCCTGTCTACCAGCCTTCCTGGAAATAGTCATGTGGTTCACTGCTTACAGTCTTGAAGCAATACTTTGTGTCATGGACACCAGATGAAACCACAATAGCCTTTCCCATGCTTCCACTGGAATTCTAGTTTGCAGCTCACTTAGTCAGCAACTTAACTCAAATCAGGAGGCTTTCTAATAGCTTATGTGCAAAATAAACAACTCTGGCAGTGGAAAGAACAAAAAAGAAAAAAAGCAAATTTAGACATTTCCCTTTAATTTCATTTGAATTTAGGTTATGAGTCTTGTATCGTTCCTTCCACTGGATGCAGATTTCTTCTGAGTTACTGAACCTTCCTTCCTTCTGCACTGTTTTTCATTCTTTTCTGATTGGTCTTGTAGTTGAAGAGCACCTTAGTGACATAAAAGAACCTGACAGCCCACATTTTGTGTGCTGTAGTGTTAGGGCAGGTGCAGCCACGATGGACTGCAGTGGAAGCAAAGCAGTGTTTGCAGGGTTTGCTCTCATACTGTTTATCTTTGGCTCATGGATTTATTTGAGACATTTAACCTACAGAGTTTTCTACAATTCTCTGAAGTAAGGCTTGCATGTCTGCAAGTGTCTCTACATTTGATTAGCTGCATAGGTATTAAATGTTAAAATTATGTATTTTCTGGGGAGGTTTCACATCTGGAAACTACAACTGTGCAGGAGAATCATTTGGGATTGTCTCTTGTTCTCCTCCAGTAACGTGTATTCAGATGTCAGGTCTTCAGAGAACTACCTAAATATGGTATATGTTACTACTATTTGCCTCATTCCTTAGCACAAAAACCCAAAAATTAAACCAGTGTATAGGTGTATAGTCTATTAAATTATTTTCCAGAAGGATTTCTAGTAAGACTTATATATCAATAAAGTCCTTGGGTAGGGCAGAGAGGAGTAGGGGGAATGCACCGCCACACCCTGCTTGCGCTATTTAAAACAGGGAGAGTTTTCTGGGGGAAAGCATAAATAAAATTATAATTTCAGTTAACAATTTATGTATCTTTATTTACAAGAAACACATGAAAAGGAATATAACTTTACTGAGTTTGTTTAATGAAGAAATAACACAAAACCATTAATGAAATTGATTGATTGTTTTCATATGTCAGATTCATCAGGTAAGTACTGAAAATAATTTTTACGTGAAAATAAATGATGCTTTTTGTGTATTAACTGTTCAAGTTACAATTTTGCTGATTGCTTACTCAAAACAGTTTTTAAATGAGACTCTGTAGTGAATAAACACTAATAAAATGTCTTTTTTTTCTCTTTTTCAGACCTTTATAGTATTGAATAAAGGAAAGGCCATCTTCCGATTCAGTGCCACCTCTGCCCTGTACATTTTAACACCCTTCAACCCTCTTAGAAAAATAGCTATTAAAATTTTGGTACATTCATATCCTTTCTTAGTGGTTGCTCAAAATGGAATTAAGAAAACCTATAATGATTTCATTTTAAAGAAAGGTTCAGGGTCCTTCTGGGGCCCTGCTGAAGATCAGCTTTCCAGCCTGCTGCACAGTGTGCCTGGAAGCCTGGGTCATGCATGCTGCTTCTCACATTCCCAAACCCACCCAGCTGCACCATCAGCTTCTGCCAAATCTAATCCATTGCCAGAGAGCACAGGCAGCATTCCTGCAGGCGGTTTGCAAAGCATCTGTACATGCAGATGGTGGATGGATTAGGGGACCATAACTGATGGGATGGTGCACAAGGTCAAGTTTTAGACTGACATGGGGGATTGCTGCCTGATGGTTGTGACGAGTTGCTGGGAAATTCTAGTCGGTGAGGTTTTGGTTTTTCTGCAGAACCTCAGAACTAGAAAACGTGGTTATCAAATTTCAGTGTGACAGTAAGACTTTGAACATTGAACAAGTAGTGAAAGGCAGAAGTCTTATTAATAGAGACTGCTGGCAGAATTTTCTAGGTCTTTGGAAAAAGTAAGAAACAAGGCTGGTGGTTGCTGGCTGAGAATATCTTTTACTCTGAGCTCCTGAGACATTCAAGCAATGTTGAGAGAAGGGAAAGGTGTCAGGCTGGAGAGGAGTTAGGGAGCATTTGGGGACAGAAGCTAGGGGAGCTGACAGACACAATGGTGGTGATGGTGAGAAAACACAGCCAAATACTGTCAGATTGCAACCTCCGATGAATGCTCATCCATTCACATGGCACTGGTTTACAATACCTTCCAACATTACACCTGGCTGAGGTGTGGGTAATGCTTTTCACTGGCATTCTGGTTACCGCGTTTGATCTTGGTTTTAAGTTTCTTCTCATTGTCTCTCGTGAATATCCAGCTGGTCTTGATGACAGTAAGATCAAAAGGACTTCCAGTAGACAATATGTAATTTCAGTATTTTTCCTTCCATCTATGAGCTGATTGTATAATTTAACTCTATTATAGAAAGAGGTTTTCTTCCAGTATATGGACAGATTTCTTTTTACAATAGATAACTATTGCAGGTGCTATTTTTATCTTAGAAATAGGCATATGACTGTTTGGTTTTTAAAATCTAAAACATATGAATAGATGTGCATATTCTGTAATTTTCTTTTTTTTATTATTATACATTATAGTACAAACACTGCCAATATTAAAGTATTTTAACTAAGTGCCACTAAATATGTTCCTTTTGCAGCTCAAATCTCAGCAGCTTTTACCTTAGCTGCTTAAGGTTAGCTACCTACACAAAAAAATGAGGAGTAGAATTGATTATTATTTTTATTAATCCTCTGACTTTTACAGATAAACTCTATTTCCTCCGCATTTTGTGGCAGGTGTTTGGCATTTTGGCCTTTGTAACAGAAATATGCCTTTCAGTGTGAAATACAAGTGTTGAGCACAATGAAACTGGTACATTGATTGGAAAACGTTCATCTATCTGTCCTCCAGATTCTCTGAACCTTTGTGTGAGGTGCTCTGATCACATGTGCCCAGACACATGAGCAGATGTTGATGCCCTGGAGAGAAATCCAGTGTGTCTCTTTCCAGTGCTCACAGACCTTGCAATTATTCTCACTGCCAGTACCTACTGTAATACTGAATGCAGAAACTGGTAACAGCATGAGTTTCTCTCTGCTGACTCATCTCCTGGTAGTCTGCTTTTTAAAATTTTTTTTCCCTTTTGCCTGCCTGACTCAGCTTAAGGTAGAACCTGGAACTGAGGAGGCAGCACAAGAGTGATGGGAGATGGTCAAGCTTTGGCAGTTAATAGGAAAGAATGAACAGATGAGCATAAGCAGAGAGTTGACCAGATAAAAAAAGGGAAGTGGCCGTGGCTGGAGCTGCAGATTAGAGATTCCTGTTAGAAATAATTGGGGAGGTGCTCTAGAGAAAATGTGTAAGGGCTTCTGTGCAAGGCTTTGGAAGCTTAAATTACAGTGTTCCTCAGTGTGGCCTGACTGCCAGAAGGTGTCTGTGAAACCAGTCGGCAGTGATTGTTTTTTTTCCAAATTGTTCCATCCTCCACCAATCCACACAGGCAATGAGACTTCAGCTGCTGTAATTGATTAGCTTGAGGCTGTGTGGTGCCTCTGCATGCCTATGGGAAGAACATGAAACAGAACATTTACATGAAGAAGTCATCATAGATGAGATTTTTTTTAGCCTATGTGTACAGTTTTAGAATTGTTACAGAACATAAAATAGTAAATTAAGGGAATATTGAGCTTACAAATCAATCATCCAGAATGTGGGAGAGGATAGAAGAGATGCACAGACTTTGAATATGTCAGTTATGTTTGAAGTTCCCATACAAAATATGGTTAGAGTCTATATTTCTAAGTATTTTAGCCCTTAATGAGCATCTGCTCCCTTTCAGAGTGAACAGCACTTTGGTTGCTTTTGGCTGTCAGATGTGCCAAGTTTTGTAAAGAGTGAGCAATGTGCAAGGAGCTACCTGTGGCCCTTGTTTTGAATAGTACTGAGCTGAAAGCACACAACACACTGCACAGGGGTAAAACCTCAGCTCTCCTAAGAGCACATTGCACAGCTTCTGCTCTTTCATGAGATGACTGGAACTGCAGCCAGGCATTTCCAACTTGGATTCCAAAATGGATTCTCTATATTTAAAGGAATTTCCTAATTAAATTAAAGCATGTTCTTTAGACCTGTCTGTGGACTGCAATGGCAAACGCTGTAAGGCATTCTAATAATTTATTTTAAGGCATTGAACAATTTTTACTCTACAGAGCTTGTATGGCAACATAATCTTCAAAATTAGTTAAATCATTACTGAAATATACCAAAAGACCCACTGCTGGATCAGACATTTAGGCAAAGGACAAATACCTGTCTGTGGGAATCAGACAGCTAATTCCTTCCCTGTGATTTGAGTGTTTATTGAAAAGGCATGCTAAAGTTTGAATTTTTCAGCTGCTGTAAGCAAAGGTCTTAATGATTGCAGGAATTTTCTGGAAAGTTTAGAGCGTAGTGCTACTTCCCTTATTCCTCCTTCACCTAGAGTGAAGGATTGGGTTCTTGGTTTGCATTTCATGGTAGTGGTTGATTGGTTTGGTTTGGTTTTTGTTTCATTTTGATTTTGTCAATGGCATAAAAATATACCCAAAACAACCAAATGCTATCTACTTGATTAAAAAAAAAATTAAATCCTGGGCTCTCAGGTACAAGTTTAGCTTTAAACAGCTTACTTTAGATTAAACTATTTTCTTTGCCAGATATGGTGATGCAAGTACTTCCAAAGAATACATAATTTAGAGAGATGACTAGAAGAAAAATAAGTTATCCATTTGATAGAAAGGTGTAGCAACACTTATTTTTTGCTGCCATCGTGTGGCCATTTTGAGTCAGGTTTTCATCTCGTTCTAGTTTCATATACTTCAGTATTTCCAAATGTTTGAATTGATGTTATTGCCACAAAAAGGGAAAATCTGCAATGTCTGAAGAGGCAGTGATCTGATGGACAAAGAACATTGCATTGAATGTCATGGAGTCCCAGTAGATTGTCCCACCTCGCTAGAACCAGCCCCTATGAGCAGTTAGTCTGGCTTTCACAGTCTCTACCTAAGTATTTTCAAATTATAACATTAGTAGAAACAGATACACTGCTTTTGCTAGATTTTTTGAGAGAGCAAAATTAATACTGGAAAAATATTCACGTTAATCTATGAGCTCTCTGTGGATTTCTGTTTCACTGATAGAAGAATGTACTATTAAGATGGTGCTAGGGAAACATAGAATGCACTCACTTCAGCAATTAAAAACAGTTTTATTTTAAAATGTTATTTATATATATAACACTATGTTTCATTCTGTGTTTTCAACAGACTAGCTGTGCTGACTGCTGGAGTAGCACTGACTCAGCTCAGCTCTGACTCCGGGTAAATAGCAGAAACTGTTTTACCCTGGCGTATGCCAGCTCTTGATTTTAGTACCAAGCCTGTAGAGGTGAAAGACTAACACTTATTCCACCTTGCCAGGAACTTAGGCAAACTGTATACTCCTGCAAGTTATTTTGGTTTTGGCTGTTGCTCACCTTGTATTACCTCCCAGAGTGTGAGAGCCATCACCTTTTCAGCTGAAAACAAAACACGAGGACACCAGCAAAGCAACATGACAGTGTCAAGAAATTGAGAACAATATTAAAGTATGATGTACTAAAGTGAAAAATATGAGGTTAAGTGAAGTGTATGTCAGTGTTTACCAAAGTCTAAAAGTTTTGTGTAAGTGGCAATATTTTACTTACTTGTACTTAACCCCTGACTGATGTGATATTGTGTGACTAGCTACTATGTTTTCCTTAACTGTACCTACATTATTCAGCATGCTTATCATGTGCACTATTTTGACCAACTGCGTGTTTATGACCATGAGTAACCCTCCAGACTGGACAAAGAATGTAGAGTAAGTTGCACATTAATTCAATATATCTTTGTCTGTTCCTCTAGGAGTTAACATACCAGTAACTCCAGTGCAAGATATGCTAGCAGGAGCTATCATGAGGCACTATGACTATTTCCTCTCTGAACCATGTAGAGATGTTGAATGATTATTTGAATCTCACACTAGTAGAACAATTGGGTAGAAAAACCATGAAAATACTTTACAGAGAGTATCCAGTAACTTATGCTCACAGTTTTCTCACTTTACACTAAAGGACCTAGTAATGCTTACTTTTAACCTGAATGCCACCTATAAATTTTAATATGTTTTTTATTTGATGGATTTATTTATTTTTATATATGTACAAGATCAGGACTGCTGTACTTCAACAGCAACTAATTCATGTAAATACCAAGTATCTCTGATTATTAGAATGTATTTTAGAAGAAATTGCTTATTTATTATATTCCTTCTCCAGCTGTGAAATAAAAAACCCTTTCATTTTATCCTCACATTTCTGTTAGAATACCAATGTAAATAATTGCTACAGTAATTCCACTAATATAAGCCGCACCTTTTTCCTTGAAGAATCCAGCCTACCCCAGTAGTG
>VRYO01002782.1:14573762-14651424 GCA_009812075.1 Sialia sialis
CATTTGAGTCACTAATAAAAATCATTGCAAGGGGCTTTTGCTTGGAAGATTTTACTTTTCTTCGAGATCCATGGAACTGGCTTGATTTCACTGTCATTACCTTTGCGTAAGTTCTTGTTTTTCGCTTTTTCTTGGAAAGAGAAGGGCAAAAAGGGCATGAAATTAGTATCAATACATACCAATTTTGTTAAATGGAAATTCTTTTATGGACTTACTTTTGTCTAAAACAATTTTCACTTTCAAAAATGCGTATTTTGATGTAAACATAAATACTGCAGAAGCCATTAGTACAGCTAGTATTAGAAAGGCTAATTTCATGTCCTGCTTTTTTTTTTTTCTGAGCAGAAAAGGAGCTTCCCTTTGACTTCATTCTCCAAACTTACCAATCTAGTCTAGATAAATTTTAGGCTTTCAAAGTAAAATCAGTGCGATTCACTTCAGAGACATTTAATTTAGCTGAAGGCTCTGAAAGTATATTAATGCAAGGCAAACTGCAGTGAAAGGTAAACCTCTGACTGTTGCTATTTAAGTTTTTTGCTAAAAACACCAAAATGGTCTTGATGAAAGACCCAAGTACGTAGTATAAGCTCTGCCTCAATTCTGAATAACTGTGATTTAATCCTACAGGTATGTAACAGAATTTGTAAACCTAGGCAATCTTTCAGCTCTTCGAACTTTCAGAGTATTGAGAGCTTTGAAAACTATTTCTGTAATTCCAGGTAAGAAGTAACTGGTGTAAGGTGTTAGGCCCCTTTTACCTCCCAACTGTTCCTTTTTATCCTGTCATTGTGTTTGTGTGTGAACTCCCCTATTACAGATATGTGACAGAGTTTGTGGACCTGGGCAATGTCTCAGCGTTGAGAACATTCAGAGTTCTCCGAGCTTTGAAAACAATATCAGTCATTCCAGGTGAGAGCGAGGTTAAACACTGAGGCTGACTTTAACTTACTGAAACAGAATTCATGTTTTTTAAATATAAGTCTTATTTCTTTCCATGAAAAAGCAGGAATCAGAAGATATCAGAATTCCCTGAAACCTCTGATTCATTGCTTTTGAAATGAGCACTTTCCTTTTGAAATCAGCCTTTGAGTTTAACAGATTCTTGCATGAGACATTGCAGTACACAGTGTGTGTGGTTTGCATTGTATGAAGTCAAGCTTTCTCCACATTCAATGAATATTAGTAATCCTGAAGTTTTCTTACCCATGTGTATCCTACCTACATGATGTTATGTGGTATTTGTTGTGAATATTTCTGTCTAAAAAATAAAATTGTTTGAAAAGTTGACTTACTAAGAAGATGAAGGAATAAGATAATAAAGAATAGCATGGGTGTTGCATGGGGGATTTATTATCTTAAAAAGTTACAATTTTCCAAACCATTTCCAGTTTTATAGCATTAAATTTGAAACCTATTTATGGTTGAACAGGCATTTTACTACTGTCTTCTAAATCTAGCATGTTATAAAACTGATAGTAATAAAGGTTTGGAGCAAGATGTATTGACAAATGAAAAGAAAGAAGATGTTTATGTGAGATCAACGTACAGCATGAATAAAAAATAGTTGCTTGTTTTGTTATTAAAACAAGTTGTTTCGAAATATATGCAACTCATTCCATTCACAGTTTCAAGCAGACATAAATTTCAGCTATTTATTCATTTTCACAAGTGAAAAAGCTCTTCACAAAAATGTTGTTTCACAGACATTACAATCATGTATTTGGGCTTCTGCATGAAATCTGTAACTTTACTGGGAGACATTGTCATTTTTGTGCATCGAAAAAGTTTAAACATCAGAATAAAACCTCCTTTCCATTTGCAGGCCTGAAGACTATTGTAGGAGCCCTGATTCAGTCTGTGAAGAAGCTCTCAGATGTGATGATCCTGACTGTGTTTTGTCTGAGTGTATTTGCACTGATAGGGCTGCAGCTGTTCATGGGCAACCTGAGGAATAAATGCCTGCAGTGGCCTCCAGAAAATTTTACTTTGGAAACAAATATTACCTCCCAGCTAAACAGCACCATAGGTGAAAATGGTACATTGGTTAATTCAACAGTGACTCCGTTTGACTGGAAGGAGTACATTGAAGATGAAAGTAAGTATTGTCTGCAGAATTCTTACTGAAATGGTTTGTGGCTGATCCAGTTCTTAGAAGGAAGAAGGGGAAGGGACAACAAATTTTGTTAAGACAGAAGAGGAGAAGTATTTTCTCTCTCGTATGTCTGCTCTAAAGGCCTGCATGGAAGAAGGAACAAAGAACATGGTCTTGCTACTCACATCTCCCCTGAGACAGAAAGGAGTCTTAAAATTACTTACTAGTCTTAAATATTTTCCATTCTGTTATCCAAAGCAGATGAGCAGCCGCATGTTATGCCCTTTCTGGAGGATATCAGAGACTTCTGGTATGCAGTGAGAAGTCCAGTAATGAAGTCCTCAGTATTTTCACCTTCCATTCTTTCTTGTGCTTTATTATTATTATTATTATTATTATTATTGAGAGGGCTTGACAGAGGTCTGACAGATTTTTCTGCTAAAATTAATGCTTGTTCTTATAAACTGCAACACAGTCATTAAAAAACAAACCTCCCTATCATTAATCACATTTTCTGAAGTATTTAGAGACTATTGTGTTTTCATGCCCTGTTCTCTCCTCTTTGTCTTTTTCTACACTGGACAATGTAGGTTGTTAACCATTTTCTCTTACAATCTATTTTCTAGTTGTTGATCTCTAGTCTGGATCCTTTCTTTTTCGTAAGCATGCTTCTTAAAGTGCAGTATCCACATATAGGCGTTTCTACTCCACATAAGACATACAGAGTAGGAAAGAAGTGGCAGCATAGTGACTTCTGTCTTATAAATCCTATATAGATTGCTATTGTATGCAATTGTAGTTTTGTTCAGCCTTGATCTACCTGTTCCTGAATCTTTTACAGACTTCTACTCCATTGACTTTGCATTGGCACAGTTTATTGTTCCAGCCTGAATAACACCCTATTTTTTTCAAACCATCTCTTTAGCTGGCCTGGACCTTTGAAATTGTAACTGTTTCCTCAAACTCACCACCATCCGTATCAGATCAGTGTTATTTCCAAATCTGAAAAGAGTTCTTCCATCATCTAGATTATTTAAAACCTTGAGTATCAGACAAACTCCCTCAGACATTGTTTTAATGAATTTTCCGCTTTGATAATTTCCCAAAGTATGGTTTTTCAACCAGTTTTGCTGATACAGAGCAGTCTGGCAAACTGAGAGTGGATAAGAAATGCATTCTAGTACAGTTGAATGTGAGGGGACAAACCTGTCCTACCAGTCAATGTTCACAGTTCATGTTGAGACAGGTTTGCATAGAGACTGCAGATGATGCCATATGTCATCTCTAACAGTGAAAGTTGCTTTTGGAGTAAATTAAAAACCGAAGGGGAGAGAGATATAGAAAAGAGATCACTATGACCAGCTGCAAAGTTACGGAGTCTCCAGATGAGTGTCCTCACTTGGGTATCCTTTCCAGTGCAGCAGTGATCACAGCACTTTTCCCATAGCATCTCTGTGTGTTCATTAGCATCTCCTCACATTCTCTACAGCTTGCTCCTTTTTACAGTGCTATTAGCACTAATTGGAGTGCCCTTTGTTCAGAGTGGGGGCTGCACAGATGACTGGTTTTTAAGTTTGTACATGCAGGTTATTAGGTCACTTAATATAAACCAAAAGCCACAAGCAAAGAGCAGGAAAAAGGTGGAGAAAGAGAGGTGAATCTCACACCAGAGACAATTACTTCATCTGAGCACCTGCTGTGGCAATAGTGTGTTTGCAAGTATGATGTCATGAGAATAAAAGTGACATGAAGAACAATATGAGGGCACAGGAAAAATAGTGCCACAGAGACTCTGGAAGACACTGCCACAGCAGCTTGTGTGTAAGGCTGCAGGGAAAATGAAAGGCAGAAGGGCAATTGGAAAGCCTTTAACAATATAGAGGCTGAGACACCTAAGGCACCCTGGTGCAGCCAGGACTGACTAATTAAGGCTAAAACTCTGCAGGCAAAAAGCTAAATAATATCCTGTTCACATAAATAAATTATTGACCAGGAAGACAGATTTACCCCTGTATTTAGAATTTAGAATTACTTCAGTTGCTACTGGAATACTATATAAAGTTCAATTTAGATAGAAAGTTGAAAAAATTGAGGTAGTTCAAAAAAGAGCAGAATGATTAAAGGGTTGGAAAACATGCTTTATACCAAGATAGACCAGGAGCTCAGCCTACTTAGCATATCAAAGAGAAGGTTTAAGGGGTAATTTGATCACAGTTAAAAAAAAAAATCCATGGGGAACAGAATTTTCATAATAGACATATCTTTGATCTAGCAGGCAGAGATATAACAGGTTCAGTAGCTGAAGTCAAAGCCAGACAAATTTTGAATAGAAGTGACACAGCTTCTAACTGTGATCACACAGCTAATCAATGACTACAATGGATTTTCCATCTGAATTTCTTTAACCAATCTTTTTGTGAAACTCAATTTACTTGAACATATGAATTCATGGAGATCCCATGCCATGGAGTATGACAGTTTAAGCAGTCTCCTAATGAAGACCTAGACTTCAAGGCCAAACTTAATTTCCTGACTTTCACACATAGAATTTATAGACTTAAGTTCTGATTTTATTTGATTTAAAGAAGACCTGAAGCCCTCTGAAAATAAAGCTCAATTGAATTGGTTCCAGGAAGTACTTTATTGAATGGCTACATGAACCCTTGGTATATTTACAGAATTTCATATGTATTATGAAATTTATAATGAAATTACAAGTCTTATTATGAAGTTAATATGGTTGTCCTTGCTTACCAGAAGTTTAAAAGAGAAAAATTATCTTCTTACAGCTTCCTGCTCTCTTTTTGCATGTGGGTGGGCAGACAAGGTACAAAAACCAGCTGCTTCACAGGGCAATAAGCAATTCTTTACCTGCAGCTCAGAGGAGTGCAATGGCAGTGTCCTCTGTAGGAATTATGGAAGTTATTATGCCATTAGTTGTCTATGCTATGTGGAAAAGGCATATAAGTTCTAATTTTACCACTGAGCTTATTTTTGGAGACACCTTTGAGGGTCTTTATGTAAACATTCCTGGAATTAATGAGTCAAGCACTCTTATTTTCCCCCTTTTTTATTAAAGATAAGATTTCTGATGAACATCATTTCAGACAAGCTGAGGTTTGTATTAACGAGCTTTCCATAAGCAATTTTTTTCTGAGAAAAAGTATCTCACAATCTATTTTATGAAATGCCAATTATTTTCTATGCTTCTCATATTATACCCTATGCTTAATCAAACATCTTTAATCTTGCATGAAGTTAGGTGCTCACCAACCAGGGAACTTCTCCCATTTTCCAATCGATTAAGGAAGAGCCAGACTTACACCATTGGTGTAATTAGGGATTCTTCACTTTACTTAGGTAAAACACAATTCCAGGTTTTCCATCTGGATAGGTGCACATACTTACACTGATCAGCTTGTGTGTTATAAAAATTTTCCTGTCATAGTAATATTTTGAGCACTTGCCCAAGTGCGCTCAGAGAAAACCTGTGGGGCTCTAGTTTCTGTGGAGCTGGCAAGCACAGCACCCTTGCCAGGCACATCTTGTCTGAAGCACAGAACCTGATTGCAGACCTGTTGTAGTGGTTCAGCTCAGCTGGTGCACAGCTGATCAGGACTGACTGCTCCATGTAAAACATATCAAGGCAGGTTTGAATGCTTCCCAACAAGCTGTTATGTTGCAGCATGTTTTAATCATGATTAGCTGACATAAGGCAGAATAAGATTTGCTTCCTAAGGGTCAGCTGTAGCCAGCATCCTGTCAGCTTTCTGTTTACAGCTGTGTTTTAGCACAGAGCAGCTCTGCAATGCATACCTGTCCAGAGTGACAGCAGCCACACACAGGGCTGTACAATTGGCACAGCACAGGAGGTTGTTCCCTGTGAGATGCAGATACATCATTAGACACTGAAAATGATCCCTTTGCAAAGTGTCAGAACAAGGTATACATACAGCTTAAAGAGTCATTTTTCCAAACGGTGAATTTTGCTAGGGATGGAGTGATGGAGCTGGCCCAGGTGCTGTGTCCCTTCTTGCAGCAAATCTATAGGTGCTGAGACAGCAGCTTGTGACACCTGCTCACGCTCAGAGTTCATTAGTGTCTGTCTAGCCTGGCTTGGGCAGCACAGGCAGAGTCAAGTTTAAACTCACCTGCACTCATTTTCAAATGAGATCATTTTAAGGGAATCTAAGAGGACAATTAAATGGAAAAGAAATCCAACATGGGGTTCAAATTTCAGGAAGCAAAAAAAGGTTCCACCTTAATTCTGAAGCTGCTACAATTCAGAAGTGTTGGAGCTTGGAAGGTGCTCAATGCAGCATCACCATTGTCCCTGCCCTGTCCTTAAAGACAGCCTGAGGCAATACTTTTGGATTCCATCAGAAATGTGACACATGGTCTGACCCTGTATAAAAACATCAAATGTTTCAAATGTGATCAAATAGGAGACTGTCATTACAGGAGAAGCTTCTCCTGCAATAATTCTTCCAAAAATCAAGACTTTAGCTATCAAGACTGTAGGTATCTGCTTTGAGGGGGAAAAGAAAAACACTTGTCAAAGATACAGTCAAGAGGAATCTTAATAAGCACAAATTTTTGCTCATCTCTTTGTTCTTGTAAGAAAAGATAGGTCAATGTCTTTGTTGTTTAAACCATCTAAAATGTCCTTTAACTACAGCCTTACTGTACAGACTATGTGATGGCTGGTTACAGGGTGATTTGGTGGAACTTACCCGATTTATTTTACTAAGGCGTTAAATAATTTTGTCATGTACTCTTAAAGTCTTACTCAAGAAGTTGTGACTGCTGCAGCAATTATGTCTGAGTTAAATCTATGTGTATGCCAGGGCCTTCATACAGTCAAGGCTACAGCTGCTGTGTGTGCACATCCATGACCATCAGAGCCACTGGCAGCTGGGTGCGTTTTTGCAGGGTTTACATATTAGATAACTGTCACGAGTGCTTGTGGGCACAAACAAGCTGAAACCCCTGGCAATACTGATCAGAAGGTTTTGAAGAAATTATGACAATATTTTTTCAGATGGCTTGTAATTATTTTAATAAATAACTGTACATTATTTCACAAAGCATGATTTAGTTCAGTTATAAGACAGAAGGGAGAATCCACATCCAGAAGCATTTGACAGAATTTTTAGTAAATTTTAGCATTTTACCAATGAGTGCTGTGAGCAATAGCATTTAATGAAATTCATAATATCATTTACTCTAAAGTTGTTATCCTGCTGAGAAAATAACACTGCTTGTTTAAAATTGGATCAGAAACCACCTTAAAACTTTTAGAGATAATGGCTGTGTTTTTAATTTTATAATTTTTAAAATTCTTTTTGAAACAGGTCATTTTTATTTTCTGGAAGGGCAAAACGATGCTCTGCTTTGTGGAAATAGCTCTGATGCTGGGTAAGAACAAATTTTATCATATTATTGCACTGTGTAGAAATTAGATCCACATTCCATAGATGTGTAGTTTGAGAGGGGCTTATTTTGAGTCACCACTTCTTTTCACCTAAGAAAGGCTTTTACACTGGGCTTAGGGTCTGTGTTCCTGACCAGAATTCGGTGGATTGGTCAGATAAACTGGATGTTTGCTAATTGAATGAGTAATTTATTATTAGTATAGTTCCTGCCTGGTTGATACGTAACAGCAAGAGGAATATTTGATGACGAAACCTAGCAAAACATGTTATTTTGCAGTTCTGGCTGCACTTATGAGTACACTAAAATCCAGTGGATAATATTAAAATTACTAAATAGGTAATGTCCAGTTTGTCTTTGTAGGCAGTGCCCAGAAGGATATACTTGCGTGAAAGCTGGCAGAAACCCCAACTATGGCTACACAAGTTTTGACACTTTCAGCTGGGCTTTCTTGTCACTGTTTCGGCTAATGACTCAGGACTTCTGGGAAAACCTCTATCAACTGGTGAGAATTTTTAAATGGAAAATAGACCAAATATATTTGTATCAGTGGTGCAACAGTACTAGAGTCAATTTTCTTATCTGAATTTTAATAATATGAAAAATAGAACTTCTGTTAACATGTATGTATAATACATTGCTTATAAGTGTATTATTATTTCCAGACTCTTCGTGCTGCTGGGAAGACATACATGATATTTTTTGTTCTGGTGATTTTTCTGGGCTCTTTCTATCTGATAAACTTGATCCTGGCTGTGGTCGCCATGGCCTATGAAGAACAGAATCAAGCAACCCTGGAAGAAGCAGAGCAGAAAGAGGCAGAATTTCAACAGATGCTGGAACAACTGAAGAAGCAGCAAGAAGCAGCACAGGTATCATTTTTGGTGTAGTAATGTAGGACTGTAAGGAAGTGAGTTTACTAGAGATATTCAACTTCTAATTTCTGGAATTGGAAATATAAAGTTGGTCTTTCAGTGACAAAGCTAGTTCAAAGGTTTTCTATTCTGCACTGAAGAAGGGTATTGTGAATAATTCAGCCACCAAGAAGGAATATTCAAAACTAGGTGTAGGTTATTCGCTATGTTTTTCTAGTCTAGTGTGATTAATACCGTCTGGTAGACTTCTGCATTTAAAATTTACTCATGAAGGATGAGAGAAATTTATGACCAACACATATCTTGAGTCAATTGATTAATAATAATTAGAAGAAAAACCTAGAGAGAGGATAGCCTATAGATAGTATTAAGATCTGAGACTTTTGGAGTAGAAATTATGTATAAGTAAATTAAAGAAAGGTAAACATTATGCTGTGATTTTCTCAGTGACATAAATTCCTTCTGCATCATGGCAGGCAGCAGCAGTGGCAGCAGCAGCAGTAACAGCATCTGCAGAGTCCAGGGAGCCCAGTGCTGGAGGAGAAGCAGGAGGGCTCTCAGAAAGTTCCTCAGACGCGTCAAAATTGAGCTCAAAGAGTGCAAAAGAAAGGAGAAATAGAAGGAAGAAAAGGAAACAGAAAGAGCAGTCTGGAGGAGAGGAAAAAGATGAAGATGAATTTCACAAGTCTGAATCAGAAGACAGCATCAGAAGGAAAGGTTTCCGATTGTCTATTGAGGGCAATAGACTGACATATGAAAAGAAGTATTCTTCTCCACATCAGGTACTGCCTTTAGTTTTTTTGAGTAAAAGCTTTTATTTAAAGCATGATAGACTGTTGCAAAACTACTTTAGTCTTCCTGAAGTATAGTAATATGATGCTACTGCATAAAGAAAGAAAATATGGATACTTTTATTACCTTAATCACTGTTGCTTGTCCTTGAGAGGAAGTGCTCTAGCTGCTAGATTGCCTTGTATAAAAACCTCTCAGAATTAAATGTAACATCGTATCTCTGTTCTTCTAATAGAATTATTAAAAAATAATATTAAAATATTCTCTGATTATTTAGGGTTCCTTTTGGTATGATTCTATATTACCTAGACTTGTTAAAATGCTACAGTATTTTTCTGTTATAATAGCCTCACATTTTCCTCTTGTTTCAATGATGTTTGAATCAATTTTTGTTCACTGTGTGCAGGATGCTTCACACATGAAACAAAGTGCAAAATATATCCCTAATAAAATGCATACAAAAATTTCACAGCAGCATGTATCTTCTGGGTAATATGGTTACTCTCATTTAAGAAAAAAAGGAAACCAGTGCTTATCTAATAACAGTGTTAAGTTTGAAGATTTCAGCTAATAATCACATTTTTTTTTTTTACCTGCAGTCTTTGCTGAGCATTCGTGGCTCCCTGTTTTCCCCGAGGCGCAACAGCAGAACAAGTCTTTTCAGCTTCAGAGGTCGAGCAAAGGATGTGGGATCTGAAAATGACTTTGCTGATGATGAGCACAGCACTTTTGAGGACAATGACAGCAGAAGAGATTCTCTCTTTGTGCCGCGCAGACATGGCGAACGGCGCAACAGTAACATTAGCCAGGCCAGTAGGTCATCCAGGATGCTGGCAGTATTTCCAGTGAATGGGAAGATGCACAGCACCGTGGATTGCAATGGGGTGGTTTCCCTGGTTGGTGGACCATCTGCTCCTACATCGCCTGTTGGACAGCTTCTGCCAGAGGTGATAATAGATAAACCAGCTACTGATGACAATGTAAGAAAGTTTTAAATAGCTTAGGCATGGTGGCCTTCTCTTACTGCACCAGCCACTGTTTTCTACAGAATGGAACCCTTGGCAATGCTTCCTGGTTGGTCAAGCTGTGAATGCTCCTGCATCTTGTAAAATGTTTAGTACATAAAACAGCTAAGATAGGTTTGCAACCTAAACATTTACTCACAAAGATTCTCATGACTAACAAATGCAAGTCACAGTTTCCAAATAGCAAAATAATAACATACACATTCATAAAAATGCTCTGCTTCACTGTACTACCGTGCCATACTTGCCTTTAGCTGATGTAAAGGTCCATGTAGCTATTGTAGTTGGCATACAATAGAAAATATTTTACAAAAACGTTATAGAGCTGCAATCAATATGATGCTGTATTACCACTATCAAAATTAGCATTATTAGTTAATTTTGATATCATTCTTCCTTATCAGCCTGGTTAAAAATGTAAGGAAGTTGTCAATTCCTTATTATTATTTATTTCTCATTCCTATATATTTTCCATCCATTTCTGGTGGAATACTGTAGTATAAACAACATTGGAAGATCACACTTCAATACATATTTCCAAAAACGCAAAGATCTATGTGAACATATGTGCAGCACATATTGCTGCCATTCTCTTACCATACACAAAGTATGAGAAAATTCTAAGAAAAAAATCTTGTTTAGTCCAAATCTCTCTACTCAGACTGCTAAAAAGTACTAGCATGAGAAAGCATGAGGAAGTCAGACTTTTCTTACTTGCTACAGTTGGATTAAGGGAAAAGAGTATTATACAAACCCCAGAGTATTCTGTCAGTGGGATCAAGGGAAAAAAAATTACAATTGGCAAAATTCTGTGCAATATTTTGAACTCAACCCTTTTCCGTTTGTTTCAATTTGTTTAAATGTTTAAAGATTTCATATCTTGAAGAGAAAAAAAAGCAAAAATTAAGTAAATAAACTCTCAACCTTGAACTGTAGGTACCTATGGTCTAATGCCTTCTTAAAATTATTTAAAAGGTACTAAAAAGTAATAAAAGTCCGACATGATAAAATATGAAGTGCACGGAGCACGTGTCCAAGCTAAGACACTACTAACAGACTTTTGTAGTATTTGCTTATCTGGTTGTTTCTTCAACGTAGTCTCACCTACTGTTGTTCTCTGTATAGGGCACCACGACAGAACCAGAAATGAGGAAAAGAATATCAGGTTCTTTTCACGTTTCCATGGACTTCCTGGAAGATCCAGCTTTAAGGGAAAGAGCCATGAGTATTGCTAGCATCCTTACAAACACTGTGGAAGGTCTGTGCTATGCATAGCTTAATATTTAATCTTGTTTTTCCCATGGATTTTTGAAAATTTGAGTTGAAACATGAAAAGAGATTTTACACAGCTTAAGTACAGATAGCATCCAACAAACTGGCATATATTTTATCAGTAAACTCAAAGCTCTTTATTTATTAAGGTTATTACATAACTAAGCATTAAAGTTATTACATAAGGAAGCATTTCTATCTCATTGTTTTGTCTCCATCTAACTCATATGCATGGTCATAACTGAGTGGGTGCTGCTGCATACTAATTAAAAATGTATTATTGGACACAAAAAAGCCACTGAGCATTTTTCAAACATATGCAACTATTGTTAAAATATATATGCATTTTTGAAGTTATATTTATTCAGTTATTCTGTAAAGCTCTTTAAGTGATCAAAATGTTGTTTTTTTTTCTTGAAGTAGGAATGAAAATTTTCCCCTAAATGCTACAAATTTTGGAATAAAAATATTTACATACTAGAACAGTAGGTGAGAGAAACAAGCTGAAGTATAATCAAGGAGAAATTAAATACATAATACAAATTGATGCATAAATTGATGCTGATTGGCACAGTGATTGAAATACAAAGAAGTTGTGCGTGACTGATAAACTTTGAAGGTAGAAAGGCAATTTTTAAAGCCTTTCCTCAAAAGCCCTGTATAATGGAGGCTTAAAGGATGCTAAACATTCCCACTACAGACTGAAAACTTGACTGGTACAATTCATATTGCAAGGAGGAATGTTAGAGAAATCACATAGTTACATATGTAAACTTTCTTTTCCCCACAGAGCTTGAAGAATCAAGACAGAAATGTCCACCGTGTTGGTATAAATTTGCAAATATTTTCTTGATCTGGGACTGCAGTCCTCATTGGTTAAAAGTTAAGCATATTGTCAACTTAGTGGTAATGGACCCATTTGTTGACCTGGCCATTACAATTTGCATTGTTTTAAACACACTCTTCATGGCTATGGAACATTATCCGATGACTGAAGAATTCAATAACGTACTTTCAGTTGGAAATCTGGTAAGTTTGTTGTGGTTTTATGTTCATGATTTGGAAGGAAATATGCCTGTAATAACTGGAAGAAAAGGTTTTAACTGAAAGAAAAAGTTCTAACAGCTTTTTGGATATTTATTTTCCTTCAGATATATGTATCAGAACATTTCTGGAAATTTGACTGTCAACCCTGACTCATGTAGCTTAGGATACTGTAAAATCAATATAACTGCTGTGTTCTGCAAAGCCAAATTAAAAATTTAAAAATTGGTTCCAATGCTGCATTAAGTAAAGTCCATCTTAAGCAGAGTTTGATTTGTGTAACTGCTAAACCAGGAAATGCATTGCTTCCATGAAAGAGACACTATGCAAATAAATGCAGTGTTAATTTCTTTATCAATAAAATACAAGTCTGTAAATTATGAATGTGTTTTTAATTGCTGTTTCCTAAGCAGAAACTTAAAACAGGTAAAAGATCACTTAAAAAGCATTTCTAGAATTTTCTTCCGCAAGTCTTTTTATATGGATAAGTGAATTGTTTTCTTTCTATGCTTTCTGTAAAAAATATCCCACAGTACTTTTTCCTCCCCTATTTTTTATTGTTTTTATCCTCTGATATTTAGTAAGAGATATTTCTTCTTAGAAGAGATATATCTTCATGTTGTCAGCTGTATTTTCTTCCTTTCTGTTTCAAAAAGATAAATTATTAAAAATTTCATGAGTTAACTTTTTGTAGCTCTCGTACTTTTGAACTGACAGGTTTGATCATGCAGAAGTATCTGCAGCTACAGTCCTACTTTATCTCTTACTTTAAGAATTGATTTCATATAATGTAATTTTTAATAATCCTTGTTTCGTAATGAGGAACAAATAGATCATTTAAATAACTATAGAATTTAGGAGGGAGAATGAATAGAAAATTGTACAGCTGATTTTCCTAAACTTATAATAAGGGAAATTTAAACCTTTGTTTCCTAATAAAATGTAAAATCTTGTATTGTAGCATTTTATACATTTGTTTTCCAACCAAGAAAATAAATCTTGGTGTACCTCTAACTACAAAGCAGGTGTGAGAGAATAAAGCTCCTTGTGCTGTTCTGATTGTTAGGAACCTAAGTAGGCATTTCAAACTGTATCATTCCTATGTCTTTCTCAGGGGTTCCAATCCTCTGTCTTAGAAATTGGTAACCTTTCCCTCTCTGGTGTTTGTATCTTTTGTGTATTTAAAGACTGTAACAATCTACCTTCAGTATCGGTGTTCCTAGGCAGAGCAAGTCAGACTCTTCTTTCCTGTCTCCTGCTTATCCCACTTAGATTATTCTCTTTAGCTGTCCTATTTTCATTTCAGCTTGCTGGAAAATGGGTTATCAAAACAAAAACAAACAAACAAACAAACAAAACCAAAAAAACCAAACAAAAAACCCCATTTTGGAGCAAGGCTCAAGCAGTTTTTAATAGTGGTTTTAGTGCATTCCTATCCTAGAAGGAATTCTCCCAAGACTTCTCTGAAAACTACTCAGAGTTGTTACTTTGGTGGATCTTAAATATAATTCCTACTTCATTCAGCATAGAAATTCATGATGAGAAACCACTACCAGCTGTACTTTGTTAAAAATGCCTTCTTAAATATTCTTTAATTCCTGACATTGAAGTGTTTGAGCCAACCAACTTTGCTGAACTTACTGGGCACACCCAGGTTGAAGTTACTCAGCTTCAGGAAATTGTTGTACCTCAGTACAATTTAATGTATCTCCATTGCTGTATCAACTGAGATACATTATAATATACCATTTTTTCATCTGATGTATATAATCACAGCTCTGTTGAACTGAATCACAGGCCATAGCAGACAAGAAGCTGCCACCCCTGTAGTCTTAGATTTAACCTCATCTGTAATTTGTATACCAGGAAAGAGGTATACCATATAAATTCTTGGAAAGCATTCTGGTTTATGTTCTGAAAATCAAATTTGTACATGGTTTGTACAGTACATGAGAAAGTCCATATCCTTAGAAAGCTGAAATTGGATTTTAACTGTTATAAAAACAGAAGTTTATGTAATTTGTTGAGTAAAATTTAATTAATAGAAAAATCATCTGTTTTTCTGACTCTTGTAAGGGGAAGGTGGGCATAATAAATCACTACAGTAAGTATAACTGTTTTGAAGTCTCGCTTTTGGATAAGACATAGCTTGAATTAAAAACCTAGACAACAACTAGATCTGTAGCATTATGTTTCACCATGAAATAACTAACTGCCCTTTGAACTCAGGTCTTCACTGGAATCTTCACAGCAGAAATGTTTCTCAAGATAATTGCAATGGATCCTTACTATTATTTCCAGGAAGGTTGGAATATTTTTGATGGTTTTATTGTAACACTTAGCTTGGTTGAACTTGGTCTTGCAGATGTGGAAGGACTATCAGTTCTTCGATCATTCAGATTGGTAAATATATTTCAATTGTACTGATTTTTCAATGTGGCTTCATTAAAAATTTTATTTTTCTCTTAAAAATGTCCTTGATGTTTGCCACAATACTGATCCTGAGGACAGTTTCATTAACACAAGTCTTTACTGATTTGGGTATCTTACAGTCTTCAGTGGGAATTGATAGAGATCCAGACAGATAGTGGTGGGTGCCCTGGGCCTATTTCTAATGTATCCAGTGTATATACACACTTTAAATTACCCACTATGCAGAAATGAATTAACTCACTAGAGCTATTATGCTCTGATTCACATCACAGGAACAGTTCTGTACAAATACCAGTTGAAAAGTTGTCCAGATGATTTTAACAGGTGAACCCTAGATTTTAAGTTCAAATGAGTAACTTGTTTGGCCATCAGTAAAAGCTATGCTGTGAGAACATTAAATTACAATTTTACAAATCTTTCTTGAGGGACATTTCCATCTTCATGCTTTTAGACAAGATAATAGCCTCTGAACAGTCCAACTAAAGGCAAATTTTGCAGCAACATCCTTCCACAAATTAACTTTAAAATATCCTTGTGTCTTTCTCGTTCTCCTAATAATATTCTTCTTTTCTTCCAGTTGCGAGTTTTCAAATTGGCAAAATCTTGGCCAACACTAAATATGTTGATAAAAATCATTGGCAATTCTGTGGGAGCTCTGGGGAATCTGACCCTGGTGCTGGCCATCATTGTGTTCATTTTCGCTGTGGTTGGGATGCAGCTGTTTGGGAAAAATTACAAGGAATGCGTCTGCAAAATCGCAAGCGACTGTGTGCTTCCTCGCTGGCACATGCAAGATTTTTTCCACTCCTTCCTGATTGTATTCCGAGTGCTGTGTGGAGAATGGATAGAAACAATGTGGGACTGCATGGAGGTTGCAGGCCAAGCCATGTGCCTTACAGTCTTCATGATGGTCATGGTGATCGGAAACCTAGTGGTATGTAATCAAAGTGTTAACAAAAAGTTATTTGGCAAGAGTCTGGTCTCAGTCCTGAAGTGAGCTAAGTGTTCTGGCTCTGCTTCAACAAAGCACTTAAGGAGGTGGTTTCAAGACATGCTTAAAGTTAAGCTTAAGAGCTTTTTTGGATAGAGAACAAAATATTCTGCCATGTCAAAATCCTAAGAATGTCAGAGTGGGCACTTAAGAATGGGACTAATTTAGCTTTTGACCCTTCAAAAATATTTTGTGCTCCAAACAATTTTAGTTTATGGGCTCTTTATAAACCATTTGTTGTGGATTTTTTTTTTAGTTATTTATACCATATGATTAGTCACCTGAATAATCTAATTTTTGTTGTGTGATGAGCTAAATTAAATTTTTTAATGATGCTGAACTGCAAATCTGACAGCTCCATTTTTAGATTATAGGCTTTGACACCAAAATATTTCTATACTGTGGGGAATGAAAGATGCATTTACAGATATTAGTCAGTTGTAGGAATATTTTTGAATAGTGAGCAGGACCTAAGCTAAGTGAAATAAGCTTGGTTTTTATGGAGAAGAGAAAAATTTTCAAGGGCTCTTTTTTGGTTACGGTGAATTATTGGGATTTCAATCTTTGATGTCACTAATGGGACATTTTTTAATAAAAGAAATGTTATTTTTTAATAAAGTCTAGAACATCTTTTATTTTAATCTTTCTGCAGGTACTGAATCTATTTTTGGCCTTGCTCTTGAGCTCATTTAGTGCAGACAACCTTGCCGTGACAGATGACGATAATGAAATGAACAATCTCCAGATTGCTGTGGCAAGAATGCAGAAAGGCATAGATTATGTGAAAAGAAAAGCACGTGAATTCATCCAAAAAGCCTTTGTTAAAAAACAGAAAGCTTTAGATGAAATCAAGCCGCTTGAAGATTTAAACAACAAGAATAGCTGTATTTCTAACCATACAACCGTGGAACTAAGCAAGGACCATGACTATATTAAAGATGCAAATGGAACCACCAGTGGTATAGGCACAGGCAGCAGTGTAGAAAAATACATAATTGATGAGAGTGATTACATGTCATTCATAAACAACCCAAGCCTCACTGTGACAGTGCCCATTGCTGTGGGTGAATCCGACTTTGAAAATCTAAACACAGAAGAATTTAGTAGTGAATCAGACCTAGAAGAAAGCAAAGAGGTATTTAGATATTTTTTTGCATTTCTCTGTGATCTCTTGAGGCTCTTTGTTATATGGGATTTTGTTTCCTTGTTCAGGTTTTTTTTGTTTTACTTCACATAAGCCAGTGTATTAAATTCTTTATCATTTATTTAGACACTTCTTCATAGATGGGCATAAATGAGTGTATAAAGGAGGACTTAATTCTTGATGAACAAAATTATGAGAAAGAGTTAAAAATTACAGCCTCCGAGAGGGAATAAGAGGCCAGGTAATGGAGGACTCAACTAATCCATAAAAACTAAGTATGGTCTACATAGTAGCTGTAACAACTTTTAGGGAACACTGCCTTAGCTGCAGTGTTATTCCACCAAAAATTGTTGTTTGCCTTCTGTGACAAGGGTCCCATGAGATTCTCTCTGTCTCTTGAAAAAGCAGATATAAACCAGAAAACATATAGATTATGTAATTCCTTTAGATATATCAATTCTTTTAGATTTTAAAATTGTCAGCCATTCTTGACCTAGATTCCCATAAAAAGAAGCCTTAACCGTAGACTCTCCCATGTACTTCAAATTCACATGGTTGTTAATATTGGAAAGTACCAACAGATGAAAATATCTACTGTTGCTGAAGGAATGCTAAAGAAGACTATTGATATAAAGCCTTTTTGAGAACTGTAATTTTTAAAAGCATATTAATGCTGCAACTGTTCCATTATGTAACTTTTTGTATGTGGATATTTTAGCAAAATAATTTAAATTAATTTGATGACAGAATTTGAAAAACAACTATACCCTCAATGACTTACTCTGTTGCCATTTTTAGTCAAATTAGAAAATTACCTTTCCAGACACTTAACAGTATTAATTTTCTCACTTGAGAAACCTCAGCCTTAACCAGCTAGTTCCCATTTTGGTAGTAATGCAGTATCTTTACAGGATAGCTCATCTTCTACTTTCTGTCCCACTGTTGTATTGCTGACAGTGCTTCAGACACTAAATTTTAGGGTAGCTGAATTCTTTACCACTGTCCTTTCAGTGTAGATAAGAGCCCTCTAGTGCTGTTAGCAAAAACTTGGTGTTAGGCTAAGTGCAATTTTTGGATTCTCCTCCAAGAAAGGAGATCTGTACAAAGCAGCCTCTCCCCCATAGTAACTTATTTCAGAGACAGTTTTCTTCCCATTTCCTAATTATATCTGAAGTATTAATCATTCTTTTCCTGAATAAATTAGCTAAAATGTCTATAATTCATTTGACTTATGCTTATAGACAACTGCTACATTAAAGTTTCTTAAAATTTCAGCACATCATGAAACACCTCCAGCATGAAGAATTTCAAAATAAGATGTTTAAACAAAGATCCTTTAAAGGAAAATAATAACTTATTTTCTACTCTCCATCACTACCTTCATGCTGTCTAGTCCATCTTCCAACCCATCACAGAGCAGACAGTCAAATAGAGAGATACCCCCTGGTTTATGACAGACTAATGGAGAATTGATCCCGTTTAGACACAGACTCAGTTTAGGAAAGCTTAGGAAAGCTGTCTGCTGATGTGCTGCTACCTGTAGGACCAAGGTTATCTTTTATCCCATTGAAAAAGTACTCTGACACTTCTGACTTACCACTGCTTTAATAAGAGGGTTGTTTTAGTGTTTGGAGTTTTTTGTCCTCGACACCGAAAGGCCTGCTGCTACCTAGCATTGATGAACCCGGGGGGAAGGTTGTGGCAAGGTGGAGATCACGCTCTTTTCCCAAGTAAGCAGAGACAAGATGAGGAAATGGCCTCAAATTGCACTAGGGGAGGTTTAGTTTGGGTATTGGAGAAGATTTCTCCACTGACAGGATTGTCAGGCACTGGAATAGGCTGCCCAAAGAAGTGGTTGAAGTGTCATACCTGAAGGTATTTAAAAGATGTGGCACCTGGGGACATGGTTTAGTGGTGGTCTTGGCAGTGCTGAGTTTACAGTTAGACTCTGTGATCTATATTGCAGTTGTTTCATTATTTTGTTTAGCCATACGTATTTAATTATATTTCCTTCACGATTTTGCTCAAGTTTTAGCCATGATACAAAAGAGATCAATTGTGACCAGGTTCCAGCTGCATGCTACGTGTTATAACAGTTTCTGGATTTTTAGGATGACAACTAGCTAAAATACTATTTTAATTTTTTTTTTTAATCTGGTTTCCAACTTATGGCTCTCTCTTTATGCTCATTTTGTTGTTGCAAATTTTCTGATAAAATGCAATCTGATTATTTTATGGGTTTAAACTACCTCAGCCTATTGGATGCAGATTCTGCTTCACTCTGAGCTAAACTTTCAGCAATTTAAATCTGGATTTACTAACCTCTGAAATATGGCATCTCTGCTTTTTTCTCTCATTTCTTGGAGCTTCCACCTCATTTATGTAGTTATTTTTAGACTCTTACCTGATTTTCAGTAGACACTACAAATTCCTTATACTTGTTTAAGCTTCATTATTTCTATGTAGGTCAAGACACCATTGCAACTTATGGCTTGTTGTGGTCATAAATCTTCCAGGCTTAACATAATTTTTCAGTTTAAAGCACAATTTTATTTGAAGGGTGATCTGTTACCGATACACCTTCCGTTTCATAGATTCATCCAGTGCAGGAGGAAAACCAGACTGTAGAAACTTTTCAGATGTCTATCAAGAATTTACTTATGTTGAATTCTAGAACATTCAAAAACATTGTCTCATTTACATTTTGTCCATTTAAATAATATTTACCTTAAAATTATTTACTGTGCATTTGTGATGCTTCTTTCCTTTACAGAAATTAAATTCATCTAGTTCATCTGAAGGCAGCACAGTTGATATTGGACTTCCTGCAGAAGAACAACCAGAAGCTGAACCTGAAGAAGCCCAGGAGCCAGAGGCCTGCTTCACAGAAGGTATTTGGAAGAAAAACACTACTAATAATTACTAATAGAATTACAGAATAATTTTCTATGTAATTTAAGTATTAAGATTTAGGAATCCTATTACCCTTTTGTTAGTGTTAAGCTCTGATTTTTAGCAGTAGTACTTTTAGTCCATAATATATCATATGGATCCTGATACCACAATTATACCATGTATTGAATAAGCAAAGAAAACATTTTATTGAAAATGTATCTATATTTGTAAAATAAAAAAAATATTATATTGAAAGTTTTATTTTAGTATGTTACTGTACTTTCAGAGTTTGGTTACAGATAATAAATACACTATTTAAAGATATTCTTCACAGATATCGAAGTGCTCTATAAAGTATACATTACTAAAACAACTGTTGAGTGAGAAATAAAAACTGCACTTAGATGGTCATGTGCAAAATGCTAAATGAATCTTCTACAAATTGTCAAAAGGAGAAGGAAGAGCCTGTTTTGCCCCCTGGGGCAAGAACAGTCTCACCTGGCAGACTCCTTCATCTTTCATTCTTGCTTCTATTGGCCCACAATTCAATAACATCACAATCTGCTCATAAATGTTTTTCCAATGGCACTTTCTTGGGAGAAAGCTTATGGATGTGTGCATGTAAAGGAGGTGGGGAAAGAAATATTTTTTTTACAGTAATATAAGGATTAAAATGTCATTTTTGGTATATCTAAGCAAAAGTTAGATTTAGGCATTGGACAATAAATGCTTTTGTCAGTCTGGATTACTTCTGGACGTGATAACAGATTATTCTTTAGAAATTTACATTGAACTTGTAAGAGGTAGTGCTGTAACAGTCTAGGATTTCTCCCAGAAAATACCATTATTTATTACTAGTATTTTTCTACATAAAAGTCAGCAGCTAAAATCATAAAAGTGTAAATAAATTAGAGGCACAAGTTAGAGAAATTAGCTGGTATGTAAAAGCCCAGAACTCAAATAAGAGGCTTAAATTTTTTTCATGCAATGAATGCAATATTATCTGAACTGAGTATACTAAACAAAGGAAGGTACAGTTTAATATCATTTGCCCATATTGTACTACATAAACCTACACGACATCTGGATGAGTTTGTATATTTTAATTCTTATTTTGTATTCTTTAATTTGTCTTCATCTTTGATGGATTTTTCTTTTTTGTGAGCACTGTACTGAGCACTTCTTGATAAATGAGAAATACATTCTTCTCACTTGTTAATTTAACTGTAAGTTCCAACTGTCTCAATGGTTGTTTTTTTTATTTGAAGAAAAAGGTTACCTAGGTGAAAATCTATTGAATTTTTACTAAATAACACAGTAAATATAGCATTGTATCATTAACAGAATGCATAACCAAAATTAATGCAACTTAACAGAATCTCTTGGGTTTTTTCTCCTCTCATTACATACACTGTTCTAAAGGCTGTGTAAGAAGGTTCAAGTGCTGTCAAGTAAGTATAGAAGAAGGGAGAGGAAAGCAGTGGTGGAACCTTAGAAAAACCTGCTTCAGGATTGTTGAACACAACTGGTTTGAGACTTTCATTGTCTTCATGATTCTCCTCAGTAGTGGAGCTCTGGTAAGTAAAACATGAACAGAATGATTCCATGTTGTCAGAAAACTCTTAAAATTGTCTCTTCTAACACTGTTTTAACTTAACACAATTCCATTCTTCAAATGATAGGACTAAATTTTATTCAGGCCTTGGGGAAAAACAGTCTTTTCTCAACAATATGTAGAAAAAGAACAGACATAAGTAATTAGAGCCTAACTCCATTGCTGGAAGTGGCAGTGATATGCCTCAGGCAGAGAGGAACAACATGTGAAGAAGAGAACGTAGAAAACTTTCTTATTTGAATGTGTTCTCTCCTTTCACTGCTGCTTACTGATGTAGCTCAGGGAAAAGGACTGTCACTGTTGAAGTGTTTGGAACTATAATGGCATAAACAGTTCAAAACACCATGCAAGGGCCAGGGCTGGCTTATGTTGTCCTATAAATGCTGTGTGCTAGAACAACAACAAAAAAAGCTAAGACTGTGTGGGTTTTTTGATTCCTTTTTTAAGAATAAGAATTTATTATTTAGACTTACAACTCAGCTTCCACTGAATATAGACTCATAGACTCATGTAGACTGGAGGGACATCTGCAAAAACATGAATTTACTATAACAAGTATGCAAGGGCAGAATAAAGGGAAGCTAACCATAATACAAATCTATAACAATAAATAAAACAAACCCTGACAATAATATTTTTTTTCAAAAATACAAATAAGAATGAAGAATAAAGAAATTGTAGATTAATTTTTAAATTAAAGTGAGCCTGTATATATACACTGAGGTAAAGTTTCTTAGGCAAACTATTTGGTGTAAGATAATGCAGAGTATATCTAGCATCTACCCTGACAGATTTAATTGCCCTTTGGCAAATTGCTTAACTTCTTACATAATAAAAAAAATTGTGTTTCAAATTGTATTATAATCTCATTAGATGACTCCAAACACTTTAAAATACTGTTAATACTGTTAGCAGTTTATGACAATACCTATCACTAGTTTCAGGTACATCTCTAACAATTATTCTGCTTTTGTTTGGTCTAATATCAACACAACCATCAGAAAAACAACTTTTATGCAATACCATGTGGCAATTTCCCTATCATTTAAAATCCTCCAAATAACAAAAAAGATGAAGTTCGTGCTTTTTTTGAATTTTGGTTCATACAACTAAGTGCAGAAAATTTTCAGTGACAAGAATTTAAATGAGAAAAGCAGTGGAAGGAGATCTGAAAAATGTGAATATCTATTACTATATTTAGAGGAAGTTTGAGACAAGATCCCCATCTCATGCTTGTGAGCCTAAGGTGTGTCATTTCAATGAACCTTTCTTTTGTGAAAGACCATAGATTAGCCCAAGCCTCTGGAGATGTGAGACTCTGCTCTCTCTTTAAAGTCTCTTGTGATAGTGAAAAGATCTCTGCACCTACCAGCACTGTATCCCATATTCACCCCAAGGCCATGTTCCAGGCACGTCTCAATGTCATCCCAGCCAGGAGATGTGGCAGGCAGAGGCAGGATGCTCCCAGCCTGCACAACCCTCCCAGGGCTCCTGGGCAGGGAGCAGACACAGCTCTGCTGCCAGAAGCCTGCTCACTCAGCCTCTGTCACCCCCCCTGCACACATGAAATGACATTCAGTGCTGACTTCCCAGATTTTAGAGAATTGACGAGTGTCAGGTACCACAGTGCCTGATGCAGAATTACACAGATCTTAGCTTGATGCCCGATGTACAAACATTATCATTTAAACTGACAGGTGTCAAGTGGTTTAAAAGTAGGCTGAGTAAAAATGAATGTTAGCATCAAAAAACATCCAAATCTTTGCAAGCAAGCAAATCATTCCAGTCCTTTCAGCCTGATAAAATCATTCAGTCTCCATAAGAAATAATAGCATAATTGAAATTTGAAAGCAATTAAAGGGAAAAAATTGAAGAATTTAGGAAAAGCAGGAGCTATTTTTTTTTCAATTGCCTAAAAATGAGAACTCAAAAAGTGTAAATAGCATGGCAAGGAGCTCAGAAAGCTTATGTTTCTCATAAAATGTGAACAATAAGGCAGGTAGTTGATTTCAACAGATCATTTTTTTAAGAAAGGAAGAGCTTGTTGTAAGATATAAAAATTAAAATTTTCAAGAAGTTAGAAGACTTAAAGAAAAATGTAGATTGCATTGTCATTGTCCTAAAATTTTTATAGCTATGGCCAGGATTTTGAAGTTAGGTCTACCTACATACAAGCCAAATGATCTCAGTAGAATTCAGTTCAGGCACAACACTTGGCAGAATCAATTCTATTTGTCATTATGGAATATGATCTCAGAAGAATAATTCACTATCAGCAATAAATAAATGCATTTTAAAAAATCTCTGGCCAGTGGAATGGTTGCTGTGTAATATCTGCTTCTTCCTGTGAACTGGAAAATATATTTCCATAGGGAAAAAACAGGTATATACTGAGTTATCAGAAAAAGAAGCATGAGATAGAAATGACATACCCTTGCCTTTTTTTCAAGATTACTTCCTTTTTTTGATGCCTTTTTGGTTTGTTGTGGTACAACCTGAAGTATGTACGGTAACAAAAAATAACACATCTTTGAATGTTTATTCTCACAGGCTTTTGAAGACATATATATTGAACAACGTAAAACTATCAAGACCATGCTGGAATATGCTGACAAAGTCTTCACTTACATCTTCATTCTGGAAATGCTGCTGAAGTGGGTGGCCTATGGCTACCAAACATATTTTACTAATGCCTGGTGCTGGCTGGACTTCCTGATTGTTGATGTATGTAGTACATTTCTTAGGTGAAACTTTTATATTTATCTGATAATTTTAAAAATTCCTTTCTCTGCAGCCATAATATCTATTAATGCAAACCAATTTACTTTTCAATTTGAAAACTAAGGTAGATAGAAAAATTGCATGTTTCTGTCTTTCACTTTATGCTTTCAGCACTGCCTTGCAATGTTAAGAGAGACTGGAAGTTCTGCTGAACAGAGGGACCTCGCATGGTGGCCCCCAAGCAGTTAGGGGCTTTATCCCAACGCTGCTGTTGGAAGAGGTCATGCTGCCCTGCATTCTGGCCTGGGCTGCTCGCTCGCACCTTCAGAACCATCATTCCTCCTCTGTGGTCTAGGTTGAATCAAGCATTTAGATGGGTATCTGATCCACCAGACATCTGACACCCATCTGAATCTAAATTCCTCTGGCAAGAAAATGAGCATCACATCCACAAATTTCAGCATATGGATAAATCAGGGCTCCACAAGGAAAACAAGATTTATCTCTAGTGCTGGTAGTGTGGCTTATTGAAGTCCAATAAATACTACTGAGCTTGCAGTCTTCACAGGCATGCTTGAAATCTTTGCTGCAATGGTTATTTCATAGTTCTAGCTCTATGATACTGTGCTGTGAAATGGGAGAGAACATTTCTTGATGCATTGATACAATTATGGAGCATTTAAGAATAACCTAAGTACACCCCCTGGGAAAAAACCTCCAGTGTACAGAAAAGTATAGTTTCTGCAGTTCATGAATTTCTGTGGGTGAACCTCAAACACTATGTTTTACAGAGTTACAAAACCAGAACCAGTCGCTATATTTTCAAGACTAATTTCTGGTAAAACATATACAAAAATGAAGTATTTAACAAGCTCAGTTTTAAAATAAAGTTTCTTTTTGTCCTGGTTTCAATGACTTAGAAATTTACACCGGACAGACAAAAAGAGAATTTTATAAGAAATTATTGTCCCAAAGTATTGCCAAAAATCCAACACTTTCTCAATATGTTTGTGTCATACAAGGGCTAATCACAGCATCAGAGCAATTAATTTTCTTCAGGCTTCTTTGGGGTTTTTGTTTTTCTTGTTGTTTTGGGGTTTTTTTTTTTGCCTAAGTGACACCTACAACAAAAAAGCTTAAACAATCATGCAAGCAGAAGCAGCTGATGGTTTTCTAAACTAAATTTCACTAATATTTGACCTCATTTGAATCATAGTATCCCAAACAGCCATCTTGTGAATGTGAAAATGTGCATACATCATTATGTGAAGGTATAGTACATATTCAAGTGTCTGAATTAGTTCATGATAAGTGCTGAATTCACACATGTAGATATTTTCTTTAATTTTCCTTTAAATTATGGCAGCTTGAAAGTTTTAAGTGATAATATGAATGTGCTGGAAAAAGAAATTTAGATTTCAAAAGAGCCACATTTTGTGGTTGCTAGAGCTACTGAAAAGTTCAGAAAAGCTTTTAATTTTTAAAAGCTAAAAAATTCACGTATAATGCTCATTCTAAAATACGAGCACAGTCCTACAGTTCTCTTTACCTCATACATTGTTCTTCATAATGAAAGACTACCTAAGAACCTCATGATATTTTTGGCCCTGTAAATAATTAAGGAATTAGAAAAGCATAATGAGGGAACATTTAGGAAAAATGGGAAACAAACAGAAGGTAATATTTTGGACAGGAACCTTAGCAAATGTGGAGAATGTGGCATTTCACCCTGAGGTAATATAGGGACATGGAATATTTAAAGGCCTGTCAAATTCTTCCACCCCTGGAACTGTACTTCTAAAGTCTTAGAAACAGCACAGTCCAGGTTAATGTCAATTTTTAAAGCATGTAATTTCAGCAGTCAGGCAACAGGATTAGTCAGCATAACTGCCTGTAGCAAAAATAATCCTTTTTACCAAATTTCAGAGGAGCAATGTTGTTCTGTGACTTTCATTTATTTCAACACAAACTTCAATCACTTACCTTTCAGCTGTGAGCAATCAAATGACATTATTAACCACAATTATTGTTCCCAACAGTATTGTAAACCAAAGAAAAAATAAGACCAATACCTAAATTGGTAAAAAGAAGAAATTAATTTAATTAAGCTTTTGTGGTTTTAAATGCCCTCTGATCGGTAGCAAAGGGTGAAATTCAGAAGTACTAATGTTTCCAGAGATCAGTTATCTTATGCTATCTTTGTTTGTTTACCTCTTCTTCTTTCATATTGCTTATTTCTTCTTCTTCTTTTTTTTTTTTTTTAGTGATCCAAAATTAGAATCTTCTAACGAAGTGTATGTCTCACGTCTATGGTATGTAAAGTAGAATGTACAATATAATAATTTTCATTTTCCTGTTTTCATATAGGTGTCTTTGGTTAGCTTAACAGCAAATGCATTGGGTTACTCTGAACTTGGTGCCATTAAGTCCCTTAGGACACTAAGAGCTTTGAGACCTCTAAGAGCTTTGTCACGATTTGAAGGCATGAGGGTAAGACAACGTGAAAGTGTCTGAAACTATGCATGCATAGAAGGAATACATGCATGCACAACAAGGAATGACAAGTTCATGCAGAAAGGCTGCATTATCTTTTTATTGCATATCTTTTACTAACAGATAAGCAAAACGCTTTATCCATTCACTGAATCCATATGCAGTATCACATAGAACTTATATTCATTAAGGTTACTTTACTTTCTAGCCAATCTCAGGAGTTTTTCATATGAGTCTTTGAAATTGCCAACTATGAACTCTCTTAAGAGAGTCTTAATAATAAATGTAACAAAATTGTATTAATTTCTTTACTGATAAACATATCACAATATTTATACAGGAATCTAATTTAGCATTAGTTAACAAAGATATTTTCTTCAATAAATTGTACTCCTTTGTTTTTCCTAATATTTTATAAACCTCCTTTAATCTAACCCCACTGAATTTCATTAGATGACACTACAGACATATTCATATCTGCTAGTGGTTTAAATCTATTTCTGAGTTTGGCTGACTTAAAAAGCAAATCAAATTATTTAATTCCTCTATGAAGTTATTTTTTTTTGTAAGGTAAATGCTTCTTTTATTTCAACTAATCTCTATACAATATTCAGTACAATGTATATAAGGCTATTTCTTGCTACCCTGGCTTATTTAGAGGTCCTGCTTACTATTCATCTCACTCAAGAAGGCATTTTGACTTATTTTTTCATTTGTTTATATGTTCTGCTCCTTAAAGCCACTGAATACAAACTAACTCTATATGCATGTCAGTGAAAAATGCTTCAAGAGAATGCTTTTTCCTGCGTCATGGAAACATAAGAGGAAACAATGCAAAATCTTTAGGAAAAAAATCTAAGAATAATGAAATCAAGCTGAGGCTTTGAACTCATTTCCGGAAATTTTATTCAGCAGACTACCTACCTCCACTTCAGAATGCGGCAGAAAATACATTGCTAACCAATGTTTATTAAATTAATAAATTTCAGCTTCATGCAGCAAATTGACTTTTAACAGTTTTCTCCTTGTATGAAATTCATGAAGTGATATTCAGCAGGGTAAGAGCTGGTCAAGTAGTACAGAATGTGCAACTATTTGATGTAGCCATTTTCTCTTTGTCTTTCTTCGTACATACTGTTCATGAACATTCAGATAAATGATGTGGTTTTGTGCAGAGAAATGTTGGGAAATTGCTGTCAGCTTTAAGTTTTCAATGATTTCTGGTTAGCTGCAGGAGGACTGGGAGACCAGTACAGATGTTATGCAGGAAGGAATAAAAAGCACTTACATTATATTGGAAGAAATGGCCATTTCTAGAAAGATGTCAAAATGGATTGCCAAATGTTTTATTCAAATTTTCTGTATCTTTACATGATCGCCTTAGTAAAATTGACTTAAAAGATTTAGGATATTCATGCATAAAGAAGCTGTCATTAAGGTACCTGTTATTTGAAATCTGTTTACTGTTTTCCCCTATTGCTTGCTGAATAACTATGGAACTCTGCCAGAAGCCCAATCATATGATAGAATTTCAGCTACACAATGTGAAAAATTCATGAGCAATTTACTGGTTAGGAATCACAGACAAGCTTGGAAAAGCAAATAGGCTTCAGATCTATCCTCCAATATTAATGATAGTCAATGAGATACCTGCTTCCAGTCACTTAGCAGATTTGACTGGCCAAATATATATAGGCCCTACAGTTACTACTGGCACTTCTGAAATAGTGGGCTTTTTCCAAAGCACTTAGCAAGTATTCAGAACAGCTCACTGACAGTTGTTGGCATTACTTTGTGAAAGACTCACAAACAGTAAAAAGATTCAAATAATAAATAATTGACCAGCTCATAAGACTATAGTCTAATCTAAGTCTTCTCAGAAATGGAGATCATTTCATAAAAATTCATTAAAAAAATATTTATTTTCTGTCTGCAGAAAGTAAAACTAAAGCAGCCCTCTTGGCTTTCTTATATTGCCCATACCTACACTGAGCTGTGATAATATTTTTTTTTATTCAGTATTTAAATTTTAATGCTTACTCCTGTTCAAAACTGTGCAAATTTTGCACTGAAAATGTAAAATATCTAAAGTATTCCACAAGTGGCTATGGATATAAAAAGCTCTGCATGATTTTTTAAAACAATTTGCCAAGTACTCAACCACATTAATTCAATCAGTGTTTTTCTTAGTAAGTTTTTCATTCTGGTGAATAGGAAGAATGCAGCATTTTACACAGTCAGTACATACTAATGACTATTCTCTTATGCCTAAATATGAAACATATTCTTAGAAGTCTTCAGCAATACTCTTTAGTTTCAACTTAATTTTATAATTATGCTGTTTCACAGTTCCCTTTCCAAACTGAGTATAAGATATATGAATCACTTGCACCAAAATAGGGTGCAAGTGATCCATTGCCTGTGCTTGCCTTAAGCACAGAAGTGAATTTTGCCATATTAAAGGCATTTAGAATATCTGCTAGTGTACTGAATTCTGCGAAATTTTAATACTTCCTATGTTGAATCTCAAAACCAACTCCACTCAGATGCTGGAAGGCAAAGTAAAGGATTGCTTTAATTTAACTTAAATTTCTGTCTTAGGGTTTATATTCTCATCTCAATTACTGTATGTAATAAGCAGAAGTAGCTGCAAACTGAGATTTGAATATACCCATTGCTTTTTGTTTAGCTTTTTAGTACTCGCAGTATAATGCTTTTGCGCTAGTTTGAATTGGTATGCTACTTGAAAATGTAGAATACTGAGTACATTTGCTTTGCTGAGTTAGAGAATTAAGTGACAATAAAGCATGCATTTGTGTCTAACTTCACAAAATAAAGCATGTCATGCCGTGCTTGATTTAATAGAGAAATAGTAGAAGGCAGCAAACAATCTGAAATCCACTTGCACTTTCAGTTTTGCATGCCTTATGCATATTTCTGGCTGATGGCTTTAAACATTTACTGTATTTCAAATTTCCAGTCCAATTTTGTAACCTTTAAAACAAAATTAGAGTATTTGATGTCTTAAATCTCTTCTAAATTTCTATGGCTATTCCTTAGATTTCCTTACCAGGAAAGTGGCAGTGAGGCATTTTCAAGAGTACTCAAAACTTCATTAGTATGAACGAAACATTTCTCATATAACTGTGTTATAAAACACAGCATCAAGTGTCTGTCATTACAGAATCACAACTAATAACAGGCTATATATTTCTATTTCCTATTGGATATATTTCTGCTTGGATGGGGTGGACCACTGGTTCCACCCCTTATCTGTATTGTGAGTACAGTGTTTCCCCCTTTTCTACCCTTAATGAGAACAGTCTGTCTAATCATTACATTGTGTATTAAGGGTTAGGAGGAGAGACAACCTGCAAATTCCAGTACCAGTAAAAGTAGATTCTATGTATTTATCCTCCACTGCTTCTCAATTGCTTTAAATCTTTGGAAATAATTTTTGAAGTTTGATGTTAAAGAAAAAACATGAAAATAAGCAAATGAGTATTTTTATTCAGAGTTCCTGGAATTATTTTTTCAGGAGAAAGGTACCTCAGCTATTTTAAGATTTTTAGTTGCTTTTTAAACTGAGATAAAAAGGGGTTTTTTAAAAAAAATGAACAAGGCTTTTATATTGTTTTGGAAAGATCTATGTTTTACCCTATTACTCAATTTATAACTAATATATTCAAAATAACCTGAAGAAAGACTTGAACATTACTCTTAATACATTAAACACACTCCAAAATACTGTGAGCTGAATACTCACAACTACGGATATTTATACAATTGCAGTTTAATTTTTTTGCGTCATTTATAACACCCTATATGTTACACTACGTAAATTACTCAGAGTGTATACACACAATATATAACATATAAAATCCCTCCTTGGAATCTGAATTCCGTCTTCTTTGGCCTGTGTTGGAAACTAGTATTCATAATTTCTTAACAAAATGCCAGTAAGAGTATTATCTTTCTTGGGTTTAAAAATGGCCTGCAGGAGACATGTCAGTGATAGAAAAAATTTCCATTCTCTAGCAAAATCCACTTGATAGAACTACAGCCCTTGCAAGCACAAACTGCAGGAGGGTATCATTAGTGCAGGAGGTTTTATAGCTTCAGTGTAAATGATGTATCAGTACCAACCATGTTCAATGTCAATTTAGCATCTTATCTCACAATTAAGAATTATGTATTCACTTTCAAGAAAGTGAGTCAATATTTTCTGCAAATTTCTCTTTAAAATAGAGGAATATATTTTTTGAATCTAAACATCATGCACTCAAAAGGACTTTTTGAGGACTGTGATTCATTACCTTTGAGTTTTATGGAAAGTCTATTAGAAGTTTTGTGTTTGCTGAAAAACAATTTAAAAATTTATAAACTTTGTAGTCTCTCTATATAGACATTCATAAATTATACAGAAAAATCCTAATATTTTTTTAGACTGTAATTCTACAATAAGAACTTTTGAAGAGTTAGCTTATACAATTGAAACGGATTCAATTTTTTTCCAGTTTTGTATTTGTTTTATCTTACAGAAACCTCTTATTGTTAGGAACAAAATTCAAAGAAATTTGGAGGGGATACAAAATATAGTTTGCATTTTAACTGAAAATTTTACAGGGTGTGTAAAAGTCAATAACATTTCATTAATGCAACAAGGAAGGCAAGAAGTTGGGGTCTTTTCACTGCATCCAGTGAAATATGAAGATACTATTCCGACATCAAGTAACTGCTCTTTTTTCATGCTCATGTCTCTTTACAATATCTCTTTTTACAATAGCTCATGTCTCTTTACCAGGTCTTCTGAAACAAATAGAGTCCTGTGATTTATCACTGGGCAGATAATTATTTTATTTTATAATGCATTATGTAAGATCATGTCTTTTCTTCTGTGTTATCTTCAAAAGTACTTTTTGCGTACTTGATTTCTGGTGAGAAACAGAATCAGGCTGCTCCAGAACCTCATCTTCTGTTAAATCCAACCATGTAGCTTGTTTTTCATAGACTGTTATCTGAATAATAATGCTTGTGTTGCTACTTTAAGCAAGATAAATTTTCTTATTAAAGCTAGAACAGAAATGCAGAATCACTTAGTTGAACCTTTCTGCTAACAATTGTGGCATTCCATGATATAAACTCACCACCCAATGGTAGGAAATTTCTCCAACACCAAGTGTTATAAAAATAGTTTGTACATTGTTTGAGAAAGTATTTTGCTTTCTATGAAGACAAAATTCACTATCAGAAGCATTCTCCTGTTAGGTGCACTTGTACAGTAACAGTTACAGAGAAGTAGAAAATACATCAATTGTCTTGTTCTGGGAGTGATTTTCTTATCCTCTGAGATCTTTTATATCTTACTTCAGCTTTATTTGCTCATTACTATTCAGATTAAGATTTACTTGTAACTTCTTGACAGGTCTCTTTGGTTCTTTCCAACTGCCTGCCTTTGCATGTTCTCAGTTAAGTCAAACTTTTTTTCATAATCACTGCTTTAAATGGTACTTTAAAAATAATCTTCAGTGTATGTTCCCAATACAGTCTTCCTTTTACTCAAAAAAATTAAAGACATTTTCATAAATAATTTTTCCAGTTGGTTCACACAAGGTGTTTCTTAGGCCTAGCAATGACAAAATGCATTCATTGTTTCTTTCAGGAAGCAACTTTTTTTGCTTTTTAAAAAAATTGATTTAAATAATATTATAGTCCTACCATCAAAATTTACTTCTACAAACTTTTGGTTTGCTAACTTTTTAGTGATTGTGACACAAATATAAATATTAGTTTTCTAAAATAAGGGGGTTTTTTATTTTTTTTAACTTCTTTTAACTTTTCTAAACATTTTCTAAATGTTATTTAACCCTGACCTTACATAATCCTAGGTCATGTCATTAAAAATAAAATAGATATACACACATATAATGAAGGCAAACTTTGTAGCAAAAGTGGAAACTAGTTTTTCTTCTATACACCTATTAATGGCAAAATCCATTAACTACCTGTAATTTGGGTTGGAAGACAGGTAAGAGACAAAGTCAGACTCTTCTCAGATGTAGAATGTAGTTAGTAGATTATAGATCATACATTCATATCAACATGGTGCATGGTGAAGCACTCTGATTTCTATTTGTGGGACAAATTATTTTCTTGTGAGAAATCCATTAAGATAAAATAGGAGTAGTTAATTGAAAACTAGAAAGTCTTAATTACTTAGATAATTCTAGATTTTTAGGTTCCTAGAATCTAAAAATTCTCCCAGTTCTTCCCTAACCATGATTTGGATCATGTCAAGTAGGTTGCACTTTCTCTCACAGACACCTAATTTTCATTCACTGTTGCCTCTACAGCCAGTTCATAGCTGATCACCAAGCTCATGCAGCATGCTTTTTCCCAGGGTACCATTCCAAGCTAATCAATGACAAAATTCGTAGTTTTGAGGTAAAAGAATTATCATAATCTCTCTCTCTCAATTTCTTCTTTTTATTCCTTTTGTGTTCTGTCCTCATCTGCTAGCCGGCAATATTACATATGTTTATTACCTTATATAAACATCGTTAAAATGGAGAGATTTTCATTATTATCGATGAGTAAAATTCTCATCTACAGTAGATGTAGGATGTAGATGTAGAATGCACTACAGTAGATGTAGTAGGCACTGTACTTAATCCTTTCAATAGAAAGAACTTTTATCCTTAGATAGCAATTGTGTGAATTGACAGGTAACCAGCGTGATCAGTAAAACACAGCTCAAATGCGAAGAGTAGATTTATTTCATTACCTTGCCAACAATGCTGGGAGGCAGAGATACACGGGGACACAGGTTCCCCTAGGGTTGCTTCATCCTCCTGGGGACAGTAGGACCTGCAGCCTGCCCCAGCACATGAAAGGGCTTCATGCGTGCACAGCTTATCACAAGGCTGTGCTTTTATGAGCTCTCTCTGTCTCCCAGCAGGAGGCTCAAGCAAGTCTGTGAGTGTTCTGAGAGGAAGTTCTACTTCTCAAAACAGGCAGTGCATAAACAGCACTAGGCATAATAAATTGAGTTTTCCCACACTGACATGCTTAGCATTCTCAGCTGCAAGTTCACTTTGTGAGAAACTATTCCCTCCTCAGCAACTCTTCCAGTTTTAACCTTTCCCTCCCGACAGCTATCTTCAATCCAACTCCATGTATATGCTCAGAGGAGACAGGGTATCTTATGTGGGAATATTTTTCCTGTAGTGCATCACCAGTTACCTGCCTTCCTGGGCATCTCCAAACCTCACACTAAGTAACTGTGGCAGAGATCCCAGAGCCTCTGCTGAGGCTCACTCTTAATCCTCAGCATGGGGCCATGTTTTTCTTCTGTCTGCTGGCCCTCAGGTCCACTACCTCCATGGCTTTTGTGACAAACATTTTCAACTGACTAAGCTGCTCCTAAATTAAGCCTCATAACCATTTCCTCCAATCCCACTGACTTTTCTGCTGTGTTATGACTTGTAGAAGAGGCTCCTCTAACTTCAGAAAAAGACAGTTCTTATCATCAATTTTAAGTATCAGTGAGAACAGAAAGCCATTATTACGGCTTTATCAAGTAGTTAATCTTTTAGATTAAGGGGTGGGCTTTCTTCATGGTCTGCCTCAGGTGCTCTTTTGATCCCCTGCCTGGAATAGTTACTTTATGTTACTTACTATGTCGTTTCCTCCCTTGCCTCAACTCTTCCACAGTTTGGGAGAGAGTATTCTCTTGTCTGCTACTTGATACTCACTTGGTCAAATCAGCGTGGTTTCAGAGTCTTCTAGACTTCCTTGTCCTTCCATGTCCTTCAGTATGAACATGTGGTAAATGCAGATCCCATTGTCCCCTACATGCCTGCAGCTGTGTCCATTCATGGCATACCTCCTGCCATTCCAGCAATCTTACCTTTGTGCTGCGCCGAGGATCTAAACCGATGTCTACTTGTTCACGTCTCCGTCTTCCGATGCAAATGTTCTCTCTGGCAGCTCTTTGGGAACTTTTCCTATTTGAGCACAAAATTATGAAGTTGATACCTTCCAAGTGGAGGCAGATAAAGTACTTTTTAATTCTGAGTAGAGAAAATGTTCCACACACAGTCCTATAATCTCCCTTTCCATCCCAAAAATGGTAACTTCCTCCTCATTTGAACCAGGAACAGAGTTTGTAACTTTTTCACAGAATCTGCAAAAGCTATGGGAAAAGTGGATAAATACTACTAAAGATTTTTTCCTCATTTATAGATTTCAGGAGGCCTTGATGTATCCATTACTCAGCTCCAATGTAGGAATTCCTGGAAAGTCTGTGGTAGCTGAGGTGCCAGGATCTATGGAAAATACTTTCCCCTGGCAACTAAAATACATTTATATCTCACTATGTGTTTAGCTATGCCTCCCACAGCAGGGCTCAATCTAGTAAAGCTTCCTTATAGTCTATACACAGCATGGATAAGCTAATGTTTTGTACAATCCTCATTCTACACATATGAACGGCTCTCATGACAAAACTGACTTTTGTCCTGTTTTTGCTGTTTTCTTTGAGAGTTTTTCAAAACAACATACCAACAGCAACCATGAAAAACATCTGGATTACTAATTTGTCTTGACATAAAGTCATATTGGCCAGAAGATAGGACATAAAATTCATATTTCAGTAATTATTTTATCTTATATATGAATCTGATATTGGAAGATAAATGTTATGAAAATTTAAACATGTAAAATTGTGTATATATGTGAAATACTGTTTTCTTCTAGAGGAGACATGGTTTCCCACAATGATTTTTTTTTCCCCTGGATGAATGTTGACTGAAATGTAAAATAGTCTAGAGCTCCTTTGTCTTTTTAGGCATAAGGTGTTGCTTCTCACTTGTTCTTATTGCTGTTCCACCTGCCTGAAGCTCTAGGGAGGTGAACAAGCAGAATCAACTTGGGCTTTTGCAGCTTTGCTCAATGGAGTCAGCCTGACCAGCAACATCCCAGCCTTGAGGAAATGCATAGGTAATTTATAAAACCAAACAATCTAGCAAACATCTTTTTCCAATTTATTGGCATTATATTCTGTATCAAGAAATAACAGAAAATAGGCCCAAGAGAACAGCCCCTTTTAAAATAAAAAATGCATTTTGAATCATATACATCTGATCTAGATTTAAAGAGCAAGCAAAAATAAGAGCTGTAGCTGTCAACATTCTTTTAACCTTCTACTGACTCTTTCCAACAAAATGAGAATGACAATTTTTATTTACTAAATGAACTCATTAAGAAATGCTAATTGACCTCTTTTCTGCATTTAGTTTACTTTTCAATTGGTTCTCTCTTTCTTCTGTCTATTTGCTGTAACTTATGTGTGTAGGTGTTGTCTGTGTATGAATGAGTGCAATTTTGTATATATATTAAGTTAATGTTCTGGTTATCCTGAAATACCTCAGCTAATTCCCAAAGCAAAAAAATAAGGAAAAATAAAAAAAAATAAAAAAAAAATAAAAAAATAAAAAAAAAAAAAAAAAAAAGCAAAACAGAAAAACGCCATTAAGGCAATTACCTCCAACTGTTTGTGTTGAAGAAATGAAAGACCTCTTGCTAAGGAGGACTTTAGAGTCAACCAAGCATCTGACCAATGTGTTTTACATTATAAATATGGTAGGGGAAAGGCTCAACACTGTTGGGGAAAAAATTCAAACAGAAAACAATGCAAACAGAAAACAGCTTCTAAAAGTTTTAATTTTCTTTTCTTCTTTTCTTAAAAAACCTTCCAGGGGGACTGGATAGCTCAAGGGGTTGGTAATAGGATACAGAGCCTTTCATCTCTAGGTCACCAGTTCGCATCCAGGCCAGGTCAGTAGTGACCAAAAATTATTACATTGGATGGGTTTACAGTGACCTGTATGAAGTAAGTTGTTGGAAGCATTGTTGGAACAGTTGTTGGAAGCTGTTCTCTTTTTATCCAAGAAGATGTGGCTGATCTTTTCATAGTCTCAGTGGTGAGACTGCATTACCTGTTCATCTAAAGATGCAAGACACGCTGATGATTTTGTAGAAATCTTTTTTTCTACAGTTATTATCAATTTATAATTGTTGTAACAGTTATTGTTGCTGTTAGAATTCTGCTGCCTGTTCTGGATCTGTGCTGTGGTTCAATGGATGTCACGATTGTTATAAAGGTAACTGCTACAGGCACTCAATTCATGCAAAACCATTCTTTGTGTGAGCAGAAGTAACCTTAATTCATGTGAGTTGCAGAACTAAATCCCCATCTTTCTTTCTTGACATCTTTATTTTCAGGTTTTCCATCAAGACTAAACAGAGGAAGTCAATCAGTGTAACACATCTGGAACATTTTTATGAGTGGGGAGAAAAAAAGATAAGACAAACACTAGCTGGCCTAGAATTTCAAAGCAGCAATAGCATAATACAGTGTCATAGATCAGGTCAGACTTGGAACAAATTTCAGAATTACTAATTCCATTTATAATTTGTATGTTCTCAGTTCCATGAAGCTAAGTAGCATCAGGTTTATTACTGGGATCCTTTAATCACCAAAAATACAAGTGATATTTAAAAAATAAAAAAGTGCTAAATTAAAAAAAAATAAAATGTAAGGATTATTCTGCTACAGAAAGGTCCATTTCTACTCTCTGGTAATGGAGGAGACCCTTCATAATGAAAAGAAAATATACCCTGAAAATAACATTTCTACCTAAGATCTCTAAACAGGTCCTAATTCCTGGCCATAACATTTGGGAAGAGGAGGGGAGGAGGGTGCTGAGTGATGAATAACACAACGACAGTATTCCTCTTCCAAAGGCTTTCCAGAGGCTGTGAAATACAGGTAGTAAAATTGAGCAGTTCTGAGCTTGCTCACAACTGTGTTGGTAGTAGAGGAGAGTGCATCTATATTGCAGGGATCAGAGCAGGACTAAGACAACCTAATATACTCCAATATCCATGCTAATCCTCTCCTGCCTCGCTGCAGGACCCAGATTACTGAGAGTCAGAGCCCTACTTCACATTTTATTTTGCCTTCCTACCAGCTCCCAAAAGTTTACAGAAGAAAAAATATAAAATTTAAAATAAAATATAACTTGCAATGAGAACCTGGAATTGGATACATAAGGAAAAATAATTGCTCATAACAAAAGCTTTGATAGGTCTGACAGACACGTATGATTAATTACTGTATATATCAGAACAATACACCTTTTAGCTACGTAAGATTTATTGACGTCTTGCCTGCAAATGTCTGAGAAGACAACCCCCTCAAAAATCATTTAAAATGCAAAATCAAGAGTTCTAAATGAATCCTTTTTTAGATAAATGAAGGGTATTACTAACTTAATACATGAAACAACAAGACTGGAGCTTGAAATAAATTATGTTAATTCAAGTAGACACATATTGCCAACTTGTCTTGCTTTTGTATACAAAGAAATTAATCTTTGTTATAATCTTGCATGGAACAATAAGGCAATAAAGTTATGTATTTAATTCGCGCATAATTCTTTTATGTAGAGCTTAGTTTCTAGATTCATGGCATTTGTATTTTCAGCTTAAATTTCAAAACTATGTTGATCAAATCTACAGGTTGCCATTTTGCTTTAAACATTTTTTAAGCTATAATTTCATGCATTTTTAGAATTTTATTATGTCTACATTTTTCTTTTAGCACATTTTTTTCTTTTTTATCTAGAACAAGTCAGTGTCAGGCATCATCTTACTACTACCAGGTCTTCTCTTTTGTTTTTCTATTAATTATTTTCATTATCTCACTTATTTTCTTTCCGTTACATGTACTAATGCTAATAATTTAAAGGAATGGTGCAATGCTGCAGTTATTAATGTACTGCTTTAAATGTTTTAGTATTAGTTTCTGAATAAGCATTTATTAAGGAATAGTGAAACAGTATACAAAAATGCATTGCTGTAAATATGCTTATACTCTTTTCTCTTTCCCCCTGTATTTGTGTACTAGGTGGTTGTGAATGCCCTTTTAGGAGCAATTCCATCCATCATGAACGTGCTTCTCGTTTGTCTTATATTCTGGCTAATTTTCAGCATCATGGGAGTAAATCTGTTTGCTGGGAAGTTCTACTACTGTGTTAACACCACAACTGATGAAAGGTTTGAAGTCGACCAGATCAACAATTTTAGTCAGTGCGAGGAACTCATAAAAAACAATCAAAGTGCCCGATGGAAAAACGTGAAAGTAAACTTTGATAATGTAGGATTTGGGTATCTTTCTTTACTTCAAGTAGTAAGTGATCACTCTTTATATACCTTTTCCTGTTTATATGCAGTAGTGAAAAGCAATTCTAGCAACAAAGAGACAAAACATTTACCTGATGATTTTTATCTGTGACACAGTAGTGCTGCTACACTGGTAATTGATTACTCTTTTCATCATAAGCAGCGAGTCTACTATGATGAATAAAGAATTTCAGGATATCTAATGGACACATCTTCCTATTTATGGTTCCCTTAGTCCTTCAGCCCCTTCTAACTTTTAAAGTTTTTAGAATTACCTAGGAGTTGTACTCAGATATCTAAATATTTTAAGTTTTCCAGTTGCTGAGAAAGTAATCTTCATTGGTGTGATTAAGTCACAAAGAATTCAGGTAATAAATCTCATCTCAGGTTTGTGGCTGCCGCCAGTCCAGATCTAATCCAAAAAGCAATTTCTCATTCAGAAGAGAAATAAGAAAAGAAAAAGAGCACTTGATGCTCTAATCTATGTAAAATTTTCCTGGTATTTCTGTGCATGAGGACCTAATGAAGTTTATTTAACAAAATCTGAGGGAAGAAGAAAGAAAATATATGCAGAGAGATACTTTAAGATTATGACATCACTATCAAAAATTGTATCCTCACAACACTATCTAGCTTTGTATTTTGAAACAGCAAACAATCTGACCCAGCTTTAATCAAGAAAATGCTGGATTATTCCCTATTTTGTACACCTTCGCAACCTCTGTGTATTTTTTTTAATGAGGTTACTATCTGAATTGGCATTATCTTAGGTTTCATTTTTATTGCTTTTAAATAAGCTTCCAGATTTTATGATGTTCATACAAAATCTCAGTAAAAGAAATCATTAACATGACACAGTGGTATGGACACTGTCCTGCTCAAGGGCTAAAACAATAGTTCTGAGCGATTTGAACTGCCTCTCCCAGCTAACACAGCATCTTACCTCTGTGACTGAAAAGTCTGTGCATTTAAGTTTCATTATGATTACTTACTTACTTTGATAACTAGAGACTTAAAAGTACTTACTTGCTTTGCCTTATTTATGAAGTCTACTCCCCAGGGAGTCAGAATGCTTCATTACAGGTATTCAGGAGAAACAAGACATCAAAAAAAGTTTTTCCAAGTAGTGTGCAACTCTGTTTCTAGTAGTAACCTATTCTACTCTGCAATAATTATTGCTGGTTCATTTCTTTCCTGTCTTGGTGGCCTCAATCACCACTCTCAGCCACTTGCAGTACTATTTCAGTGTCCTGGCTATGCATAGATTATTTCATCTTCTATTCATTGAAAAGACACAAGACTTAGATTCTTAAATTATTGGACTTTTTGAGAAGCAAATTAGGATAAATTTGACAATTGTTCCCACAATTCCAAAGGAAAAATTAATCTAGACCTACCACAGAGGGACCTAGCTCTCATGGAGGACAAACCTGTTTGTGCAGTATCTACAGTGTAAAGATCTTGCAAGAACTTGAGACCCTCACTTAATGATGGAGGATTTTTGTGTGAGTAGAATGTCCATGAAAATAGCACCTAATTTTTCTGTATTGCTAAAATGCTTGTAACAGGGGCATTTCTGTCATTGAACAAAAGAGAAACTTGGCTCTGCCTCTTTTAGGGTTTGGTGAGTAAGCCAGTAGTAGTGATTTTGCAGTTATGGAATGATAAGGGCCTTAGGACTTAGAAAGAATATCACTTTTGACTGATTTTCAGTTAATGCATTAAAATGTGGACGATCTATGGTTTTTCACCTTAAAGAAAACAAGGCCACAATTCATAACTGAAAGATTCATAATTCACAATTCATAACTGAGATCCTTACATTGCTTTTTCAACCAAAAAAGACTGATAAGGTGATTTTCTATTTGATACATAAAGTACTTTGGATCAAGAACAAGACTCCAAAAACATCAAGTCAAAACAAACATGAGACTTGATCAGGTATGTCATAGCCCTAGATTTTCCTACCCTTCCTAAACAGCTGGTAGCAATAGAAAGAAGACTAAATGCTAAGGTATGTCTCAGTTAAAGGTACACATTACTGTGTCAGAAACAAAGCTATTCAAAGTTTAGCATTTGGCCAAAATTATATACTGAGCCTGAAAAATGTGATTATAAAACCATGGTTACGAGTGGATGTACTTTCTGTTTGCCTAAAGTGAACATTAATGGCCTTTCTACTGAAGTCATTTGGTTCTCCACCTTAACAATCTCAGGCACAGACTTTTACTAGTGCTGGACCTGAGAAAATAACTCCAGGGAGGTCAATGTCATTTTTCTAATAACAATTTCTGTGAAGAGTATCACTGCGTGAATTACTGATACAAGGCCAGGAGGCTAGAAAATAAATACAGAAAGCTTCTTCCTATTCCCCTTCATTTCCATTCTCCATTCTGCCCTCTGGCTCCTGCACTTTGAGTCAGCCAAAGAATTCTGTAAATCCCTTCAGCTTTTCTGGGTTACAGGAACCATAATGTAGGTCCTTACTATCTGTATCACTAATAGGAGTGAATACTAATGAAAGTTAGAACCACTTTTTATAACAAAAAATCGAAATGAAAACAAGCCAAAAGAACTTCTAACCAAGGCACTGAAGGCCTTATTATTCTGGGATAGACATAAATATTTGAGTCCTGTGAGCAACCTTATTTTTTAATGTCTCCAGGAATATATGGGTCTGTTCATCACAGAAAACTCTTCTTTTTCTAGGAGTGAAATGGAAAAGAAACGTATCTATTTCACACAGAAACAGTCAAAAGCAGGGGGATAATTTCAGAAAGAAGTATTCTGGACTCAAAAAATGCAAATGTGTGATAGTAACTTTAAGCAAAAGGAGCTCTCTAACCAGCTCTTTCTTGAGTTTACTTGGCTGTGCTGGTGAATGACTTTCCTGAATGAGTGGCCTAGGAAAAGAACATTGCCTAACTTTTGGTTGACATTTCTTGGTTTTTTTTCTTTCATGGGAGGTGTATGTGTGGAAAATCTTTAGTATTATAGCAATGTTATAATTTTTTCTGCCCAAAAATACAGTCTAGCAATACATGTCATTGATAAAACCAAGTTTTATGGACTTCGTTGATCAGATTGTTTTGCAGAATTCTTACATAATTTGGAGTATAATTATTCATGCCATCAGTCATATAAGTACACATTTCTTCTATAAGAATTTTTTTCTTCTATAATACAGCATAGATTATGTTGTTTTATGTGGATCTTCAAGCTTCTTTTTTCATTTCTTGGTCTGAATTTGCTTGAGTATCTCTCTGTCCCTAAAGAGAAGCATCAAAGCAGAGACAGATCTGCTGGAGAAATTCCTTTCACAATTGTCATGCACCAATGAGTGAAGAGGAAGAGGTTGGTGTACACAAAGAGATGTGGCATCTGCCCTGATAATTTTATGGCTTTATGCCTTTTAACTTGAACCTAGTATATGGATTCCTTGGTAAGTAAATCTCCCAGAGGCCTGCTTTTATCCTGCTAATAAGCGTATACCCTGTTTACCAGGATAAAATGTGGCAGTCCAGTGGGTCTCAAATACTCTACTGTTCTAACTAAGGTCAGTAAGAAACACATCTCTTGAAGTGTATGGTAAAAATATCAGAAGCCGAATTCTAAAGCTAAAACTTTAGGGTACTTTCAAAGTTCCAGCAGGTTGGTATTTTAAAAGCAAGATGCTATTATATCTCCAAAAGGGAATCTGAATCTTCATGGTAACTATTTCTGGTAAAGAAATTGAGTGGTAAAACTCCAGCATGACTTACAACTTCATGAGAAATTATTTATCAGGGGGGAAAAAAATCTATGATTTTTGGACGAATATTAAAGGAGATGGAGGATTTTTGTTCTGTTGTTTTTTTCTAACTACATTTGAATCTGCATTTGAATGATTGTCACTGAAATCTCCTTGGTGAGAAAAAAAACATTTGGAACTGATGCTGACTTCAGTTATACTGCTGTAATCTTTGAAAACAATTAATTACTCCTGATTTAGTGTCACTGAGAATATACAATATATTTTATATAGTAATATTCAAAATGGAAACTAATCATTTGATCCCTTGGTCATTTTCTGTGGTATTTTCTTTCAGGATTCAAAAGTACACAAATGATACCTTATTTCTCTTAAAGTGAACACATTGTAGATAAGTATAAGCAGGTCTGTGCATCCACAGTAGAAATAATGCTTTCACTGAATAGGATTCCCTGACTCTCTTTCCTAATTTCTTAAAAAAATTTAATATCTTAGTTATATGAAACTCATTGTAGAAACCACAAGATAGCATATGTTATATTTCTCCACCCCACACTCTTTTCAGGTTTCCTTCTTTAAAACAACAACAACAACAACAACAACAACAATAATAATAATAATAATAATAATAGTATTAATAATAATATATCTCAGTAGTTCAGCTCTATTTCCTATCACTAGCTGAAAGGGTACTGTCTGTTTATACTGCAGTACTTTAATAATGATGGTGAAGCTTAATATTTTAAAATTAGTATACGTTTTTTCATTGACTCTACTTAGTCTTGGCTACACCAATACATTTGAAAAAACCCCAATAATTCTGTTTTGCCTGAAGGATGATATGCAAAGATCATCATGTGTCTGAATCTGAGGCAACAGCACACACACTTTGCACAAGTGCCACTCCATCATTCACATCATCCTTCTGAAGTAAAAGTGTGCCCATTATTTTCACAATGTGTTTCAGACTGAAGTGCTGATTTCAAGTCACGGCATTCAAAAAAATGCAAATAGTGGACCAAGACATCAACAAAAGTAGCACTGCAAGACATTAAGTGATCATCTCCCTCTATTTAGATCTTGTTAGATGAATTACTGAGTCCGATTTTGGTTGCCATTTCAACAGATGAACTAGTATAATAGAACTCAGAGGAAAATAAGGACAATGATCAGAGTTCTGGAAAACAAAAGTTGCATGGGAAGACTGAAGGAATGGTGATCACTACCTAAAAAAGACAGCAACAATCAACTTGCAAAAAGTAAAAATGCTGCATGAATATGAATATTGCAGTTCTCCAGATATGTAAAGGCTATGACAAGTGAGTCTTAAGTAGCAACAAAAAGATGTAAGTATTAGGAAATAATAAAAAGTGCCAGAATACATATTTTTATAAGGCTGTGGAGTATTCATCATTAAAGCCTTTGAGAACAAAATGTAATCACATAATAGACCTTACCTACCTCTCCTAATCCCTTGCAGTCTTAAGTATTCCACAAGGACTGAAGGACTTCTTCAGCTGACTTCTATTTGTTTCAGGTTTATTCTTGATTTATTGGTCCTCTGATACTACATTTTGATTTCACCTTCATACTGTTAATTGTCTGAGCTTCATATTTTCTGTATTGACTCCAAGATGTGAGAGTTGCTGCACATTGGATTTGATTCTAAGGATAATCATGGTCTTTTCAATATTCCACTGTTTCAAAAGTTTAAGGACCTATCTTTTAAGGAAATGAATTTCTTCTCATTTTAAGTTCACTTCAGATTGATGCCAGACTGCTCTGGGTCCTGCATATAAAAGGATTTTTGAAACTTCCACTGGAAATGAAACCTAAAGATGATGGTGATACAGCCAAAAACATGGATGAAAAGTGTTCCGTTCCTGAGTCTATCCTGCAAGTGGTCTCTTTGGCAAGGAAAATGAAGGAACCGACTATCTGCAGCCTTGTTTTGCAAAATTCTGATGAGGATTAAACAACATATAACTATTTCCATTTTTTTGCTGGTTTTTTGGGCACAACTGGATTTAAAACCAACTGATTTCTACTTGGACATCTTGCCTAGTTCAAAGGGAACTAATTACCACAACAGAGAAAATTACTTTCTGTTTCGAACATTCTGATGAAGCAAACTGTCAAATATAAAAATTTACCGATTTTGGGCAGAGGATATAGCTCCAAAATTGCAGCAAATGCTGTCATTTATGAAGCATATTAAGTATTCAATGCACATAAAACACTTCCTAATATTTTATCTCAGAATGTATGAGACATCTGGGCTCTGTAAAGCACATTGCATTATATTTAAAGTGACCACAGAAATAGTAAACCAGGTAAAAACTTTCAATGTAGATTCTGATTATAGGAAAATACCTTTTCTGAGATGACCAAATTTTAGGTTCCCTTTTGTTGCCACCTTTCTGATTTGGGACGGAGTAACTAGTTATTAGTCTTAATTGGTGGCAACTCAGTTACATGAGACCATTCACCACTCACACAGTACAAAAGGTGTACACAGCTTTTGCAGTTGACATGATTTGTTGAACTAAAATTTCTTCTCTAATTTTTGATAATTAGAAATCAAAAAGAAGTTAATCATACTGCTTAAAATTTTCATATCAAGGCAAAGTAATGGGATACACAGCAGTATATACGATGAGCAGCTGAATAGAAAGTCAAAAGGCAAAACTCTTTAGAAATCTAATGCTACTAATTATTCCTGGTGCTGTACTGCATTGCTCGAAATTATTAAATGATTTGTCTTTAGAATGCTTAAACAGGTGTGTACTGTTTACAGGCTACATTTAAAGGCTGGATGGATATTATGTATGCAGCTATTGACTCAAGAGATGTAAGTGCTTCAAATATTTTTAATTCTCTTCTTTTTCCTGAGGTCTATCTATCTACAAGTGTGTATTTATCCTACATAAGCAATTAATATCCATACAATAGAAGGAAAAAACTGAATTAATTAGTATGAGATTCTGTGGTAACGAAATGTGGACAACCTAATGCAAACTGCCAGTTACTATCAGCAAGAGGTAGAATAGACAAAATGTATTATGTAAGTGACAGGAATATAGTCCAAATACAAAATATTGCAGACACTTTGTGCAAGGTTGCCACTCATTTGGTTGAAATTTTCACATGGAGTTTTAGGAATCGTATTTCACCTTTTTTTTTTTCCCTTAGGTGTTACAGCAACCCAAGTATGAAGACAACTTGTATATGTACTTGTATTTTGTCATCTTTATAATTTTCGGGTCTTTTTTCACCCTGAATTTGTTCATTGGTGTCATTATTGACAACTTCAATCAGCAAAAAAAGAAGATAAGTATTGCTTCATTTCCCTTCTAAAGATGTTCTAAAATAATGAATTTTTGCAGGTGCCTGATATATGGGAAGTACACCCATAGCTTGTGCAAAATTGAAAAAGCTGCCCTATGTTATGACAAAATCATACCTGCAGTATTCATTAAAGTCATAAGATTTTTTATTTAGGGAACGGGACAGATCCTTCTGTTTCCAATGCCCAGTTCAGTCTTCCTCAAGTCATCTGTTTTTTCATGACTAAACTTCATGAAGTCTTTCTGCTTGATCCAGCTGTAGATAATCTCACTGGTATATGTGGTCTGAGTAGGAGATGCTTACCTTGGAAATTATTTTCTGTAAATAGATAAAGCAATGAAAGCTCAAGGACCAAAGCACCTATGAATTACTAGTTTACTTTTACTTTACTGGACCGCTTCACTTTCTTTAGGTTCATGTTAATAATGAGAAACACTAAGCAGGAATTTTGGATATGGTTTTTTTGGATATGGATATGGATTTTAGTTGTATGTAGAAACACAGAAGTATATGGCCAGGGAGCCTGTCCAGCTTATGGCCCATGCATTCCCACATCTTCAAACTTCCCACAACTCATCCACCAAGGGCTGTATCCAGTCCTATGTGTGCATTGGCATTCCTGGAATTAGATCTCTGCAAGTATCTTTTATCAAGGAAACATTTTCAAGAGGTATGGGAAGTCTCATAGGTTTTCATTCAAGCTGTCTCTAAAACAAAATTACTGTGGATTTTGGTTAGAAATATGATAGACCCATAATTCCTTCTTTATCTTCGCTGTCACTCTACAAAGGCAGGTTCATGCTTTTGCTGAACAGAACTTCATTGAATGCAGAACTAATCAAAATTATTTAAAAGAGAGAATTTTGCTGTTAATAGTACCAAGGGTGCTTCAATCTTCAGCTAAGTTTCTCCAAAGTCTGATAATCCATCTTCTCAAGAATCTTGAAGACTTTGGGCCCCAATGCTAATGTGATTACTAAACTAGAGATACCTAAAGCACATTCCTGCACTGAAAACTGACTTTGTCTTTTTCCTTTGTTTCCTAAAATCACAGTTCAGAAGTGACAGTATTGACCAGCCATGACTGAGTTTATCTCAAATATTGTTTACTGTATCTCTTCCTATTAAAAAAAAAAAAAAAAGAGGTACTGGAAATTATTTCTTGGAGTTCCAAGAAAATAACTGTAAAATAATGTTTCTTGCATTTTTTTTTCTTTTGAGAGATACAGGATTGGATGTCCAGACTTCTAGACAAAATGCTTAGATTGTAGATAGCTGCATTTGATAGCTAAGAAATTTTTCCCAATTTAGTCTTGATTTTTGCATCATATTTCTCTAGGAGTCTTTTTCTGCACTGCATATAAATGTGATTATAACCAGTTCTGATTTCATGTTTTTACTTTGGAGGTCAAGACATATTTATGACAGAAGAGCAGAAGAAATACTACAATGCAATGAAAAAGCTGGGATCCAAAAAACCACAAAAACCTATACCAAGACCAGGGGTAAAATTATTTATATACATCAGACAAATTGTTATTTACAAAGAGTTTTTATTGATATAGGGAGAGCAGAAATACGCCGATTGAAAATTATCAGTAATCAGGGACTGATAAGTCAGCAGAAATGCAAAATAAAACCAAAACTTTATTTGTCACTTACAACTATTTCATATACGAATATGCAACACAGGAGACTGAACTAAGTTGTTGTATTTGAATACTCAAGACCACTAGTTACAATTTTATTGAAATCTCACAAGCCTTACTGCATGTGTTTTTCTCTTTTTTTTTTTCTAACAGGAAAAGAAAATAAATTACAGATTGCATTGGATGTTTCTTTTTTTCTTTCTTCCTCAGAATAAATTCCAAGGCATGGTCTTTGATTTTGTGACACAGCAAGTATTTGACATCAGCATCATGATTCTTATTTGTCTTAACATGGTTACCATGATGGTGGAAACAGATGACCAAAGCAAAGAAATGGAAAATATTTTATACTGGATAAACCTGGTGTTCATTGTCCTTTTCACTGGAGAATGTGTCCTGAAATTAATTTCACTTCGTCATTACTACTTCACTATAGGCTGGAACATTTTTGATTTTGTGGTTGTCATTCTCTCTATAGTAGGTAAGTCTTGTCAATTAAACTAAAAGAAAGGTAAAATGAATAGGAGGTGAACTTTTACTTGAATAGAGCTATATGATGAGCTTTTGCCCTTGCAAGATTTCTAGCCAAGTCATTCCACTTTACATTTTAACTTGTAATTTAGCTAAGCCATCAAAACTGTTATAATTATCCAATGTTTATTGCATCTGCAAATATTGCCTATAACTGCTAAAACAGAAATTATAGAAGTGTAATCTCCAGAATATCTTTAATTGCTACATAAAACTGCCAATTTTAAAACTATGTTTCTAAATTTCTGTTGTGATGTGGAGACTAAGCGGTGATGTACCTTTGTTTTCCTTTCTTTTTTTTCTTTTCTAGGCATGTTCTTAGCTGAGATGATTGAGAAGTACTTCGTATCTCCCACACTATTCAGAGTCATCCGGCTTGCCAGAATTGGTCGAATCCTGCGCCTCATTAAAGGCGCTAAGGGAATCCGCACTCTGCTTTTTGCTTTGATGATGTCTCTGCCTGCTCTGTTCAACATTGGGCTGCTGCTCTTCCTGGTCATGTTCATCTACGCAATATTTGGCATGTCCAACTTTGCCTATGTCAAGAGGGAAGCTGGGATTGATGACATGTTCAACTTTGAAACGTTTGGCAATAGCATGATCTGCCTGTTTCAGATCACTACGTCCGCTGGCTGGGATGGTTTGCTCGCCCCAATTCTGAACAGTGGGGAGCCAGATTGTGACCCCCATAAAGATCATCCAGGGAGCTCTGTGAAAGGTGACTGTGGCAACCCTTCTGTTGGGATTTTCTTCTTTGTCAGCTACATTATCATATCTTTTCTGGTAGTGGTGAACATGTACATTGCTGTGATTTTGGAGAACTTTGGTGTTGCTACTGAAGAAAGTGCTGAACCCTTGAGTGAGGATGACTTTGAGATGTTCTATGAAGTCTGGGAGAAGTTTGATCCTGATGCAACACAATTTATGGAATTTGAGAAATTGTCTGATTTTGCAGCAGCACTTGACCCTCCTCTCCATCTACCCAAACCTAACAAAGTCCAGCTTATTGCAATGGACCTGCCCATGGTGAGCGGTGACAGAATTCACTGCCTTGACATCTTGTTTGCTTTCACAAAGCGTGTACTGGGGGAAAGCGGGGAGATGGATGCCCTCAGAATACAGATGGAAGATCGGTTTATGGCATCCAATCCTTCTAAAGCTTCCTATGAACCAATTACAACCACATTGAAAAGAAAACAGGAGGAAGTGTCTGCTGTTATTATTCAGCGTGCTTTCAGACGTCACCTTTTAAAACGAACAGTAAAACAAGCTTCCTTTATCTACAACAAAAATAAAACTGAAGGTGGGGCTGGTCAGGGTATGAAAGATGAAATCCTTATTGACAAATTAAATGAAAACTCATTTACAGAGAAAACAGATATGACTGCATCAACAGCAGTTTGTCCACCATCTTATGATCGCGTAATGAGGCCAGTCAAAGAAAAGCATGAAAAGGAAGATAAAGGTGGTCAGAAATAAGAAAAAATAGCAAGCAAAATCATATATGTGCAAAGTAGTTCATAGCCTATCTTTGTGTCAACAGGACTCCTGAAGGAGGTCTATGCCAAACTGACAATTTTTACAAATATACTGTACATTAAAGGTCAGTGCCTATTAAAAGACAGTGACCCCTTGTCAGTGACTGTGATAAGAAGAAACAACCTTGACAGGAGGTTACTGTTCTCACTACCAGCTGACACTGCTGAAGAGGAGAGAAAAAGTGGCTACACAGACTGTAGGGACCAGTTAACGGGGTGTGAAACCAAGTATTTGTGTGTTTAGCATAAAACAATATGGTAACTGTACCCACTGTTTGCATTTCAACTGCCACATACTTCATATTTTTACAAAATCTGTGTTGGTGGATTCATCTTGTTTTTATTCATATGTTGTTTATTATATGTGACTATTTTTGTAAATGGGGCTTCTGTTGGGGCAGGGAATTAAGTACACCTTTACTGGTACAAGGGCCAGGTGTTCTATTATACAACTAATATACACACAGAAATTATTTGCATGAAGGCATGCTGCACTTATAGATCATGCATGAAAATAACATTAAGTCATAACGAACAACAGGTTTTTTTTAGCACAGTGTTTCTGGAAAGGAATAACAGATTTTGAGGTGCTTAATTAATGTATTCATGTTGTATCATGTTCAGACAAGTCTTAGTATGCCTGTAAAGTCCTCTACAACTCACAAGAATAGTAACTATGGTTTACTTTTTGCATAGACCATTAAGTTTCAGAAGGTGCAAACTTCTTCCTAGGTCTGGAGTCATAGATTTTGTCTTTGTCAAATGTCTTTCTGCATACAAATACTAAATGAATCTGCCTCAGCCCACCAAATTGATCAAAAAGAGCCCTCTATAAAGTTGTTCTGCTTTATCCTGCAGTATTGTTTAGCCATCTTCAGCTCTCAGTAAGGTTGATGTTGTACACGTTAATGAAAAGCCCTCTGCTTTGTAAATAATTTTTAACCTGTGGTGCATGTTTGAGCAAACAGATAATGACTTTAGCACATTTATTGCATCAAATATGTACCACAATAAGTGTAATGTGCAAGCATTCAACAGGTAAAATTATGTATTATCTACCATTATAGATAGTTTGGATGCAATCAGTGCATGTTTATATTGCCTATGCTGCTATTCCTTTAACTGTCCAGGATTCTTAAACATGGGAAGCCATACATCAGAGCTAAATGAAATAAACTACTCAAAAAGACCTCATTCCTCCCTACCATTAAGCAATATTTTGCAGCTATTTAGGAGCTTATTTGTTTTACATTTCTGAATTTTCAGTGAAAAGCATATAGTGTATATCCAAACTGTACAGATGTTGAAAACTACTAAACCTGTTGAAAATAATGTTAGGATTTTATAAGCAAATATAAATACTGTAAAAATCATTTTATTTTATTTTTCAGCATTATGTACATAAAACAAGAACTGAATTTTATCTTCAGGTTGATGTCACAACATTTTTGTTACTTTCAGTCCATAGTACTTTTTCACAGAAGAACTCCAGAGAACAAGATATAACTAAGAGAAAGGATAACTGTAGGATCTTATTTTTTACACTATTTGCCAACATATAAATAATTTCTGCGAAATAAGTTCGTAATTTGCTTCTAAAAAGCTATGTTTTTGGGGGTTTCTTGCAGTGGCAAATGGTCTAAAGTTCAAAATGAATGTCTAAGTAGTGCCTGCATCATAAGTTTTCAGATACAACCTTTCTTTCAGAGAATCCTGAATCTTTTCTCATATTTACTCACTGATTTTTTTTCCCATTCATGCTGCACTAGAACAGTTCTAAATATTATCTAGGGTTCCACAATATTTTTTCAAAGAGAAACTAGCAAAATTGTATAATCCAATCCATCAGGACATTTTATGTTTCTTACACAGGAAAATTAAATATAGATTACTTTTATTAAAATTATTGACTAAATCTGTATTAGTGAACTGCATGCAGGAAAATGCTATTACCCTAACTGATGCTAAAGAACATTATTAATGCGTCAAAATAATAAAGATTACATTTTTTATTGTATGTTCCTTTTGTGTTTATTATCTGACATTAATATAAAACCACAAAATGAGGGGATACTGCAAACCTTTACAGCAGCTATACTGTTCTCCCATGTAAGAAAATCCTTGTTAGTCACTAATTAGGAATTTCTTATGTAATGTGTGTTAGACAGTGAGCGTGATGTTTCTGCATGTATCAATAGTTCTGCCCTGAGTGCCCTCTGCAGCAGCTCCATGCAGATGGCAGAGCCTGAGTGTGTGCAGGAGGCTCAGAGCAGTCACAGCAATGAGATCTGAGCATTCAAGAGTTTACAAAGACAGCATGAGGACAGAAATTAGTACTAGATCCATGACATTCCGCAGCTTGGATGGAGAGCCAGTTTATTCTTGCCGGGTGCTGTTCACAAGCAGGCTACGGAGCATCTCACGTTTGAGTGCGTTTCTGAAAAAAGGTGAAATGGCGTTGGAACAAATAAATCATTGGTCTTTTCCTCAGGAATTGAAAAAAATCTCTCTGGAAGCACCCCATTCCTAGAAGCAAGCATTTGTGGGTACCAATAGGGGAAAAACAAATGCATCTGGAAAGTGGGCCTGTTCCTTACTCTTTATCAATTGCTTCAGTGAATTTCTGAAAATATTAATTTTACATGTTTACATAATTTTATATTGCATTCCCCTACAGATTGCAGTGCAAACACTCATAGGTGAGTATTGAACTTAATATGAAACCAGATGATGAGCAGTTGTAGTCTGTATGTTGCTTAGTGGCTAATGCAGAAATAAAATTACACACTATTTTCCCTGAAACTCAGCACAAATTTTTCAAGGGAGGGACATTTTTCTCTGTAAAATTGTTGTAAACATTATGAAAAACGAGGTCTACAACTTTGATTAAAAATGACTAAGTATCAAAATGAAAAGATAAGTACTTTTATATTAATATGTGGACAAAATATGTCTTAATGGGTTACCTTAAAAGGTATGTAAAAAAAAAAACAAGTTGTAGGAATGCTCTTCAGCAACCTTTGTTACTGATGTCTAGAAATAATGGCTGAGAATGCTCTCACCTCCACAGGAAAGTCTGAATTTTACCAGTCTTTGCAACTTTGATTCTCCAGGAGGAAAGAAACGGGGTGGGGGGGGAAGATGAAGTTTCTCAATCTGATGTGAACCTGTTGCTATTTTATTTCTAAGAGAAGTGTCCCATAATTTGAAACGCTCCGTTACATGATGAAATGTACGGAACGTGGGCTACTTAGTCGTACGTTGGGCCAAGAAAAGCAAGGAAATGAACTCATTCCCAAAGGTTCGGCACTGCGGCCGCGAGCACTCCCGCAGCGAGCCTCAGCCGCCTGCCCGCCGGCAGGGGGCGCCAAGGCGCCAGCAGCCGCCATTCCGCCTCCTCAGGCTCGCCCCGCGGGTCCCGCCCCGCCGCCTTCCTGCAGGATTCCTTCCCGTGTCTCTCCCGCCTCCTTCCCGCCCAGGCCAATGGCACGGCGCTCTCCTCACCCTTCCGGAGCGCGCCCGCGTTGGGTAGCGACGATGGACGCTGAGGAGCAGCAGGTGCGTGCTATCGCCGTCCCGGCGGAGGGAAGGAGGGAGGGATAGGGGCGGCCGGGGGTGCCGAGCGGGAGTGCGGCCGGCCGGGCTGGGGCGGGACGGGGCGGTGGGCGCGGTGTCCTCGGGGCCGTGCCGGGGCGAAGCGTTGGCACCGGTGACCCGCAGACGTTTCCCCGCAGGCGCTGCTCAATTACTACTGCCAGGAGGGGCTCTTCCAGCACGCCCGGGCCGCGGCGGACGAGGCGCTGGCGCAGCTGGGCGCGGACCCCGTGCTCCTTTTCTACCGGGCCTACGGCGCGCTGAGGGCAGGTAAAGTCTGGGGCCGCTCCTCCTCAAACGCTGGGCTTCCCTGCCTCGCCTCCCCAAACTCAGCCTTTAGTCTGCTCCGCAGGGAAGAGCGATATTACGGAGTCTGAATGTATTCCGCGCTGAGTAAATTACCGATGTGTTACCATCTGTCACCGCTCCTTCCCGGTTTGAATGAAAGTGACAGCATCGTACCAAAGCGAGAGAAACAAGTGTTTTTCTTTTTTATAGTTTCATGAGCATGGGTCAGGTAAATGAGTTCCTTGGAGGGAATTTGAGCCCTGCCCAAACGTATATTGCATTTGATCAGAAATTCACTGGTGTCTCCCAGCTAACAGTACTCCCCTTCAAAGCATTTGTGTTAATTTTGTTGTATGCTCTGTCTCAGGGAAACTGACAGCTAATACCTGGTGAGGGAATCTTTGTATAAGTTTGTTTAACAAGATGTGTACTCCAAGGATATGAGAAATATTAACAAGTAACCCAGCATGGGGGAGGGCTGAGGTAAATCTAGGAAGCTGTGTGGTTTTGAGGGAGCATGTCAGTTCCCAGACTCCCACATGTTTTTGTGTAAGAATCCTGTCATTTTTGAAGATATTGTCTTATTTTGTCAATACTCAACATTCATACAAATAAGGCAAAAATCCTGGTTGTATATAGAAACAGGAGCAAAAGAAGCTGCTCAATGCCCCGTATAAAACAATAAATATAATTTGCATCTGTCTGACAGTTGGTAGAATTAGTGCATAATTCAAGTTCTTTGCATTGAGATGCTGTTTTCTTTCTTGTTGAAAAACTTGCACAAACAAGTGAAAGTGGGTATATGCATAATGAACAAAAGCGTGATAAAAAATAGAAGGGAAAATTTAAGTCAGATTGATGTTTGATGATTATACTCTTTGTCTTGAGAAGTGTGATAGCTTATTCTGTGCTTCTTTTTTTCCCCTAGGTGATGTCCAAGAAAGTATTCGACAGTTGGAGTCTATTAAAAACAAACAGGAGGTGTCACTTTGTACAATGATGGCTCTGATTTATGCCCATAAAAAGAGCCCTAATCCAGGTATGCCTATTAAGACATGCTGTTTCATGTTTTAAACAGGCCTGTGAAGGCCTGACAGTTGTAGGTTAATTCTGCTGAAGTTGAAAAGGTTTGCTCTGGCTTTACATTTGACACAGAGTCTGTTATTGAGTTGAATTATGCTTGCCATGATTGTAAATAAAAATACCAAACCACAAAACTGAAGTGTAAGAATGAGTGTTAAAATAAAACACATGCACCCACACACACAATCTGACTTAGTGACCGTGGTGAAAAATCTTTGAAGGAAAAAAAATTGAACGAAGCTTCTTGTGATTGTTGTTCTCCCAAGTCCAGTATTGGTACTTTTGAGCAGAATTGCAGCTTGAAATGTCTTTAAAGCCATGCCGTTTGTATCTTTCAAGTTATCCTGACCATACAAATGGAGAAAAGAATTCTGTGGATTTTGGCATTCCTTTCTCCAATGTAAAAGCTGGGATGATTTTGTTAGGAGTTACATTCTCAAAGTAAGAGTTGGTTTATCAGGTGCGTTATTGATCATTAAACTATTGCTGCAGTATCTTTCTCACTGCACATTTATAGCTGATGCTGACAGTTTGTTAAACAATTTGGTGTGAAACAGCTCTGATGAATGGCATCACTCTTATTTGAATCCCTGAGGATGAATACTGCAGGACAGCAAAATTATTGAGGATCTTGAGACTCTCTACAGAGTGAGAGCCTTTCCCTCATTCATTAGGTGGATCACCACTGCCAGAGCAGGAGATGGAGTTGGCCAGGCAGAGCCTGCCTGGGTGTCCTATAGGTCCTGTGTGATGGCACTCAACAGTCTGATCCATGATCTTCCCTGACACAAGGGCTGACAGGCCTACAGTTTCCCTGATCTTCCTTCCTGCTCTTCTTCTAGAAGGACATCACATTAGCTAACCACCATCTGGGACTTCCCCACTTCTGTGATCTCGCCATCAGCTGTATCAATGGGAGCCCTCTTCTGACTTTTCCATCTGTACCTGATAAATATTACTAATTGGGTGGGATTGTCTGCATGTTTATCAATGTACAGTACAGAAAACAGTGTTTACTCTTTTTGGAGCCCTTGCCTTATGTGCTGCTCTTTTGTACTATTTTGAGAGGCTGTCAACAAGAACTCTGAACAAAACCTTTTCAGATCGAGATGCTATTCTAGAGTTGGACGCAAGGCTGAAGGAACAGCGTAAAACAGCAGGACAGCAGGCTCTGTACTATGCTGGCTTGTTTTTGTGGCATCTTGGTCGTGAGGACAAAGCCCGTGAATATGTTGATAGAATGATCAAAGTTTCTGGTGGTGGTAAAGAGGTAACTGGTTTTTACCTTTCTTTAATGTAAAAGGTTGATAGAACAATGCATGCTGTGAAGCTAGACTTATGGCATGAATGCTGTTTGGAGGTTATCATGAACTATTTTGTGTTCTGTTACTTCTCAACTGTCATAAATTCATCTGACACATTACCATAATGATTTTTTTGTTGACTAATATTAATTTTCACTTAGTAAATAATAAATAATGGTTTAATAAATGAAAATAAATCAATAAGTGTGTTTTAAAGTGAGTATTGCTACTTGATACCAAGCTTCATAATTCCTAGTGAAAAAATAAGCGTGATAGTCTCACTAGAGGGAGTCATCTGGATGTGAAGGCTCACAAATAGCCAGAGGATTGGGGATATACATTTTCAGCTGTTAAAGGCAAAATTTGCCTGGGGTTTTACTGAAATAAGTGTTGTATATGGCATTGTCTTTGGCACTTATATACAGGCATCACAATTCATTAAAATCTTGACTCTCTAGAGAGATTTCTGAAAAATTACTACGTTATTTTTCTAAAGGAGGTATAGACTTCAATTCAAGGAGAGAAGTATAAAAAATCTGGCTTGTTTTTTGTAGTTAAATAACTTGGAAGCATACGTTGTGTGCATAATTGTACAGTAATATAAAAAAAAAATGTTCCACTGTGTGGTTCAGTACATTGTTCAATTTGTAATTTATAGTTTTATGTTTGATCTATTACATGAGTTAGAAATCTACAACTATTCTAAACATTAGTTTCTGAAAGTATAATTTAAGTAAAGGATTAGCTTTCAAGCTAACAATGATTATTAATTTAAATTGGTAGTTATTTTAAATAAGAACTAATTTACTGGCTAATTTATACCAATGTAGAAGTAACTTATATTAACGAAGAAATAATTAAAAACATCACAAAGCAATAATACTGTAGTTCTTAGAAAGACTAAGGATAGGTCATTTTGGTATAATAGCAGTATTTATGACTTTGCTTATTCAAAAAATAGTAGTTTTGTTTGGTTTGCTTCTTTTTATTCTTAGGAAATATGGTCTGGGTACATTGCTTAGTGTGAAATATTTCCAGCTGAAGTATTTAAAAATATTTGAAGTAATTTATTTATTTTTCAGACACGTGCATAGAAAGGAAAAAGTATGGTAATTTCATGCGTATAAGGCGCACACTTTTGACTAAAATTTTGGTCCGAATCTAGAAGTGCGCCTTATAGGCTGGTGTGCCTTTTATATGGACATATTTTGGAAATTTGCCAACCTAGAAGTGTGAGCTGCGAGCCGAACCATGTGGGGCCGCAAGGCTCGGCAGGGCCCAGCATGCGTCCTGATTTGGAGGACAGTTGTCTGCTAAGAAAGGCAGGAGGCTGTCTTTGAAATGGAAAATGTAAACCCCCTCCCTCAAAATTATTATAATTTTGAAATTAAAGAGCTCTCCGACAAAGATATGGAAATTAGGAATAACAGTTCTCTGCTAGGGAAATTAAGACAGAAATACAGTACTACAAAGAAACAAACCCAAAACACTGACAAAGTGTCTTGGGTTACAATACAGGATGTGACCAAAGTATCTGTTCTATCACCATCTGTTGTGACCAGGTGGAGCAGTGATCCTTATCTCCGTTGGAGATACTCTGCCAATGGGCCATCCATTGAAACCAGTAGGGCATTGTTGTTTATCTTTGCACCCCCATCCTTCCTCCAGGGAATTATCTTCTGCTAATGGCCCATTGAGTCTCACTGTATGACTGATAAGAAGTAATCACTCTTACTAGCCTTTGAGTTTTAAATACAGGACCCATTTCTTTATGTTCTAAGAGAGCTAGTGATATTTTATATTTTAATTTTTTTTAATGACAATTATAATTTAATTAAATCATTCAGCATTTCAAAATATATTTTATTTACTTAAGCTATAATTAATGTTTGGAACACAGAAATAAATTTCATTCATTACAAGTGGCAAGTTCTTCAACAAAAGGACACATTTCACCTTTTAAAAGTTTGAGTGTTCTTTTAATAACACTTTTGGGGATTTGAGAAATGAGTTTTTCCTTTCACATACAAGTTTTTCTTTTTAATCTAAAAGTTGAAGAAAAACCTCAAGTTTCTCACATTTTTCACACCAGTATGTTTCTCAGTGTCTCATATAAACAAAATCTTAAGAAAACATTGTATTGAAATGTTTGAAAAAAATACTCTTGTCTAATTTGATCACATTTGTGAGGTTTTCTTCTGACCATAGAGCACATTAGACTTTTTGATGCCATTCTGATTCTGTAAGTGAATGTACTATTTGATCAATTTAACTCTGGAATAAATTGCTGAAGTGTTAGGTTATGCTATAGACTGATTAGGTCTCTGAAGTAGTTAAAATAGATACTCATTCATTTGTTTAGGTTGTTTCTACTTATTGTATCTGGTATAATTCCATATTACCTAGTTAGCCAAGAATTCCAATTTGTATTTTTTTAACAGGGCTTAATTTTGAAAGCTTGGCTTGATCTCACCTGTGGGAAAGAAACTCACATTAAAAAAGCTCTGAAATACTTTGATGAAGCACTGCAGGAAGGCAATGATGTTTTTGCACTGCTTGGTAAAGTAAGTTTACTTCATTATTTCAACTCTTCCTAAATGTAATTTTAGTCTTGTAAAGTGATTGGAGAGATGCCCAGAAGAGTAGTGCATAATGAGCTTGTCCAAGAAACAGAGATACAGTTCAGACCCTGTAGGTATTCCAGGTTCTTTAGATACCAATGTAAAAAGAAAGGTATGGATTAAATTCAGTCAATCTAAATGTGTACTGTGGTTATGATTTTGCTATGCACACAAGAAAGCCTTTCTGTTCGTGTTTTTATATGTACAAAATGAGTATCAAACCACTTGAAAAGGTAATAATGTGTGGTCTTTTCGCATGGGACACCTATGCACTTTACAGAATTGCTGTGGGCCAAGTTGTAACAGTTAAACACTAGTGTGATTTTTTCATAGTGTTGTTAACATTCTGTTTTAGTTGTCATTCGTGAGTTCATTTGTGTTAATGTAATCATCAATGATTATATTTCACTAAAGGAGTGGCATAAATTGTTTTCTTTCCACATTTTCTGTTTCAGAGCATATTGCAATATCACAGACATTGTTACTCATTAACATAACATGATTTTTTTACTAATCTAAAGCTAAATGTGGAAAAAATTGTTCAATGAATAGTAGAAGACTGAAGTTCAGGAGAGTGTGCCCAATGGTATTTGGTTAGGTGTGTGCTTGGCTGCATGTGGACCACTGAATTAGATTAAGAGTGTATGTAAAGCGTAGTTACAGTAATTAGGGTTTAGACAGACATTAATCTCATAGGGCTTAAGAAACTAACTCAGAGACTACTGTGTTTGCATCATTTCTGTCTTAAAAAGATGAAATTAAACATCAGACATACAGTCACCCAGAATATGGTAAATTCAATACATCAAAGCAAAACAGGGTTTAAGTCCTAAATTTATTTCTACTTGGATTAGTTTAAACCTGTGATTCTTGACTTCTGAAAGTTTGGTATTTGGAATACCCTGCAAATCTCATTACAGTTAGAAAATTGTTGATTCTGGCAATAACAATAGTTACCTGCTCAGTGTGTGTTTTTACATGGCACGTACCTCAGAGCTTGGATGAATGTTTGATCAGTGGGTTGTGTTAAATATCCTGAAATTGTGGGATGCTTCATGCAAAGAATTTGAAACCTAATAAAACAATTTTACTCTTCAGCTATGTCTATCTTTTTCTTGGTTGCAACTGGACTAGTGAGTTATAAATAGTGCAGTTACCATTGTTACAGAGCACTTACACACACACACACACACCAGGCTTTACACATCATCCTTTGCTTTTTGGTTGTTGCAAATATGTCTAATTGTGGTTTATACTCAGGTAAAACTACTGCTTCAGGAAAGAGTTTTTTCTCTCTAGCTCTTTTTCCTGGTTTCTGTATGAAAGGAACTTCTGAATCTTCTCACCTGTGTGAGTGTATGGGCTCTTGATATGGCTTCTCTTCCTTCCATTAGGCACAGTATTTTGAGGTCCGACAGAATTACTCAGGAGCTCTGGAAATTGTGAACCAGATAATTGCAATCTTCCCAAACTTCATTCCTGCTTTCATAAAGAAAATGAAGCTACAGCTTGCCTTACAGGACTGGGAGCAGACAGTTGAAACAGCACATAGGTTGAGTATGAAGTAGCACATCACTGTTATTTTTGTGCCAGATTTATACCCTAAGGATGCTTTGAAACAAAAGTAGATAGATTTCTATTCATTGCTGACGAATCTGAATTAGTTACGTCAGTTTTTTTTTAATAAATTTCAAGTAAATTAAGTTTTATTAGAGCCCAGCCTTGAAATTCCGTTAGGATGGTACATAGATACATGAATCTGTTTTGGATGGAAGAGGAGATAGGCATGAAATTCCTGTCTTTCTTGAGATAGGCATGAAATAGGAGCTTTGCTTTCAGTTGAGATCCATGATGCAAAATGCCTGTGAAATACAAGTTATTCTGTTCCTGTTTTAGGATGAAGTAGATGATTAAGCAAGTGTTTGGTTCGGTTTCTTTGCATTCACCTTTTGTTTGGCTTTAGACTTTTGCAGAAAGATCCCCTCAATTTAGAAGCCATGAGAATGGAGGCCCTGCATCATCTGTGCAGGGAAGGAAATATATCTGTGGTGAGTCCTTTTATTAGCAGAATGTTGAGCACAACATAGTTCATGTGGCATCTAATCCCTACAAGGGCTGTCTTCTTTATGCATTCTCCTCATATACTTTGGTTGGTTCTGTGCTGCAGTAATCTGAAGGAGGTGTATTCACCTATTCTGATTTGAGTGGCTACTCTAGCTTATTGCTGAGGTGTTTTTTGGATGCCAAGGAAAAGAAATTAACTCCATCTTTTCAGAGAACAGGTGTCAAGCTAAACAAAAATTTGATCTGGACGGTTAACTGAATCATCATGATTTGAATCATCAAAGTGATCTTTTTTGTTTAAATACTCTTTTGATAAATTCATAAGTTGTCGTAAGCCTTCCATTATTTTAAATATTTTATTAATTGAAATAAGGGAAATTATGAGGTCTTGTTGTGATAGATTTTTGGAAGCAGGTCATAGTTGTTACACCTGTGTTTTGTTCATCATTTTTTTTTGACAATTATTATGGGGTTTTTTCAGCTCTAAGCATTCTATGCTACTTTTTCTTCTACTCCCCAGATCCATTTTCTTGCACAGGGCTATATGCATGTATTTTGTATGTACAACACTTGTGTCATTTTTCAGGAAGTTCTAAAATAGTTGATCTAACTTGTCACCAAAAACTTTTTCTATTTCTTTTCTTCATCATGCAAAATATTGTGATAATTTAAGTGGAAAGATAACAAAAAAAGTGTTTTCATTGTGCTGTAGGTGTTTTCAAGTTCTAGAATAAAAGGTATTTATGTTGTTTAGCACATTTTCAATTATTGCAAAGAACTTAGCCGTTAGCCTCCTTACAATCAAATTTAAGAGTTATGCACAATCATGGGAAATATAGAGAAGTAATAAGAATTGCTGACTCCAGTGAAGCCATCCAGGAAGGAACCTTGCTGGACATGTAGAGTGTTAACTAAAGATTCAGGAGTAAAATGTCTCATGGAACTAAGAGCCTTGTCTAGGGAAAAAATTGAAGGCCTGTTAGATTTACACATTTCATGTGCATCAAAAACCATTATTGTTCATCCAGAAAATCCCCTTAGATATTTTGAGAAACTAATGTTAAAAGCATTTGGAAGTGCTTTGCTTTTGAGCATGCATGTCTTACATCAGACTTAGCTCAAGCCTTCCACCTTTTTTGAGCATGGATAAAAGACACATGGTCTGCTTTATTGTCTCTTTACTATTCCAAATTGTTGTCTTAGGAATTCTCAAGTCTAACTCCTCTCCCTGAAAACCTCTGAATTTACATTTCAAAGTATTAGTGCATAGTAAAAATGTGAGTAGTTTATAGTGAAAACTGTTTGATTGTCCTGATTTTTTTAATTATTTCTGTTATTTATTATATTATTCCTTTTTCTCCAAGGCTTCGGCAAGACTAGGAGAACTGATTAAAGCATTGGATAGATTAGAACCACGTAATTCTGAGCTATTCTGTAAAATGGCTTTAGCTTTCAGTAGAACAGTGAGTATGCTTTTTATTTCTTAAGCAGCATACAGCAGTCTATATATCCTAGTTTTGTTCTGCTTTTTGTAGGCTGATGTTAAGTGTCAACTAAGAAGAAAATTGTGGACAATTGAAATAGATTAACTCATGTAGCTTTAGTAACCACCTTTTTCTAGTCTTATATTCAGCATGAATTACAGTGCTTAAGCCATCTCACTCCAGAAATGGTTTTACTGCTTGCTTTTAAGTGAGAAGCAGTGAAAATACACAAATATTCACCAACCATCTCCTTACTGTATGAAACTGACAGGGTTAATCACGTAACCTTGAAAGTGAAGGTTTCTTTAATCTGTGTATTTATCAAAAATTACTGTAAGGAAGCACTCAAAACAGCTATTCATTATTGTATGGTATTGTATATTTATGTTTGAATCCATCCCACATAAATGACACAATTTTATAGAATTACTGCAGACTAATTTATTCTTACATGAGATATTGTTGTCTCTACTGATCTGGCTATATTCAGTGTGTTTTTCTAATTGAATCTGAAAACTATGAAAAGCTTAAGGCTTAAAAATTGTTCTTACCATTAGTGTGGCCGGAACCAGCTCATCCTTCAGCATACACAAACCTTAGTAGAAAGAGCTTTTGATTTGGCATCGGACAATGCAGAATTTGCTACTGAACTTGGCTACCAAATGATTTTACAAGGGAAAGTGAGAGAAGCTCTAAAATGGTACAAGACTGCTATGACACTTGATGAAACAAGTGTTTCTGCACTAACTGGTAAGGTCTTACACTTCCTTTTGATTTTTGCTAGAAAATGTTTTTTGATCAAATTCTCCTATTACAGGTACTAGGAAAATCTTGAACTATTAGAACAGGAGCACTGGGTTGTTTTTTCAGATTGATTGTCTACTTTCTTCTTGTGGCAACAGTGCCTCTTCCTAAATATGTCTTTTGGTCTTCTTTATTGAAAAATTAATCTTCCCTGTTCTGAATTAGAGCTCTCAAAGTAATAGTAGGCACAGACATTTTGCAGTATTTTACTTCCTGTAATTTCACGCGTATAAGGCGCACTTTTTGACTGAAGTTTCGACCCTAAGCTGGAAGTGAGCCTTATATGTGGACAAATTCCGGCGAGTTGCCAATCTGAAAGTGCAAGCTGCACCAGCGGCCCTGGCCACTGCCCCGCGTGGGCAGCTCCAGCCGCTGCACCGGCAGCCCCGGCTGCGCTGGAAGCCCCTGCCACCCACCCAACGCAGGCAGCTTCGGCTGCCTCACTGGCAGATCCTGGTGCCATGCTTTGCCGGAGGCTCCCGGTGCTGCACTTCGCTGGCGGCTGCAGGCACCCTGCTGCACCGGCAGCCCCAGCCTCCCCTCTGCCTGGGCAGCTCCAGCTGCTGCCCCGGTAGCCCCAGCCACCGTGCAGGCAGCAGCGGCAGCTGGCGCCGAGGGTGGGAGTGCCAGGGCTGGTGGCACAGGGAGGGTGCCTGAGGCCGTGTTTAAAGGCTACGCTGATCTGTGAAAACTGTTTGCAAATTGAGCATCAACAGTATTCTGTTACTAATTCGTTACTTTGTTGCACACGGATCCTCACTTCCAAAAGAAAAAAAGAGTGCACCTTATAGGCCGGTGCGCCTTATATATGGACAAATTCCATGGACTACCCAGAAGTGCGCCTTGTAACCCAGTGTACCTTATAAGTGGGAAATTACAGTAATTTCGTGATTATAAGGCGCACCTGAATATAAGCCACATATCTGGGTAGCTGGGCAGACCACGGGATTTGTCCATATATAAGCTGCACCCGAATATATGCCGTACTTTTTTCTTTTTTTTTTAAACTGAGGATCCATGTGTAACAAAGTAATGAGTTAGTAACAGAATCATGAGATTGCGGGATTTCCTGTCAGTTGCTCAAATTGGAAACAGTTTTCACAGAATAGAGGAGCCTTTAAACATAGCCCCACTCGCCTGCCCCACTTGGTGGTGGCCCGGCCACCTGCCTGCCCCACTCGCCCGTGGCCTCGCTTGCCTCCGCTCACCGCGGCTTGCCACAGTCCCACCAGCCACCGCTTGCTGTGCCTCCACGGCAGCGCGGTGGCCCCGACCGGCGACACGGCAGGACGGAGCAGCTCCGCAGCAAGCGGCAGCGTGGGGGCCCCGATCAGCAGCACAGCGGTGCAGCGCTCCCTGGCTGGCGTTGTTCCCCTGCTGGCCCGCCCCTCCTGGCAGCAGCGGTGACCCCGCCGCGAGCTCGCCCGGCTCATCCCACCTGGCAGCGGTGGCGACCCTGCTACTAGCCAGCTCATCCCACTCCCCGGCGACCCCGCCGCCAGCCCGCCTGGCTCCTTGGCGGCTCTGTCGCCAGCACACCCGCCCCACTCGGCAAAGCCCGCTCCCCACCTGCCCGATCGCTGCTCTGTGGCAGCTCTCCGCTTGGCCGGCTCTCACTTCCAGGTTGGCATTTCGCTAGGATTTGGTCATAGATAAGCCGCGCCTGAATATAAGCCGCACCACTGGGGTAGGCTGGATTCTTCAATGAAAATGGTGTGGCTTATATTTGTGAAATTACTGTACTTTATTATTTGATTTCTGTAGTGCCAAAGAACTAGAGAGCTCTTAGGCACTACAAAAACAAGAAAAATCAAGGGCATGATAGAACAAGCTATCCATGTCGTCATTTTGTCCAAATTATATTGAAAACTAAAATCAAGTTAAAACATCATACTTTTTATGTGGGCATCACATCCAAAAGAACCCCACTTTATAAGAAGTCCCATTTGTGTCAAGAAAATGGAGTGTAAAGTTTTAAAAGATTTATTTGCCTGACAGAGTTTTCTCTGTATTTCTTTACTTCTTGCCTGTGCCATGGCCTGAAACAGTATTGAAACTTTAGATTACTGGAGTGGTTTATGTGTGTGCTTGGGATTGTTTTCCTTCTTGTACTTTTTCTGAGTTTAGAAGCCGGACTTTATGGTACTTCTGCTTAGTCTAGAACCAGATGAAAGTTTACCATTTCAAATTGCTTTATTAAGTATCATGTATCATCTACCCTGGGTTTTTCTGAGTATATAAAATTTGCATTACCATAAGTCTTGATGCATTCTTTATTTTCCTGTCACTGCTTTGTGATGAGGCTGGGGAGAGGAAAAGTTAGTTATGGAAAAGAAAGCATGTGCTTCACTAGGAAGAAGAATTGGCAATAAAGTCTTTCCATGTGTTACAGGAATTATCCGCTGTCAGCTAATACAAGGGCAGTTAGAAGATGCAGAACAGCAGTTGGAGTTTCTTAATGAAATTCAACAGTCCATTGGGAAATCTGGGGTAGGAGGCATCTTTCTTTACTGAGATACTTTGATTACAGTCTAACTGTGGTCTTCTATTACATGTTCTATATTTCAGTCACTTGACTAGAGCATTCTTAATGGAGCACTGTTAAGTCCAAGTTTGTTTTTCTTTCTGTTTAAGTTAATGTGTTGCTTAACTTTGTAACCGGGCTGTTTGCTTGCAGAGTGAAAACATCATCACTTTCTAGGTGAGATTTTTCTCTGAAGGTGAGTTTGAAATGTCAGAGAGGGACAAATATTAATTATTTTCAGGATTTTGTGATCAGACAAATGCAAAGATTCTTGCACAAATTAAAGGAATAAATTTGTAGAATAATCAAGTGTCCTTTACAACGTACTAAATGTCTTAGAGTATCCCTAAATATAAATAAGAAATTGCTAACGTTAATAATTATGTAGTATTGAATGAATAGCAGATGAATGTATCTAGAATAGGCAGAATATTTGTGATTTTGTGGTGTTTTTTTCTTTTCTGTAGGAATTATCTTTTCTGCATGCAGTCCTAGCTATGAAAAAACATAAGAGACAAGAAGAAGTTTTTGCTTTACTGAATGATGTTTTGGATATTCACTTTTCATCTTTGCATGGATTTCCTCTTGGTGTGGAATATTTCGAAAAACTAAACCCTGATTTCTTGCTAGAAATTATTAGAGAGTATCTTAATTTTTGTCCAGCACAGGTAAGCACCTGTAGATCGCATCCATCTGAGATGGGGAATTTTTCATTTTGAGAACAGTTTATCATGAAGCGAAAAAATAGAAAATTTTCCCATTTAAAATACGAATTTATTTGGTGTCAGGGTAGCATGTTTTGGGATATTACACCACTGCTTAGTCAAAGAAATGATAAAAATAAGTATTTTGTGGTGTGGGCAAGTGGCAGTAATGACACCTGAGCAAACTTTGGATATTTATTCAGTGCACTCTGTGTGTGTAGTTGCACTGTCTTAGTATCTCTTAGAAAGCTGTAATGATACAGTGAATAAAGCTATCTCATTATGAAACTAGGATGTTCACACTGACCACCTATTAATGAAATATTTTTATTGGCTGAGGATATCTTTTCAATATATATAAATTATTTTTTTGTGTGTTGGTAAAACTCAGTGGAATGCTGCCTTTTTATAGAACTGTTAATTCCAGTGAAAAATCTCACTTACTTAGGTAACTTAATTTTCTATGGCAGAATTTGTGTGTTCTAGTTTTGGCAACAAAGGCATGAAGAAGTAAATAAATTGAATGGGGACCTGACATCTTTAAAGCCGAAGAAACACAGTTAAAGTTTCTTTAAATAGTGTCTTCCTTAAATAGATTACTCTTCTGTAATAGCTGGGAGCTGACTTCTGTTATCCTGTCATTATTTCTAGCCTAGTTATAGAGCCTTTCCATAAATATGTTTATGTAGAGTTTAAAAATCTTAACAGGAGAACAAGTAGCTTTCCATTGTTACGAACTGCCTCATTATCTATATAGGAAGTGTCATTCTATGAGGTTGTGCTCCTATCTGAAGACTTACCTGGGATACTTTCCAGAAATGCTGAACGGCAATGATGTTTTTTTTAATTTGGAATTAAAACTGCATTTCTGAATTTTTGTCCATAGAAAGATTTTTTAGAAGAAAAGATAGGCCTTTACTGAATTTTCTTTATCTCTTTATTGCAAAAAGGACTGCATGGTGTTTGAAAGTGAGAAGTTAGCTGGGTGGTAGAGGCTTCTGTTTCGGTTTTGGGTCCTGTGGAAATACTATTTGGAAACAGAATGATGTTTAGGTTGCCTTTACCTTTTTTGTATAAACCAGTTAGCAACTAGCTAAGGTAGTAGAGGGAAATGAGAAATATTTCTGATACAGAACAGTTAAATGTAGTATGATGTACTTGCAGTTTGCATGAAAATAGCTATTTCTCAGCTTCTATTTTCAATTTGTTGCCTGCAGTATGGATACGTTCTTGGGCATGAGATGAGGGTAGGCATGACAGGACCAGAACCTTTTCTTTCCAGCCTTCTCATCATCCATTCCAACTTCAGCCTTCTTGAAATGTAATTCAGTGTACTGCTGTTTTGGATGAGTTGGCCTGATAATTCAGAATGTGTAACCAAATGTTTATGGCCTGACTCTTCTGTGTATGTCAGGTCTGAAGTGTTTTGTTGTCCTTGAAGTCTGAGACTATCTTGTGTTCCTGCTAATATCAAGAAGTTAGCCCCTTAAATTTCAAACTTATTTTTATAGTTCTTCACAACAAGAGCTGCTTTGACTGAAGGAAATAACATGACTTTGCTAAGGCTTGTTTGAGTTTAAAGTGAAGCTCTGACTTAAAATGAAACCTAAATCTAAAACCTATTGACTCAAATGCTGGGTTTTGTTAGTTTTTTGGGGTTCTTTTTGTGTTGCTTACTTGTTTTTTTGCTTCTAGCCTGCAAGTCCTGGGCAGTCTCCTTCACCACTTCTCAAGCACTGTGCTTCAGTTCTTGAAACTGTTGTAAAAACAGTGCCTGGTCTTCAACAAGCTATCTTTTTAATTGCAAAAGTGAAGTACTTGTCAGGTAATAGCTATATGAATGGGTAGTTAACTGGCTCCTTAGTTTATTTAATATAAAAAAATTAATTTCACACTTGCAAATAATAATTTTCTTTCATTGTAGAACATTATGTTCCAGCTAAGTGAAGAACATTTGCTCTTCCCTTTTTTTTTCCTTTATATGAGAGTATCTTAATTGTATAGATATATAAATACAGTATTTTTTTTATTTATTGTTTCCCAAAGTTAATGATTTACAGATGGAGCAATGGGAAAATACCATATCTTTGACCTGCTTTTGATTTCATGTCATAACCTTATAATACTTTGTATATGAGTTTATTCACTAGATACTGACAATTGGCGAGTAAAAATTATATGTATATAATAACCTTTTGTATTTCCTATCAACTGCTTTTTCACTTTCCCTTCCTTTCCCCACTTCCTAGGGGATCTTGAAGCAGCCCATAGTAATCTACATCACTGTCTAGAAAGGAACCCTTCTTATGCAGATGCACACTTACTGATGGCCCAGGTGTATTTGGCTCAAAACAATACCAAGCTATGTTCTCAGTCGTTGGAACTTTGTCTAAGCTATAATTTTGAGGTGAGTTGAACAAAAGAATGAAACAATTTTATTTAGTTGCAGTCATCTGAAGTTGTGTGTTTTTGTATATCATAATTTTCAGCTGAACTTTTTATAACTCTTCCACTTCAAATTAACATCTAAATTTTTGTATGAATATGGTACCTGAATATTTATCAAAGAAATGACCATTAAGACAAAACTAACACCTCACAAGTTATACTTTACGGGTCCTGTGCATTACAGTATGGAATTTTTCATTTGTTCACATTAGTTGAACTTTATGTAGGATTAGCATAGAATTGGGAACACAGGACACACATATCACTCATTAGGCCTGAGTTCTGCCCCAGTGTCTTGAGACAGCTTAGATGGAAACTACTATTTCTTTGCAAGTGTGTCCCATCTTACTTTCTTCTTCCAAGTGGTACAAGAAAGCTAAAGATTAATACCTAATTAGCTACTAATTGAGGTCCTTGCCATTTCACAGAGCTATATTTCTCTTACAGACATTTTGTTTCATGTGAAGTATGTTTTAAGACAGTGAAGGATGGCATGCAGGACTTGTGCCAAATTATGATTGTATTATGATTCCTTTAATTAATAGTCTGGTGAAATGTGCACACAGCAGTGTGGGAGACACTCAAAATACCTTAAAATTCAGTCTAGTTTAAAATAAAGTGGCAATTAATTGTTCTATCCCAAAGTCTCTTCCCATGTAATAGATTTTCTTTGTAATTAAAAACTTACTAAATTACTAGTTTGCATACTCTGGTAATTCTTATATTTGTAAGTAAATTTCTGAAATTGAATTTGTATATATTTGGAGGAAAGAAAGAAACCAAAGTAAAAATTTAAAAAAAAATTGCAAGGGATTTGAATAGTTTACATCAAGTAAAATTTGGAAATTCTTTATCTTACGTATTTTTTAGGTGAGAGAACATCCTGTGTATCACTTGATTAAGGCCCAAACACAAAAGAAGCTGGGAGAAATACCAGAAGCTATTAAAACCTTACAGATGGCAAGGAATTTGCCTGGAATGAGAAAACCTACAGCTTCCTCAAAAACAAAAGGAAAAAGTATTGAAATTGATACAAGTGATCGTGTGTCTGTGTTCCTAGAGTTGGTAGAAGCTCATCGTTTGAATGGAGAACCGGTAAGATGGCAAACCTGCTAAAATACGAAACACACCTGAAAACAATGCCCACTTCCCAGTCCCATTTCTATTAGTTCAGAGCAGAAAACCATCACTTCTTTTACCAAAAATTTGCAGGGATGTAGATCTCTGTTTGTTGTCAGAATGCTATGAGCAGTAGTTTTGGATCATGTGTAGCAGCATCCCTACTATCAGCTGTGCCCAGATAAGCAATGGGGCACTACGTAAGTGTAAGAATATAAAAGAAGCCATATAGTCCTGTAGTTTGGAGGCCAGCACAAACCAGCCCAAGGCAGGACCTGTTGCAGCAAGGTGCTAAAGACATTCACTAGTTGAAGTATATATGCAACACAAATGTAATTTTCTGTATTAAAACTTTCTATAGTAGTTGATATCACAGGAGTTTTATTTAAAAATGAAAAACACTATCGCAAAACAAGTGGATACTATGTTTTGTGTTTTTTGGGGATTTTTTGGTTGGTTTACATAATGCCCATAAATACTGATGATGTCTTTATTTTTTGCTGTTCAAGGACAGGAGCTAAATTCTGTTGTTTTCTTTATTTGCAGCATGAAGCTGCTATAGTCATCCAAGATGCCATTAATGAATTTTCTGGAACGCCTGAGGAGCTAAGAGTTGTGATTGCAAATGCTGATTTGGCAATTGCTCAAGGAGATGTGAAACATGCCTTGACTATGCTCCGCAGTATTGCACCTGAACAGCCTTACTTTGTACAAGCCAAAGAAAAAATGGCCGATATTTATCTTCACTATAGGAAAGATAAGAAATTATATGCTGCCTGCTATAGGTAAAAGTTAGTTGTGTGCATGAATAGTTTTCTAGATGTTTACTGATAGCATGGTGAACTCATTTTTTCTTTCTATGGCAGTAAAGGAGAAATATTTAGTGACATTAATGCATTTGAGTAAACATGGCAACTTTCAAAATGATAATTGGAAGTCTTATTTTGAAAAGATTTTTCTGGGATTTTTTGGTTTGTTTTCAGAAAAAGAAACTAAAATTGGTAGAGGATGAAATTGTTGTGCCTCTCTCTTGTTTAGATACCAGTATTGACATGTTAAATACTGAGCAAGGTTTTGTCTTCTGTTCTCAGAGACCTAGTAGAAAAACTGCCAAGTGCTCATACTTTACTTCTTCTTGGTGATGCATACATGAATATTCAAGAGGTGAGTGCTTGCTGGAGAAGAATAGAATATTGAGTAGTTGTTGACTTTGTCTAGTTGAAACATTGTGCCATGCTGACTCTTATTGATTGATGTTTGTCAAACAGAAACTGCTTTAGGATATAAAAGAATAAATATTGACTATGAGTAACTATTAAAATTAAAAACTGTTGAAAATACATTTCTTCTAGAAGCTTGTTGAAAGTCAAGGAGGGAATATTTTCTAAAAGAGCACTGCCTCATAAGATTAACAGATACCTGGAATGAGATCTAAATTGAAATCACAAAGAATAGTGTTCTGAAACTTAGAATAATTGTAGGTAACTTAGTTCTCATGCTGATGGCTTTACCTAAAGTTTCTAATTGTGTAGTTCCTATACGTTCTTTGGATTCTTCGCTTTCTTGATGAACTGGAAATGCTATTTAGTATTGGCAGAAGACAATGTCTTCAAGTGGGCATGGGAATTTGAAGGGTACATGTTTAAATTAATATATTAAAAATAGATTGAATTAGGGCATGCAACTGATAGTTTAGATTACTAATTTGGATGTCTGTAGGTGTTTCATGATTGTTTTCATATTAATATTTGTTTGTAGTTTTCTCCTTACTGAAGAATTATCACACAAAATGGAATTTCTTTAATCTGCTATAATATGGCTAGAGGAGAAAAACTGATCCAGCACTAATACACCTGCCTCTTTGTTAACTAGTGAAGATAGTAGTAGAGAAATTGCAGTGAAAAAAGAATGAAGTTTATTCAAACTCATTTGTTTACCAAGTCTCTCCATATTTTGTTTTAGTGTGAAAATGTTAATTTATATGGGCTTTACATTTCCTGCAGTTTTATAGTAACCATTCTTCTCTCAGAAGTATTGTGGCTTATGGATCAGTAGTGCTTGACAGTCATTCCTGGAGTTGTTACCAGTTTATATTTTCTTCATATACCTTTTATCATAATCTTTGACTTGTATGTATTTATATTTTACTGTTGAAGCCTGATGAAGCCATAGAAGTCTACGAGCAGGCCTTGAAGAAAAACCCAAAAGATCCATCTTTAGCAAGCAAAATTGGAAAAGCCCTAATCAAAACACATAATTACTCAAAGGTATTTTCTAAGTACTGTATTAGGTTAGTTGGGTACTGTGTCAACATGTGGGCTTTGCTTGGGTAAAAGTATTATATTTCAGAGTGCTAAAATAGGCATTTTAACCTGACAGTAACTTTGTAACAGATTCCCTTTAGATCATTTGGTCAAAGGCACAGTTGGTAGATCCACACATTGGTGGGTTCAGATCGGTTGAATTGCAGTTCTGATGACTTGCAGTGGGTTTGGGCCTGCATTTAAACCCTTGTTTTATTAATTCTCCTTCGGAAAAAAGTAAAGAAAATTGTAAGCAATGTGTCATTAAATACCTAAGTAACAGGGTTGTTGTCTTTAAATTATTCACAAATGTTTGCTTCTTTCTTCAAGGCAATCAGTTACTATGAGACTGCAGTGAGAAATGGTCAACAGAACTTCCTTTGCTATGATTTGGCTGAGCTTCTAATGAAACTGAAGCAGTATGAACAGGCAGAAAAAGTACTTCAGCAAGCCTTAGATCATGAGCCTGGTAGGACTTTTATTAATTCACAGGAAAACATAATGCAATTTCTACTGTTAACTTGTATTTTCTGCATGACTCTAAGGAGTAAATGAGTTCATGGGCAGTTTTTTTTAGTGTTTTAATTGCATTAGTTAAGCTTTGTGGCTGTCTGAATATAGAAGCAGTATTAGTGGTAGTCCATTCTGTAAGGTTTTCTTATGTCACTATATTCTTATGTCACTTTCATGCTTTGCAGAGGCATGTTGGTTTTCCATCCTTTTTACATTTTACTGAAAAAGTCCTCTAGTTTAACATTGTGTTCCTGTCCTAGTTAAGCCTTTGAGCATCTGGCTAATTTAATAGTCATGCTCAGGACAGCTTGATTTTTCTAGTAGGGAAAAATAATTAGCAGTAAATATGGTTTGCCCCATGTACTTTTCAAAATTTTCTCTTCTGTTTTAATATGAAGCAAAAAATCTTTTTTTTTAATGTTTTGATACATACACATTCTCTAAGAGAAAAATGTTTTATTTTGGCTGATTGGGAAAATTATTGAAAAATTTAATAATTTTTTTATGGAAGTGTTTGAATATCCTGTGTTTGGGAGAAGAAATTAATTATAGCAAATATATTGAGGGGAATGATCTTACATGCTCTAAGGTACATAGTCTAAGATTTAGAATAACATGTCACAATTACAGCACCTTGAAGACCAGTTTTCTGATAGAATACTGCTCCTTAATTTTAATGAAGATACTGCTTTGTCAGTAGAACAAATTTAAGCCAGTGAAGACTTGAATTCTTCAAATAGTAATTTATGCATATTTATTTTAACCATTATTCAAAAGATGCCTGCTGCTTTTAAGTAGATACTGAAATTCAGTTAAAATAACTCTGTATTCATGTCTGTTCCAGACTCTAGCAAAAGAAGTGTAGTCTGGCTAGAAATTTCCTCTAACAATCTCAGTTTTTTGCATGTAGAGTAGCACATTATATCAATTTGGACATTTTTCATTTTCATTTAGGCAAGAAATGTCAGGAATGGCTTTATTTCCTATCTGCTTACATCAAAATATTTTCTCTCCTGTCTGAAAATGCAAATAGACCAGACAGTCATTTTTTTTTTATTCTTTGCATCTTTCAATATCTTTGGCCTTAAATGTCATTATGTTTATAGTTTGTAATGTTTACTGTCTTTACTACTATACTCTGCCCACCAACAACGCACCAAGTCAGATCACAGTTCTAAATAAGATAGAGCTGTGAATTTTTCATGTAAACTCTTGTCTGGAGGATGTGATGAGTTGACTTCACTGGAATCAGTTCCTTCAAGAATATTATTTGTTTAATATCATTCTTACAGTTAATGAGTTGTCTTCTCTGATGGAAGATGTACGTTACCAGGTACTTCTGGCAAAAATTTACAGCAAAATGGAGAAAATTGACAGAGCTATTGTTTCATTACAACAGGTAAAGAGGAAAACAAAAAATACCTGTGAAAACTTGCAATGTCTTATGTTTACCCATGGTTTTCACGTTCATCCCATAGTCTAACCATGTGAATGTAGGAAATTAGTGTATGCTGGGGATACAGCATCAGTGACTTCTGTGAAATGTATATAAGATGTCAGTGCAGTCAGTGTTATCTGAATTTTAGATCAGAATGAAGGCTTTTCCTGCAAGCCTGCAGTCTTACTTTGCCTTCATTTTTGTTCATACTTCATAATTTTAGCATATCAGGTGAAAATGAAATTTGCCATGAGGGCAGCTAGATTTACATATCTTTAGTTCAGCATTGAAAAGCATTCACAGAGCAAAATGGAACAGCTTTCAGGGGCTACCTGTTGTTTTGTTGTATTGCTAAACAGCAGTATTAGTATTACATAGCAATAATAAAATCTGTTGATTCTGCAGTTCAACATTATCCCTCAGACTGAGGCTTGAAGGAAAAAGGTTGGAAGCTAGAGGTTTAATCCCTTAGAAAATGCTTTCTCAACAAAAAGGTTTAGCAAGAGGTGTGGTCAGTACTTTTGGTTCCATTATACCTTCACTCTATGAAAGTGAAGGTAACAGAAATGCCTTAGTAGCATCTTCTGACCATCAAGGAAAGTCTGAAGATTGGTTAGAAAGGTAATTGTATTTAAGGATTTAAATACCAATATTGGTAATGTTTATCTTTGTTAAATTCTTACTTATTTTTTCCTTATAATCTACTTTTTTCTTTCTCAAAGTTTACTTTCCCCCCCCTTATTCTCCTTTAATAAAATTCCCCCTAAGCTGTTTTCAAAGAGATGTTAGAAGCTCTCCCCAGGTGTTGTTTAGTGTTCTAGTTCTAATTCCCTGCTAGGCAACATGGTAGGGGGTGTAAGAAGCAGAATAGTATTAGTGCTTCTTTCTTTTAAAAAAAAAACAAGTACACTACTTTATAGTAGATAGATGAAATTAATTCCTTTGACAATTTTTGACTGCTCACTGCTTTCCCCCCACCAGGCTCGGGAATTACAAGGCAGAGTGCTTAAACGGGCTCAAGTAGAACAGCTGGATGCAGTTCCTGCGCAGAAACAGTTAGCGGCTGAGATTTGTGCTGAGATTGCAAAACATTCGACAGCCCAGCGAAACTATGAAAAAGCAATTAGATTTTACAAAGAAGCCCTTATTCACTGTGAAACCAATAGCCAGGTCAGTTCTCCCTCTGATTATTTTGCATTGTTTTTCCATTCAGTTTTTAGATGCACCAAAACATTTTTCCAGTTATCCACAGAACAGAATAATTTGCAATTACTTCTGCTTCATGGTATACATAGAACCTTGAACTTTCTCCCCTTCACTGGTTATCATGATAGAACAGTTGCATGCACTGCTAACTTCTGTCTCTTACAAGAACTCCTGACTCAAATGGTGTCTTCATGCACTCACAGTGAGCCTATCTTCAGGTACCAGCAATGATGGAGATTGTTTAGGTCTTACTTGGTTCTTGTCCTCTGAAATGAACTCCCAGTGATTTTGGTCAGTACAGACAATCTCTGTCTTTTCTGTGTCTACTTTAGCAGTTTCAGACATTTATCTGGACTTGGTAGAATTCTGATTTTAGTCACAAAATGCTGCTGTTCTTCAGCAGGATTACTGTACTGCTTCTCTCTTTTCTGCACAGTCTCTTTCCCACAGATCGATGAATACAGGTAAATTCAGATTTAGTTTTATCCTCCTCTTCCTTCTTATCATTTCATAACCCTGGGATTTAGGGATATGGGAGAAGCAAACATCTAAGAAATTTGTAGTTATAATGAGCACAAAAACTAAGTGTCACCTTAGTGAGATTTTTCTAGATTAAAAATAAATAAATACAATTTTTATTCATTTGCCATGGTTTTCTGTCATAATGATATTGTATGCTTAGGTGTTATGAGAAGACTTCTTGCTTACCCACCTGCCTTCCTGTTTCAGAATTTCATGGTGTGTGTTCGAGTATGAACAGAACAGGAAGTAGGAAGAAAACAGTTGTTAAAAACTGTACTGGAAGCCTACATGTTCTGAACAGGATTTTCAAAACACTGTTCTGCTTCAGAAGTGCCTTTCACAAGTGTAACTAGGGAAAGAATTATGATGCGATTATAAATGCCTCCCTTTTGGAAACAAAATCAAAACACCATTTAAAATTAAGCAGGAGTGATTTAAAGTTTATGTACTGCTAATTTTGCTTTATGATCAGTTTACCTTCTGTTTGCTTTATTAGAAACTTGATTAAATCTGTGGGTAATCATGTTTGTAAGCTTTTCTGTGGTGTTTTCTTCAGAACAGGCTATGCTGGGACTTCAGCTTTAAGAATGTATGCTGGTGTACATTTCAGTTTGTCAATATTTACTTTGGTGGCTTCTCAGAAATGGATTCACACAGTCTTAATGTGGCAGGTTGGAAATGCAAATAGGAAAGTAGTTTCTTCTGAAACTTTCTTGTACTCCAGAATTAGTTGGTGAATGTAAAATGAGGTATTTGGTTTTTTTCAATACATTTAAAACCTCTTTCGCTTGTACTGTTCTAAGAACATTATTAGTACCAAAATACTGGCATCTTCAAAGCAATACTATCTGAGAAGCCCTGTTTTCAATGTGCCTTTAGAGTATTCTTCAAAAGAACGAAATTTTCATCAATTTTAAAAGGTGGGGGAATGCCAGTGGATAACATTAATTGTCAGAGAGCCCACAGGAAACAACAGAATAGGCTCTATCTTTAGTGGAGATACAATTTTTCCATGGAGCCCTATAATATCAGGTACTCAGATACTCAGAACTGAACCAACTTTCCTCATCTTCGAATTACATACAGTTGAATATTTTAATATACAGGCAATGTTGGAACTTGCACGTTTGTATCTTGCACAAGACGATATTGATGCCTGTCAGCATCAGTGTTCCTTACTGCTGAAGAACGACCAAGATAATGAAGCAGCAACGATGGTATGTGCTTTTATACTAATCCTGCATCAATGCTTTCTGAAGTTTGTGTGCCCGCAATATGATATATTCATAAAACACTACTTTTAAAAAAGCCAACAACTTTGTGATTTCAAAAAAAAAGTGAAAAATCCATGGCAACAAAATGTTTTTCTGTTTATGCCGCCTGATGTTTCAGTATGTAGTTTCTAGCAATCATAGCCATTGTTCTATCTCAATATAAAATGAGTCTTTAGAAGTAAAGGAAAAAGTAGTAAGATTTGCTAATGTATGGCTCAATGCATGGTCTACTGATAATTGGCTAATACTCAGGGAGGAAGCTATTTTTCCAGCACAGTATATTAAAACAATTTTTTTTTTAAGTGCAAGAAGAAAAGAACTATGTATTTATGGCAATTTTATAGTCTCACTCAACCTTAGTTAATCATATTCCTACTTAGCAAGTTTGAATTACAGCTGCATGTTCTTATCCAGGACTGGGGTACTCTTGGCCTAAAAGACAGCTCAAAGGACGGAGCAACTTTTGGTGTAACACACTAGA
>VRYO01002782.1:14652560-14662750 GCA_009812075.1 Sialia sialis
CGGCAAAGCGGCTCAGCAAAGCACAAAGGTGGCAAAGCGGCTCCGCGGCAGCTCCCTCCCCGGCTGGCTTGCACTTCCGGGTTGGCAATTCTCCAGAATTTGTCCATAAATAAGCTGCACCTGGTGATTAGCCACACTTCTGGGATCAGGTCGATTCTTCAGTGAAATAGGTGCATCTTATCAGTGTGGAATTACTGTAATTTACTTACCCTTCCCTGCTGAAGGTAAAGAGCTATCATATTTCTTTTTACCTAACTTTAAATTAACTTTACTTTTCCATGTGCATAATCTGCATTTGTTGGAAATAAAATTAGGAGTAAAACTGTGCAAAAAAGATATTTGAAAGATATGGCGGACTACTTAATTATTTTTTCATTTTCACCCTATGTGAAAAGGTGTTCATGTACTTGTTCATTATTGCCCATGTGTGTTGTATATCATGTTTGTTTTGCAGAGAGTAATAAAAAGGCCAAGTTATTTTACTTCTTGTGCAGCTCCTACTGCACTTCAAAGCTATAGTTTTATCTCTGCGCATAACCGGAGTTCATTATTTGTAATTCTTACTTTAAATTTTCACAATTTATAATACCTTGTTTTGTTTTCTCTAAATTGTTCAATCCTGTAGATGATGGCTGATCTCATGTTCAGGAAGCAAGATTACGAACAAGCTGTTTTTCATTTCCAGCAGCTCCTGGAACGCAAGCCAGGTGAATGTTCAGCAGTCATACTTTTAATTTGTTCTGATATACAGTTCTAACAAAAGAAATTATCAAATAGGTGAATAAAAACTCTTTGCTTAATTAAAACGAAATGCTTTGTTTATAATGTAATAGATACTAAAGCCAAAGACGATTGCCATATATAAAACCACAAAGATATTTTAGGGGAATATGATAAAAATTATTTGTTGTAGATACAGTAATTTGCTTTGCCACAATATAATATGCATAGTTTACCTTAAGCCAAATACAAATTGGGTGTTATTTACTTATTCACTGTAAAGCACTTACTTTTGTTCTAAAAATGTCAATCGCATGAACACAAAGGTAATATTTTATTTGAAGACTAATAAAGGAAACTTGTCTTGGACAGCAGTAAGTTGTTGTTTTTAGCAATTTTCATGTTGAGACCTGAGAGAAATCTACTAAAAACTATCAAAATTTTACTATAATGAATGTTAAACTTTCTAATGGACTTGGAAAGAAGTCACAAGAGTGCAACAAATCGTCTGTAGTGCTTTTGGAAGTGAAGTACAATTATACTTCTATAAAAGCATGTATAAAGATATTGCAAGTATCACTTGATGTCTTCACTCTTGTATCTGAGTTTACTGTGTAATATGCTGTATACATTAAATCATATCTCATTTTTATATGTGAAAAATTAAGGCAGGCTCTTTGTTTCTAAACTTATTAATACAGCAAATAAATAGAATTACAATCTCCTAATTATTTGTATATTTAGATAATTATGCAACCCTCTCTCGATTAATTGATCTGTTAAGAAGAGCTGGGAAGTTAGAAGAAGTTCCAAGATTTCTTTCAATGGCTGAAAAACATTCTTCCCGAACAAAGCTTGAACCAGGATTTCACTACTGCAAAGGACTGTATCTTTGGTACTTGCAATTATAATTAAGATAAGATTTATCTGATGATGTAGTATAGATTTAAATTCATTTTCTTGTCATCTATTATCAATTAAAGGTGCTATGTTGATTTAATTAAGATGTCAGGATTTAAGGAAATTCTCAGCTTCTCAATATCTCAGGAGGTTCTTCCAGGTTCAATAATGTAATACTATTTATCTTCACATTTTATGACTTGTCAGACTACTTTTAGTTTGCAAAAACAGGTTCCTTGCAATAGTATGCATGCTGTCCAAACCTTGCAGTATCAGTGTTTGCAAATGGGCCATCTGTTTTTAAGTACTTGGGTTTCCTTGGATTTGGGTGGAATTTAGAACAGACAATTTTACTTGCCCATCTTTAAATATTTTAATTATCTGTGTAGGTACATAGGTGAACCAAATGATGCACTGCGGCATTTTAATAAAGCTCGAAAGGACAGTGACTGGGGACAGAATGCAGTATACAACATGATTGAAATTTGTTTGAACCCAGATAATGAAACTGTGGGTGGAGAAGTCTTTGAAAATCTTGATGCTGACATAGGGTAGGTGAATTAAGTAAATAGTGCTTGGGTGATTCTATCATCTCTTTCTTCTACTGCCCCTTGACAATGTGCCTTAATTTAAATTGCTAGAACTTTGAGATAATCTACTGCTTTGAGTATTCTGTGTTATTGTGAGAGACCATTCTATACGGTACTCAGTCTCAAGTAGAAAGTTTAGATTTGCTCTGGAGTGCTGGTCACTTGCAGTGTTACAATCAGCTTGTTGGGTTGGAATTGCTGTTCTTGAAGAGAATCATTGTGGAATGCCTATATACCAGAGCCATTTTTCTACAAAATGGCATGTTTTTAGCACAGAAGCAGTTCTAACTTGTAATTAATACAGTGTGTATTAAAAAAAATAAGCTTCAATGAACTTTTTTTTCTGATAATAGTAATTCAACAGAGAAGCAAGAGTCTGTGCAGTTGGCTGTAAGAACAGCAGGAAACCTGCTGAAGGAGCTCAAGCCTCAGACCATTCAGGGTCACATTCAGCTGCGAATCATGGAGAGTTATTGTCTCATGGCAACCAAAGTAAAATCAAATGTTGAACAAGCACTGAACACTTTCACAGAAATAGTTGTGGCTGAGGTTAGTAACCTGTCTCATTTCCTCACTCTTCCCTTTCATACTTACTGCATTTTTTTAAACTAGTCTTGCAACTGTTTACATTCAGCAACAGTGGCATGTGCTATTGCTATTTGCTCTAAGGATTATTTTCCTATCAAAGAATATTTTATATAAAATTTTTAAAAGACATTTCTGAAATAAAAATATATTTTAGGGGTTTCCGGTTGAATTGCAAATTGAGGACCCAACTAAATGCTAACATTGCTAGTTACTGAAATGTGAGTAGGCTGGTTATTTCGCTTGTTTTTTAATTCCCAGGTTTGCCAGCAGCATGTCTTATGATGTAAATCTATGCAGTGCTTCATGGCAATTTGACAGAATTCAGACTGCAGAACAAGATTATCTATCACCTTAAAATTCATCCTTATGATAGAAATCTTCAATATTTTATAACTATTTGTAGTTATTAGTTTTAGGATTAATAATGGATGTTCCTGTTACCAGCAGCTTTCAATAGATTTTATTTCAGTGGGTGTAGAAAGATTCAGTCCATCAGAATGCCATGAAATGCGTGAGTTATTACTGCTCTGTAACTGTGTGTTGAATTGCACCTTGTCTGAGGTGAGTGTACCAAGGCTCATCTTACATGTGAGGCAGATCTGGGAATCACAAACAGGGTGTCCTTCTGCCTCCAGTACTGGCTTCCTCTGGTCAGAATTGACCTGAGATCCCGTGAATGTGGCATCTTTTTCACATGGTGACAGTTCCGCCAGGAAGAATGCTGGAGTGGATTTATTATTCCCCCTAGGGTTGCATAAAAAGTACAGCTTTAATCTCTTCAGATTTCTGAGGTTGTTGATTCATGATAGGTGTGGCTGTTGAGGGAGAAGGCAGATGAGTTTATTATGTGGAAGAGAAGCTTTTGGTGAGATCTGGGGTTTTTTCAGTGCACTATGACCAAGTATTTATAGCACAGCCTTAGAAAGAGATGTAGAGGCAGAATACCAGCAGTGAGTCAGGCGCACTGAGAAGGAGAAAGAAGCATTTCAGTTAGCTGCTGGTAGAACTACATTCAGTGTGTAGGAGGTGGTTGCTGTTGCAAGATGTGAGCCCCATTCTCATCCTTTACTAATGAAGGCAGTATGTCAAAAATTGCACTTGTGCCAGGAGTTCTTACTGCTTGCTTTTGAGGATATTGCATAGAATGGTGGCTGTTAAGAATCCTGTTTGTTTACATATAGCTTGGATACATGCAGTTTAGACTTTAAATTTTTAGGAGCTGTGCACCTAATAAAAGGAATTAGAGTCCCTTTCACTGATACTTGACAGACATTTCTACAAGTGAAAAATAACACTTTTATTGTATCTTCCAAGTGACTCCAGATTTTATCTGAAATATTCATTTGTATATAAAAATATAGCTCTTAGTGATATCTGATATTTTTTTCTTGTGAGATGAAATATCTTTGGAATTTTTTAGCATTTCTTGTGCCTGGGAGTTATCAGGGTTGCAGAAATAATTCTAGCACTAGGTGCAAAACACGTCTATAAGATTAGATGCTCTATCTTTATTTCCTGAGATTTAGTTTAGTTTTTAGATACCTGCTGAAATTCTTACTGGAAAAAAAAAATTATAATAAAAAAGCACCAAGCAGTCTCTGTACTTTTCACTGCAGAAGGATCATGTACCAGCACTTCTGGGAATGGCCACTGCCTACATGATCTTGAAACAGACTCCACGAGCCAGAAATCAGTTAAAAAGGATTTCAAAAATGAGCTGGAATCCCATTGATGCAGAGGAGTTTGAAAAGAGTTGGCTTCTGCTTGCAGATATATATATTCAATCTGCAAAATACGATATGGCAGGTGAACTTCTGAAACGATGCCTTCGTCATAACAGGGTAAGTCAAGGCACATTGGAAGTAGCCTTAGTACCTTTCTATTTTAATTCATGAAAATGTTCACTTTTCCTCTGAAACAGAATTTTGAAATGTATTTATCTGTTCATTTGCCTGGCATTTCACTTACTAAGCAGAAGTAGACCAAAACAAGACAGGAAACCAGCAACTTCACACTAGAGGGTAGTAAACAAACCTGCGAATGCTGCTTAGTCATTTTTGTTCATGTTCTGTAGCAACTTACACAAGCTTCAGCTGAGGAGACTCTAAAAGCTTGGAATGTTTATGAAATGTCAGAGATGCATTTTACTGAGTCTCACAAAATTGATGAAGAAAGATGTGGCTGTATAAATTTTGGAGACTTGCTCCATTTACTGAGATGGTATCTTCATATCTAATGTTTTTTAACATTTATATTCATAAGCCTGCTACAGTGCAGGATTATTTTTTTTTTCATGCTGGTATTAATCTTTTTCTGTGGCATTACTGTCTAGTAGATTGTCAGGGGACAAGGTCTAATGTGTTGCTGACCTCAGGGTTGCTGAGCAGGCAAACTGCACGATAACCTGCTTTTACATGGGAACATGCACAGATCTTAGCTTGTGCTTATTTTTCATTTTGATCAGCAAAAAGCTGATCATGTTTTTCTATCTTCACTTTCCTTCATGTATGCTGTAGGTTCAGGGTACCGTTTATAGAGCACAGATTTGATTTAGAAAAGGACATGATGCTTATACTATTTTATTAATTCATTATAATAGAAGGTAAGGTTCATTATTCAGTCACATTTTAGCAACTTCCAAGAGATTTCTTTTGAACACTTTTTATTTCTGTATATAATAGCAGTTCTTGGTATAGGGCTATTACGTACTTCTGCAGAGAGGCCTCTTTAAAATAGTATGTGGTCAGTTTCAAAATCCATACAGCTGGAGGATAAACAGAAATCATCTCCCAGAACAAAACTTACCCTGAAATAGATTCTGTTGAGCACGTGTATTCCATGAATGGTGCTTTGTTGCAGAAGTAACCAAGTGTACAAAACATAGCCTACAAAGTAATTTGTTTTCTTCTAACAAGTTCGAGACCCATGAGGGACTTAGATAAACAGGCTCTGCATATAGCAAGGAGGATGGCAGATTAGAAGTGTGTATATCTGGCTCCTTGCAAAGCAACACTGGAGAGTGACTTTTCTCCAACTTGCATGCAAAGCTGGTAAGCAGGAATTGTGCTGCACAAATAGATGTTGAATAGTTTTCATCTTAACATACCTCGTCAATTCACAAGACGATATTTTATGTGGTATTCTCCAATTTGGAAGACTTGATTGGATTGAAAAAACATGTTACTGTGATTCATTAGTTTTTAGGATAATTTTTAACAGAATTGAATTACATATATATACAATTTAAGTAAATATGTTGAGTGAAAATTTTTTAAGCCTAGTGTAACTTAATAAGGATTCTTTTGGATTTTAAAAGACATAGGATTGGTTAGTAAGATCCCAATGAGCAGACTGTTCCTATGAAATTGAGGCTTCTTACTGATTACTCCTCTCGATTTCGAAATTTTTGTTTTGTTTATCACAAATGAGAGGGAAAGTATATTTTTATCCTCAACTTTCAGGCATTCCCATACTGATCCCACTATGCTGTGATTTTAAAGCTTCTCATTGGGTAGATTTCAAAAGCCTAATTGGAAATAGTAAATTTAAAGATGGGAGGTAACTTATATATCAATATTGCTTTGTACTGTCCGGAAAAAAGGTGCATATGTTTTTCTCTTCAAAATATTTGACCTACTGGCAGCATGATAGTATAAATTGTTCATGATAAGGGCCTATAGTAGTTAGGTTTTTAATAAATTGTTTTCCTGCTTTATGTACTAAATGTAAGATTTCTATATGAATTACTGAATCTTTCATATGAAGTTTTATTATGGAATTAGATGGGTTTATATGTATATATGTTATAAGCAAGGCTAGTATTTTCAACTAGTGCTTAATAGATTTTTTGAACCTGCTTTTCAGATGCTTGTGACTTGCCGCTTGGATTCATAAGAAATTAATACTTAATGGTTGACTTTTCTCTTTAGATTTCTTGTGACTGTCTTTAAGCTTCAATTAAACTTTTCCAAAAAACAAAGCTATGATAGTACTTTCTTAGAAAAAACCCCAAACAATATTTGTGGAAATGCAGCTGTGTGGGGTTGTTATTAACTGAGAGAAGTATTTATTTTTGTAGGAGTCGTTGCAGTGGCCTCTGTGATGAACTCTGTACTTGACCTGGAGTGCATATTTCCACAAAACTCACTTGTAACGCAGATACTTTAAATCAAGACTCTTGTGTCATCAAAGGACAAGTATCACTTGTGCTTTCCACTTGGACTTGAAGTATTTTAGCAATTAAGTTGTCACTATTATTATATGCAAGTTTACCTAAATAAAATTTTGAATGAATATTTATATTTTGCAGTCATGCTGCAAGGCTTATGAATACATGGGATACATAATGGAAAAGGAACAGGCGTATAAGGATGCAGCAATAAATTATGAGATGGCCTGGAAGTATGGAAACCAGACAAATCCAACAGTAGGCATGTATATATAACCTATAAAGTATGATTTTGGGCTCTGTGGTAGGAATGAAACAAGACTGCTTTTAACTTTCCATAGAAATAATGTATCACTGGTTTTCCTCACATAAAAACTACAAATGTTTAAAGGTGTACAGAACAGTCACTTGGAAAGCCCCCATGGCAAGAGGTAGCAGCTTTATGATACTTCAGAAGTTCCTGCTTACTGTTTCAGTACAAGGTTTGATGTGAAAGAGTTAAGTTGGCTGTTTGTGAACAACTTTCTCTATGTGTACAGCATTAACTTTAATAATGTATTTATAGTGGTCTACTATATACTGTTTGTAGTACAGTCTTTAATAATAATAATAATATATATATATATATGATGGTCATTGATTTATTTAATTTTTTATTCAGAATTCAAATCTATATGGATCAGGTTTTCTGAACATGAGTGACGATTTAAAAGATTATTTTAAATGTATTTAAATATATCTATTTTTAAAAAATGGCCAACTGAAAACTTGAGGCATTAGTCAATCCACTTTGGATAATAAATTTAAAATTTGCACTAAATTGTCACATATTAAGACAGTTTCAATGTTGGAAACCCTTTGTGAAAAGGATACATATGATAAAATGCCATTTTCTTACTCAACACCTAGAGTCTGTCCATAGGTCCCAAGGCTGGTGGTTGACACAAATTCTTTTCAAGTTTTGGGATGTGTTTATTACCCCTTGGAAATACATACAATTTCTAATCTTTCTTTGTGCTCTGTGCTTTTTTTAGTGTCAGGATGAGACAATCTTTGGCATCAGCTGAAAAACCAGTGTTTTAAAAAAAAAGATTTTAACTGCTATGCACATGAACTGCCAAACATTTTGTTTCTTTACCTGTAACTGCTGGTTGCTGCAATGATCTGGTTCATGGTTTTACCTAATACAGTCTGGAAATTAAAGTAATATTTTATTAATTGGACTAAATGTTTGTGGATTAGCTCCTGCTTTTATAACATATTTCTGAAAATGTACATACATGATGGATCATCAAAACTGAATGTGCTGTCAATCCTGTGCACTGTGTGTGAATCAAAAAATTAGGAGGGTCAAGCCAGAGGAAAGCTTATATCAAAACAGAAATAAAAATCACTGATAGAAATCTGACCTTTGTTAAATAGAAAAACCTCTATATATATGAGTTTGGGTGCATTAATTTTTACTAGATGTTCCTGTAGACTGAGCCATGGTGATTGTTGCTAAAATAATGCAGTTGTTAATCAAGTAAAATGTATAGAAAGAAGTTTTAGTTGTAAAGAGTTGTGATTTCTTGAGTTTGTATAGGACATAGATCAAGACTTTCTATTTTTTATTTTGAAATCCTCTAGACAGCGATAATTCAACAAACTGCAAAACCTTTTGATATCTAGATAGGAGAGTTCCTTAGTAAAATTAAACTATGAAATATTTTTGCATACCAAAGGAAATACGATATTGAAGGTACTTTGCGCACTTGTTTCTAGTTTTTCATTGTGAGGATTGTCATGCATTAGAACAAAAATGGTTAAAGCATCACTAATTTCCATCTGGCAAGTAAAGACATACAAACTGGTATCAGATCCTGTCTTTGCTAGTGAGGATAGGTTTAGAAATGGAAGATTGAAAATTTCAAATTTCGGAAATTGCATGCTTCTAATGTTTTTTTTCTCAGTCCTAGTCTCTGTCAAGACTGATGTACTTGAGCTTTACCTCTTAGGTTAAAAGTATCAGCCTGGCATGTTGCTATGTGATTTGGCTATTCCATGCGACTTTTTATATGAGTGGTCTGCTGACAGTGGTACTGAATAGCATTTTAATTCCCTAGTTCGTTATCTAGTTTGGTTTTTTTACTTTTGTCCTTTAATAATGGAATTACCTTTACAGAGGGACAGTGTATTGCAGGCCACAGTGAGAAACTCTGTGGGATACCATGGTAATTGAATGAAGGCAACCATTATGTGTGCTCTCTAGTAGCACGTGCTCTCCAGAATAATGTCCCCTTTTGATTCAGACATAGCTATCAGTGTGTAAAGGATTTTTATTTACTACTTGAAGTGACTTTCAGTAAAAATTTTGATCATTCCAGGCTTATATGAGATAACAGTAGAAAAAAAACATACTAACTTCAGAAACACACAGTGACCCAAAACAAATTCAAATGTGGTATTTTTGTAATTTAGTAGAGAAACTGAAAATTTGCTTTTCCTCACCCTTTTAATTACAGGTTACAAGCTGGCTTTCAATTACCTGAAAGAGAAGAGATACGTTGATGCAATTGATGTTTGCCACAAGGTAGAATTTGTATATGTGTTTAATACTCTGTCTGTCTCCTGTATCAACATTCTTTTACATAATGATCCCTTTTTGGTTAAGTTCATGTGTCTAAAATGCATGGCTTAATGTTGGAAAAGTGCCCTGTCTAAAAAGTTCAGTTGAATTAAATATCCTCTTCATAATCTGCTCTGTCTGGAGCTCCATGGAACCAGATAAATAAAAGTGGCTGGCTATCATATGTGAAGGAATATTCAAATGGCACCACCTTCTTTTGGCCATGTGGTTGCAACTTGTGAATCCGTACAGAAGTATACCTGAAAAAATTTATCAAGTCAAATATTAATATCAGAAGATACTGTTAGAAAGTAACTTGAGGTATTATCTTTGTGTGGTCCAAACATAAGCAGAGCAAATGCAGAGTAAGAAGAAGGGCTACTGTTAAGGAAGCAGAGGCATTAATGATCTAATGAATTAATAGTTATTCATATTAATAAAATTAATTTGCTCTTTTTGGGATAAATAAAGGTTATTAGGAAGGACAAAATGAATGGAAGGATAAGAGAGAGGAGGGAATTGAAGGGAAGATGAAGTAGGTAGAATATGCTAACAAAGAGCCAAGGGAATGAAAACATAAACGTAGTTAATCATTGCAGAGAAAGTATGGTTAAAA
>VRYO01002782.1:14663750-14719411 GCA_009812075.1 Sialia sialis
CCCATGTCCTTTCACCAAGGTGAAAGGATAGTGGAAATGAAGCAAAGCGTCTGTGATACAGCGGGTTTTGACTTGCACGTGAGGTGGTCTCTATCCATAATTCAATATTTGCGCATCCTTAAAGCAAGCTTGTCATGTTGGTTTTTTAATTTTAAAATTTGTAAGGTCAGTGGTGAGTGGGATTACAGTTCAGAACTTTTGGGCTATATTGTCTTTTGACAGGTCCTTAAAGCACACCCAAACTATCCGAAGATCAGGAAGGAAATACTGGACAAGGCTCGTGCATCTCTAAGAAACTGAATTTGTTTTTCTGTATGACTCATGGACTAAGAATTAAATACTGGAGTGACAGAGACCACATCAGCAAAAAAAATACTGTGGATGTGATGAATTTAATTATATTAGAGGTCTGGATTATTTTTATGAAAAATCTACAATCCTGAAAGAAGCTGGATTTTTCTCATTCAGGAGAGAATATCATTCCCACATGTGTTATGTAAAGTATCATCATAACAAAGTGTTATCAGCATTGTAAAAACGTTTTAAACATATAACTCAATATTTTGTTGTGCTTATTTGAAATAACACTAAAGCAACAACCTGTCTTATCTAGTGCATGCGTATTGCTAAGATGCTGAATTTTAGTTCATTTAACCCATTACTTCATAATTACAGTGTAATCTTTATTAGTAGAAGTGTACTTCTAAATTATGAGGGGGTTTTATTTCTACATATGCTAAAGGCATGCAGGTCTTACATAGAATTTACTTTCTGCTTATGCTATTATCCACCTGTCAGATATCCATGAAGAGAACTGTTCTTAATTTGTAGTGGAAAGTCTTTCAACACTGTATATATAGACAATATAGTTGTACATGCAGAAAAACTAGCACTCTTTTTGTTTGATCTCTATAAAACATCTTTTTGGGGAAGTAATTTTTATTGCAAGGGATTATGATTTTGTCTCATATACAGAATATACCTGTGAATCTTTAGGGGCACAGTAGCATGTCATGAGTGAGTGAAAGGAGGGAGAAAGTGCGGGTTTCTTTTCAGTGATGCAGAATTTTTGAAAAACATTGCTGCACTGCTGTATTTGGTTTTCAAAGAGCACTTAATGTATGCCTTAATAGAAAAGTAATGCTTTGGCATGAAAAGGGAATTCTAAATGGTAGTGATTAATTTCATATATTTTATAAGCAATTCGAGTTTTTAGCTTTCCTATTGTGTAAAGTCACTTTCAGTTTAATTTTTGGGTTTCTTTTTAGGACAGCTCAATATTAAGGCTCCCAAAGGGAGCCTGTTTACTGTTGTATCTAATCTTGCTTATCAATAAGTGGGTGCTGTATCTTGGGGAATTTTTCACCTTGTTTCCTGAATACAATGAGGTGCATCACTTAGACAATGATGCTGCCTGCTGGTGGTTGCTAGGTCCTGCATTCCAGTAACTTTGGAGCTGTTGGTCAGCTAAACTAAACGGAATAGATGTGTCTCAGGACTATAACACTTCTGCAAGATTTGTGTGAATATTAGAATGGAGAAGAAACTCAAATAAGTGGCCTCTTCTTCCCTAGGGGTCCTTGAAACTTATGGTGTGGCTTTGTCCCTTGTGTTTGAGCACTATCAGACAGTTGTGTATATGACTGTACCGGGCACAGTACGATGCCCCTGATTTTTGCAGGTAAGTTTTGCAGCATGACAGAACTCAGAGGAGGAAGATTTAGTATATTAGGGTAAAACTGATAGTATGGGAGTGCAGTGAGGAACATAGAAAGATCTGGAAAATGCTTAGGATGGGGAGAACTATGACAGGTGGGCTGTAGGGGTCAGTAGGCTATAATTTAAACTATGGTTGGTGGGTTTTTTCATTATTAAATGAATAAGTACTTACCGAGGCAGCTTCTAGTAAAGCAACATTTTGTTTTACACAGCCAAATTCATGCAGGATCAATGTGTTGTTACTTCCTGGATAGCGTAGGAATAACATTTAGCTGAAGTTCAGAATAAAACTAGATGTAAGATTTTTTCAAAAATGCCAGGACATCTGCATGTGATTTGCTTTTCTCGTAAGATGGACATTACCTTTTCATAAGGTGGGTGTGACAGATTAAGTCATGACAATGGTAAGATACAAAAATTAGTTGATAGAAATTGGACTGAGACTTCAGACTTTCTGTGGCTAACTTTCAATGAAGAGTTTTATGTATAAACTGCAGGTAAGATTTCAGAATTCCAGTTACCCATCTAGGCACTGGTGTCTTTTTATAGATGAGGTCTTTAAAATAGGAGTACAAATGAGACATGTCTTTGGATTTCAGTTTTTAAAAGAAAAGATCTAAGTAGTCTTTCTGAAAAAAATCTTGCTTTAATAAAATACTCTCAGAAGAAGTAAATGTCCTTTCTATTTCCCTTTTGGTTTATATAAGCAAATTTGAATTTTCCTGTGCTGCTTTCTTCTTTTTTTTTTAACTTTTTCTTTGCACAAGAAACGGTTTGGTGTCATACCTCTCTGCTTTTACAATTTCGTACTTTAAAAATACATGTTTGGTGGGGGGGTTAGCTCCTTAATAAATGGGTTTGAATGGAACAGACTTCTGGAATGGAGCGGAGTCAGTAATGCTAATTTCAAAGCCCTGCACTCTTCAGTGTGATGTTGCTTAGCAACCCATCTTCTAGTTTTGCCTTTGATGAATAAAAGAGGAGAGTGAAGCTGTGGTTTCTATTGATTCATTCACTGGAACTGAAAATCTAAGCATCTTATAGCTATAGCAACATAAGCCATAGGTGTCTCTTTATTGTCCTGTGCCCCTTTCATCTGCAGATACAGAATATCTTCTAGAGGAAATGAAATTATTTTTGGTAACACTGTGCTAAATACTTTCTGTTTTAATTTGCAACCTTTTTTTTTTAGATTTGTACCAATGCTAGAAAGAGTCAAGGGAGTACCGTTAGGCAGAAATATTAGTATAAATAGCTAAAAATTCCTGAAGTAGTAAGATTCTTAACAAAAATAAGGAATGTGAAGGGGTTTTTTTCCCTGGTTTCTAGACTAGGTTTGACTATTGCAAATCATTCCTCAAATATGGTTACACCAATTTTTAGTAAGGCTGTAGACTTCCTAAAATCAAGCAGCTCTGATTTGTAACCTGAAATTTAATCTTGTTATTAATTAAATGAGTGAGCAGTTCTATAAACATACTTTAAGCAGAGCTTATGATGTTAGACAATTTGCTGAAGATTTTCTTTGAAAGGTGACATTTCAGGGAAGTCTCAGTGGCAGTGGATTCTGGCTCTTCAGAAGTTAGTAACTCATTAATGTGTTCCATATACAGTGCTGAACAGGGGAAAAATAGAAAAAGAACTTAAGGAAATATTTCACTAGCAATTACTTCTCCATCAGCTTATGACTATGCCACTTTTCAAAGATCTTAACAGTGATTTTGCTATCTAGCTTTATTTGCTCTGTGGTTTTATCTCTTGCTTCATCTTGCGATGAAATTAGAACTTGTTTTTTGCAACAACATTGTCCTGCCATAAAATATTGAGAATTACTGCAAAATTCTCATGCTTTTGTCTGCTAGAAGTTGTTGCTAATTATGTGACATGGTGCTTGCTTGAAGAGAAGCACTGTGAATGGTCTGAATCTTGTTCTGAAGTGGGGTTTTCTTTGATACTGTTCTTGATGTTTGGCTGGGGTTGGGTATTCGGGTTCTTTTGGATTTTTAAGGAGTTAGTATGCTGTTAATGCAGGCTTTATTTTGGGAAACATTTTTAAAGGTTCACTCTAGAAATCTGCCTTGGATTTTGTGCTGCAAAAGTTGAACACTTGGCTGTGCCTATCTCAGGTGATGTAGTACTTAGCACAGTTTAGGTATCATCTGTTAAAGTCATGAAGGAAGGATTTTAACATCCTAGAAATAACAGAACCTATGAACTGAGAGAGATTCAGATCTAAATCCTTTTCCCGGGCAATATTAATTCCTAAAAGAACTGGCATCACCATTTTTGGCACTGCTGTGACGCAAATCAGTACAACTACTGCAACTCCCCTTCTACTTGCTGAGCACCTTTAGATAGCTGTGCTTCAGCAGCTCACAGGAAGTTTTGAGGAGCTGGGGTGAGACTGTGATTGTGCTGCTATTATTAGAGAGGAGCAAGCAGGGGACACTCTGCACTCTGTTACAGGAGTGCAAATATTTGGGTTTTTTCTCCCCCACCTTAAATCATGCTTCTGTAGAAATGTGATTTTGTGCGTATCTCTCTGGGAAACTACATCGTGAAGAGGAACAGCTGTGTGATGTCCCTTCTCCCAGTCTGTAATCCCACCTCACAGGGATTTTGTGTTTTGTTTCCTAGCACTGGGAGTGCTTGGTCAGCCCCATCTTGCACAACGTAACGCTTGGGTGGTGGAAGCAAGCCCCGCTGGGCCGTGCGGCGCTGGGTGCGCGCTCAGTGGCTGCGCCGGAGCCCCGTGTCTCCGGGAGCGGGAGCAGGATGGGCGCAGCGGCTCCCCGGGCGCGCCCCCGCTGCCGCCTCGCGCACCTGGGCGCCAGGTGAGGGCGGGGCGCGGGCGCGCGGGCGCAGGCGCGGGGCCGGCCGCGCGCACCTGGCGGGCGCGGGGCGGAAGCCGCAGAGCCCGCCCGGCTCCGGCCTCCCGGGGCTCCGGTGCCTACTCGCTCGGCAGCGCCTTCGCCGTCCTCCCGCCGGACGAGGTGAGTGAGGGAGCCGCGGGAGGTGCCGCGCGGCTCCGCTCCTCCTTGGCCTCTCCAACCCTGTGCCCGGCGGCGGAGCAGCGTCCGATGCCGCTTCTCCTCCTCTCGCCGCAGCCCGTGCGGGCGTGCCCGGCGGGGCTCGGCGGGCGGGCGGGAGCCGTGAGGTCGGCGCTGCCCTGGGGGTTCCCCTCAGCCGCCCCGGGGGTCCCCCTCAGCCGCCCCTTGGCGCGCACGCTCTACGCGCGGTCCCCTCAGCTCCCACCGAGGCCGCCGGCCCCAGGGGCCTTCCCGGGGCCGGGACAACCCAGCCCTGCGAGCTCCGCTCCGGGATAACGTGGAGTGGGCGAGGAGCCCGGGCTGCTGCCTGTGCAGACACGGGGCTCCGGGAAGTGCCGGCCGGATGCACTGTCCAAACCAAAGGTATTGACCGAGGGAGGTGTCTCTGCCACGTACGGATCCCGCCCAAGGGTTTGCCCACAGTACCGCATTGATTCGGGCGGCAGGGTGGTACCGATCGTGTACATTTCCAGCTAACTGGTGTATTTCATCCTACCCAAAGGGCTTTGAAAGAGTTGCCGCATTGTCTCTCCCCTCTGGCAGCTTGTTAGTCCTCTGCACAGCAGGTGACAATGCTTAGACAATGTTTGCTTAGGTCTGGAAACTGACAGAAGTGTCCTTTAAAAATCCATTACGCAAAAGTTTTTATATTTAATTTATTTTTAACATTTTGTAAAATATTCTTTTGCCAAGAAGAATTTATTAATAAAAAGTTTTGTTAGTTAAATAAATAAATCTTACTGGAAATACAAATATGTATGCATCTCAGTAATCTTATACATGTTAGTCTTCTGTAACAAGAAGATCTCCTTTGTTTAAAAGATTATAAATTATATTGATCATTTCAGTCTCGACTAAAGGCAGTGGTACACTGCTGAGGTGCCAGACTTAGAGCCTGAGACAAAGCAGCCAACTACAGGGTTTGGTTTCCTTTTTTAGCCAGGTTTATTCAAAGGCCTGGTCAGTTTGGCATGCGCTACTGTCATCTTGAGGCTTCTCAATAACAGAGCAAAGTAAAAATTTAGTTACAGAGAGCCTGAATTGCTATTTCTGTTGCACTGTGGGAAGGAGCAGAAGACCAGTTTTCCTTCTCCTCATAACTGCTATTGCCACTTAACTTGTCCCTCTTTTGGGTGAGTATCCGAAGCAGCCAGGATATCTTGAGCCCTGTCAAAATAGGAACAAGATATAAGTGCCCTCTCTGTGACATTTCCCCAGTGTCTGTGGTTCTATGTGAACACACACTGTGTTGCTTTGAGATCGTTTGGGTTTTTTTTGCCTTGCCCAAGTTTGCTGCCTCTATTCCAAGAGCTGGTACCTAGTCCAAGATTTTCCCTCTTTTGGAATCAATGTAGAGAATCATGTTCATGATATGAAATGCTGCTCAGTTGCCTGAACACTTACAAGTTTCTCATCCTAATCTGCTATTGTTGTGCCTGTCTTCTACAAGATCTGAAAGTGTCTCAAATTTCTAAACTATAGAGTGCTAGAATTTTTTCAGTCATGTAAAGCATGGATTTATTCACTTACTGTCTTACAATTGTCTGATTTTTCCCTAAGATTCACTGAGATCATGTGCTGTAGGAAATAGCTCTGCTTACAAACAGAGAACCATATCACAAAACCACTGACAGTGATTTAGCAATGAAATTCTAGCATCAAGTAACTAGCTACAGTGGACTAACATTATTCAGCAGTGAAGTGTATCTAGAAGAAGAGACACTGAAGTGGGGAGAGGAGGAAAGTGAAGATACCTGTGGGAGCTTCCCACAGTCACTTTAGCAGTCACTAACCCAGTAAATCTCCCATGAGGAGATTTTCTTTGCTTTACACTTATCACTTAAACAAAAGTTTAAGGCTGCTTAGAAAACTGTGATTTCAAGACCTGCACTTGATACTTGGATGTTTTTGTTATCTTAGAAATGTTCCTACAATCAGGAAAACAAACAAAAGTCCTCTGTTTATGGTCCAGACATTATCTTCTGATGCTTAAATGAAAATGAGACACTAATCCTTCTAAGTTCAAACAGTGCTTTACAGCTGCTATCCTGCTCACTTTTCATCATGGCATTTTTAGGGGCAGTCAAAAATAATTTTAACAGAGGCCCAAAACAATCTGACTAAGGAAAAAAAAGACTTGAGTGAAAATTTAAATTTGAGATAAGTGCTTGTCATTTACATGTCTCTGTTCTGTAAAAATAAGCCATAAATATTTTTATACTATACGGTTACTGTATATTTTTATTATGCTCTCAGTTGTCAAAGGGAACTGTCTATCTCTGCCTATCACATGCAGTGCTTGGCTGTAGAAAAATGGTAGTAGTGCTAACTTTGAAAGAGAATGTGAAAGTTTGAGTTTGAAGCACTTCCATTAGAATACATAGAAGGAGGTTTGGTGATGGTTTGTTGGGGGTTTTTCCTGTTTTGTTTTGTTGTGCTTTGCTTTTTTATCTAAATTAAACTGCTGAAGGAGATACTTGACCAAGTTTGTTTCAGCAAGCTGTTCCGTGCTGCTGTTGCTCAGAACTTCTTCAGCTCCTTCAGTATGCTCCTCCAGAAGGAACAGCTTCTCATTTCTCTGTAACGATCAGTGAGGCAGGTTACATCCAGTATTTGCTAGAATAACCTGTGCTCTTAATGTTTCTGAAATGAGGGCTTGAGAACTGAACACATTCAGTATTCCTCTAACAACTTTTTTTCAGGAATAGAACCACATTTCTGCTGGCTGAGCTTCAAAGAATGTATCCGGAGGAACAGCACCTGGGGTTTGTGAATGTCTATTTCTTTTAGGTATGTGTACACTGTTTAGGAGTGCATTAAGTAGGGACTCTGAGTGAAACAGATAAGCAAGTGTGGAGACAGAAACTAAACAGCTGATTCTGTTTCTCATTTTCATGTCTTTAGTCTTTAGCTTCTGTGCATTTCATTTTATCATTTGTTCCTTTATTTAAATCAAGAGCTAATACTCTTGTAAACAGTAGCGACTTGTTTAATTACCCCAGATTTCTGAAGTGCTTTGGAATGGTTTTGATTCTATGAAGAATATTCATATTCCATGTAAAGCTAGACCTTTATGAAGGGTTCACTCTGAATTGGATTTTACTTAGAATGTTACCGAAGGTATTTATGTGAATGGATGTTCTCTGGGATAAATTTCTAGGAAGTACAAACAGTTTTGTTTAGTGAACTTTTTTTTTATTTTCCAATAGAAAAAAAACCAACAAAACATCCTTTTCCATGATGGTAGAAGATGAAAATATCATTTACCAGACTGATTATTTCAGTAACTAATGTTGTAATAGTACCTACATTGATACTCATGCAAAGAAAACAAAAAGCCCTGTCTAGAATTTTCGATTCAGAAATACCAGTAGTGGAAATAGCACTTCTTACAGTTAAAGTATCCAGAAATATCTTTGTCAGCCTTTGCTAATTTGGTGAGAACAGTTGATCATCAGTGTCAGGTTTATTTGGTTTTTCCTGAAGTATTTGCTCAGTGTTTTTCTTTGCACACTCACCTTCTGATTAAGGGGTCTCTAAGGTTTGGGGAAGGGATTGTATGCTTTGATAACTAGGAGAAATAGACAAACTTTTAATGAAACTATGCTTCTGGAATTATGGAAGAATTATATTAAGTTGAAGCCAAATTATGTAGTTAAATAGTTTTGATTAGAATAATCTGAACCATTTTTCCATATTTTTCCCATTTTTTAGTATTTTTGTTTTGTTCTAGTAGTAGTACTTTGTTTTAGTATTTTTACATATTCTTTTAGGTTTTAATGTTCTAGAAGCAATATTGTCAGGAAACATTTGAAACCTGTTTAACATTTGGATAGAAAAAAAGTAGATTTTAAATTTTAAAAAACCCTGACATCAAGTGTATTATGGATACTAACCCAAATAAATTTTGTCTCGCGTGATTTGAAAGAATTTCTGCTGATTTGGGTTAATGATACTTTCACTTTTATAAAAAAGATTATTCTGTACAGTGTTGTTCATATCAAGCTAACAAAAAAAATCGGAGTTTTCTGCTTGTTGGCTACATTAGCAAGGCTTTCTTCTAAGAGTTTTTGCAGACAGTCTGACATCAGAACCAGTGGGTGGCATAATGTAACATAGACTGCATTGAATTCTCACACTGCCCATGTGATGTGGTTTGAAGTAGTGTGGCAGCTGCTTTTTGGCACTTTTAGAAGAATTTAGTGGTACATTTTAGTTTTCTGGTTATTTTCTTCCTTTAAAAAGAAAAAAATCCAACTTCAGATGTTTAGGGCTAAAGTGCTGTAAGAATCCAGACTACTATTAGAAAATAACACCAATGAATAGAAGATTAAATGCTTTGCTAAACAGTCACCCCAGGGAGTTTAATCATGCCACATATTTCTTCAGCATGTCCTGCAGTATTGAATAGTAACTTGGTCTGTGTTTGCTGACACATTGCTCTGCCTTGAAAATGTGAGAGGCATTTGTGGAGAATAAAGATTGTATTTCTGACTACAAAATTATCCTGGTAAAAACCCTAAGTAAGATACAGCTTTCATGGCATAAGTTGAACAATGCAGCTTCTGTTCTGGAAACTGCTACTGTTTTGTGCAACAAAGAACTCTTCTCTTATTGTAAGCAATATCCCTATCAGATATTTTGTCAACAAAGCTACGCTCAGCATTTGTCTATATCAAAAGGTTTTGCTGTATGCTTGTGGCACTCAAGCCTCTGTCCACCTGACGTTTGTGACACATACTATTCCAAGGCTGTCACTTAATCCTTTCTTAAAGAAAAATCACTTGCATTCATTTCTGTGGCATGCTAGTAGACTGGAGTAATCCACGCTGAAAGGGTTGTGTTGCTGTGTTCCACAACCCACCTAACTCAAGAGAAGGTTGTTTTCTAAGGACAGACATATTTCATATGTGTGTTGTGGCAGCATGCTCCACATCTCTTGTTTCTAATGCTTCTTATGACATCATGTATTTCAAATACATGTATCAATAGATATAGGTATATCTATAAAGATGTTTTCTTTTTTTCCATTTGATGGAGATATATTGCTAACTGATTTCTAAGCTTTAAGATTTACTGGTATCTTATGTGCTTGAGCATAGTGCACTGTGAAACAGTTACGTGATTTTCTTTTTGATGTTGTTAGGAAAGCATTCCTGGTTAGCAGCCTGCAGGAGCTGTAGCCCCTGCAATGCTGGGTGCTGATCTGTACATATAGTTTGTGTTTTACACAAATGCAATTGTGTATTGCATTTTCATAGCAAGGTTGGGAGGTGAGGATGACTGCACAGGTGGCCTCTGATAAGAGACATGGGGCTGCCCCCCACCTCCAGTCTCACCCAAGGCTGAACACAGCTGGTTCCAGACAGCTGTAAAATAGACCCACTGTTGGGCAAAGCTGAGCCATCCAGTGTAGCAGGTGGTGCCTCTCTGATGAGGTATTTAAGAAAGGGTAAAAGATACTGCACAGCAGCTGTGAGAAGAGTGAGAAAAATGTGAAACTCTGCAGAACCCAAGGTCGATGAAGAAGGAGGGCGAGTAGGTATTTCAGGCACTGGTGCAGATATTTCCCCTGCAGCTCATGGAGAAGACTGCAGTGAAGAAGAATTCTCTGCTGCTCATGAAGGACCACCTCACAGGAGGTTTCCACTCTGCAGCCGGTGCAGGACCCCAGGCCAGGGCAGGTGGATGTACCCTGAAGAAAGCTGCAGCCTATGGAGAGCCCATGCAGGAGGAAGATCCTGGCAGAAACTGTGACCAATGGATGGCCTGTGCTGGAGCAGTTATGCTGAAGTTCTGTGCTGCATGGAGAGAACCTGTGCTGGAGCACAGGAAAAATATGCAGAGGAACAAGTGCTGAAGTCCTACAAGCTAACCACAGCTCTTATTATTCCTTCCTTCTGCACCACTAGACAGAAAGGAGAGAGAAGAATTGAGAATGAAGGAGTGAAGCTGAGACAGGGGAGGTAGTTTGAGCCTTTGTTTCTCACCATCCTCCTCTATTTTTAATTGGCAGTAAATTTAAAATCATCATTACAAGTCTGTGTTCCAAAAGACAGTAATTGGTAAGTGATCCTGCTGCCCTTAGTTCAACCCATGTGATTTTCCATCTTATTTTGTCCCCACTGTCATGCTGACGATGGGAAGCAAGAGAGTGGCTGGGTTGGTGTCTGGCAGCCAGTCAAGATCAACCCACCAGACATTGTGAGAAAATAAGACGTTTTTCAATTTGGCAGTTCGGTAATTTGATTGCAATCCTTTCATTGGGAAGGAAGTTTTTATTTGTAGTCTTCTACTATAAGGGTATCAGTATTGTAGTCCAAATGTTTCAGGAGTAAGGAAAAATGGAGTAATGGACTGGTTTGTTTGGCTTGGTTTTTTTTGAAATTTTGTGAGTTGGAAAGCATGTTTTTGATACCTTTTAGTATGATCTAATATGCTTCCCCTCTGCGTTCTTTTAACAATAACTCTATGGTAAAAACACTGTTCTTTCAATGTATGGGTTTATTAAGCTGACATAAGCTTTGAAAAACAGTATAATGTGAAGAAATCCATATGCTTAGTTTCTCCTGCAGATTCTTGAAGAAAAGCAGGGAAGGGCTGGCAGGTATTTGTTTTCTCAGACTTGTATCTCTTCCTGAGTATATATACTCCAATTAAGATCTACTTGTATTTCAGAAGAATAAATAGAAAAGTAGTAGTTTTTTGCAATTTTGTGGTCAGTATTGGGAACTAACTGTGGCATTAAGCTAGATGCTATTTATTTCTCTTCTTGATTCACATTCATGCAATTTAGACAAAAATTAAGCTATTCCCTGAATAGCTATTCCGGCTATTCAGGCTGGTGGCAGAATGTATCCCCTTCTTGTAAACTGCCACTTTGGCAGAGAGAATTTAATTTAGATCACTTTGATTTTGGTAGTCCTCACATGTCTTTCATAGTTTCATCATTGAAAAAAAGTGAATTATTACTTGTCTGTGAAAAAAATAGTGGTGGAAACTTGAAAATTATTGAAATAAGTTTATTGAAAAGTCTTTCCTATCTTTTAGTTCACTTCCCAGATGGCTCTTTCTGACGTGCAGCTTGTATTGATGCTACCTGGTTTTCTTCTGTGTCATCATTGAAACAAAATTCCCTGGGTTCATAAGACTATTAAAATGTTAAGCAAACTACTCGGAAGAAAATGAACTTGAAGTAGTTTCACTGTGTGGAAATTATTCTTGATGGTATGCCCGATTTCTGGTTCTTCTATATGAAGTGCATTTAAAAAATAAAAGCCAAAACAAAAGGCAGGGAAAGGACATTCTGGATGTCTTACAGATAGGTGTGATGTATCTTTAAGTAATGTAGCATGCATAACACTTGACTTTTAGGAGGTATGAATTAATTCCTTCCCATTATTTTTTTTTATGGCTTTACATAGTTGAATATACTAGATGTCTAAATGAATACTATCTGTTTTAATTTTCAGGTGTTATAATTTCAAGAAATGTTGTGACATTTTTGAAGAACAATACTCAGAGAAACTTTCATAGTGTGAAAATTTTTAAAACTAGAATGGCCTTGAAAAAAACACCTACACTATTTAAGACATTTTTTCACTGGAAACTTTGGAAGTTTAGCATTATTGTGTTTGTCTTTCTGGTATTTTTATTTTTATTACAAAGAGAAGTGGGTGTTCAAGATTTTAAGGATGAAGCAGGGATTGAGCCAGTTGTTGGAAAGAAAAGTCACGTATTAGGTCTTGTGTTAAATGCTATGAACAATATCAAAGGTGCAAAGCCAAAAATGCAGATAAAAGCACCCATTAGACAAACTAAGATTCCTGGAGAGAGACACTGTTTGCCAGGGCACTATACTCCAGTGGAACTGAAACCCTTTCTAGATCGACCACTTCAAGACCCTAATGCTCCTGGAGCTTCTGGTAAAGCATTTAAAACCACCAACTTAAATTCAGAAGAACAGAAAGAAAAACAGCTTGGAGAAGAGAAACACTGTTTTAATGCATTTGCAAGTGATAGAATTTCTTTACACCGAGATCTTGGACCAGACACTCGACCTCCTGAGTAAGTTGAAATGTGTATGTCCTAATAGTTGAAAAACTTCTCAGAAATTCAGACTGCAAATTGACTTGAGTTCAGCAGTAGGTGATAGTTTAGGAAAGTCTCCTAGCTATACATGATGATTGGCTATGCATAATGATCCATAGTGCCAAAGCCAAGAATGTTTAGAAAAGCTTAGTTCTTTCATGGTTTTGAATTCAAAGTAACCATATTTAAATAAGGTGTTCTCCTTTTGCCTTTAAGGCTAAAATTTCTGAGTAACTTTCAGGAAGCCTGCTTAGTTTTACTTACAAGAAAACTAAAAATGTGGTTTCAACATTTTTCCAATTAAAACACCACCCCCCATTTTTTTAGCATTCAGCATTAATAAAATCACTGGCATAATTTAATAAATTAGGAATTGTAAACTGTTGAACAAGGTAATGGTCTCAGCAGCAATCTTGTAATATTGAAGAATTTTTAAAATGTAGACTGTAGGACTTGGGGGGAGTGGGTTTTAGTTATAAGCAGTCTCTGTCAGTGCCAGACAAACTGTTGTCAGCCATCTGTGCCTGAAGTGACTGAACTTACTGAGCTGCTGCTGATACATGTCGTGTACTCACCATAACCTCTCCTAGAGCAAATCTGGGGAGATTTTGCTTGTGTATCTTGTGAGGCAATGACTGTGGTTATTACCTTGGGGTGTCCTCCAGGCCCTATAGCTGACAGGTGATAAATAAGTGTGCAACTTATGAATACAGCATTGTCATCTTGACTTACCATTGGATATAAAGTTAAGTTTAGGATATTTCAGTCTTGAAAAACTGTGGGTTTGAAATTGTATCCCTTGAATAGGACATGCTGCCCTAAGGCTTACATAGCATTTCTACAAAGCTTTGAAATTTGAATTAGATAGTTTATATTTTTCCCTGCAAACTCTGATTTTTTCTAATTAATATTCTTCTTTGTATTCTTAGGTTTCAACAGTAATAGTGACATTTGAGTTAGCTCAGTCAGTACCTGCTGTTCTCAATAAAATAACGTTTTCTCCTGCAGAAGGCCTGGGTATTACATGAAATGCACTCAAATGTGTGTGAGACAGAAGCAAAACTAAGTTGTTCAATTCTCAGTCATGATATTTTAAAAAATACTCTGAACAGCTGCTCCAGTCGAAGTACAGTAATTTGACACTTATAAGGCACACTTCCGGGTAGCCAGGAAGTCCACTGAATTTTTCCATATATAGGGCGCACTGGGGTATAAAGCGCACGCTTTCCCCCTCCCACGTGCAACAAAGTAACCAATTAGTAACATTAGTAATAATTGCATCAGTAACAATCACCATCTGTTGTGACCGGTGGTGGGGGGGGGGCAGTGATCTTTGTCTTGGTTAGAGATACTCTGATACTCACTGATAAGTAATCACTGATAAGTAACCAGTCATACACTGTATGACAGATAAGTAATCACTATTAAGTAATCAGTCATAAAGTGAGACTCAATGGGCCATTAGCAGAAGATAATTCCCTAGAGGAAGGATGGGGGTGCAAAAATAAACAACAATGTCCTACTGGTTTCAATGGATGGCCCATTGGCAGAGTATCTCCAACGGAGATAAGGATCACTGCTCCACCTGGTCACAACAGATGGTGATAGAACAGATACTTTGGTTACATCCTGTATTGTAACTCAAGACACTTTGTCAGTGTTTTGGGTTTATTTCTTTGTAGTACTGTATTTCTGTCTTAATTTCCCAAGCAGAGATCTGTTATTCCTAATTCCTAATTCTTTGCCTGAGAGCCGCTTAATTTCAAAATTATAATAATTTGAAGGGATGGAGTTTACATTCTCCATTTCAAAGAGAGGCTCATGCCTTTCTTAGCAGACACCTGTCCTCCAAATCAGGACACATGCTGAGCCCTGCCGAGCCCCGCGGCCCCACGTGAGCCTGGCCCTGCCTCCACTCCCTGCCGAGCCCCATGGCCCTGCACGGTTTGGCTTGCAGCTCACACTTCGGGGTTGTCCATATATAAGGTGCACTGGCCTATAAGGTGCACTTCCGGGTTCGGACCAAAAGTTAAGTCAAAAGGGTGAAATTATGCGTGAAATTACTGTACCTATCTTTGCACTCCAAAGCTAGGATGGAAAGAGGAGAAGCAGAACTATTTAATGTCCATAGTTACAAAGTTTTGTACTAGAAAGAAAAGTTTAAGAGTTTGAGTAAAAAATCGTTGTCCCTTTTGTAACCCCTGACACCTTCTAATTTGCAGATGTATTGAACAAAAGTTTAAGCGTTGCCCGCCATTGCCAACCACAAGTGTTATCATTGTTTTCCATAATGAAGCATGGTCAACACTTCTCAGAACCGTGCACAGTGTGATGTACACATCTCCTGCCATTCTGCTCAAGGAGATAATTTTGGTGGACGATGCCAGCGTAGATGGTGAGAAGTCTTTCTGTTTTCACTTCTGCTTTTGGTTCCTTAATTGAAGATGTTAGGATTGCTGATAAACTGGCTAAGAGGATGTCTCTTTACCGCTATTGACATTTTGACATGTATAACAGTATTCTAAGTGGGTTTTTTTTGTTTTGTTTTTGTTTTTGTTTTTTTTTTTTAATATGAAATAGCCCTCCCCTACCTAATTTTTCCCTAAGGTAGTCAAATATGAAAATCCTGTGCTCTAAAAGGTTTTTAAATCCCATTTCTATTTTTTTCCAATGCTGATTTACCTGCATAACTGCTTACATGACAAGTAGCTTTGTAATTTGTGTTTCAAACCAATTGCAATTTATATAACAAAATATCCAAGTATAAATTAGCCTGGACTTGCAGAAATCTGCATTTTATCATAGTTGTTGTCTTTATGCAAATCAATTCCATAATTATGAAGGGCAGTGTCTTTATTAGAAATAAATTATTTAGTGGCAAAATAATCTTTGACAGTCAAGCTGAGTCTGAAAAAAAATTACAACACAAATACAAGTTTAAAAAACTTAGCTTTAGATTAATATGTTTGTACATACTTCTATTAATGCATTTGCACTTTTTTTGCAAGTCTGTATTGACTATATTGAAACACTTGGATGTGAGATGTCCTCAGTAGTACAGTGTAATACTAAGGGTGGGCAGAATAAAGAAGAATATGTTGGATATTTCATGAGAGATGTGGGTTTCTTTCTCAAAATCTGAACATTTAAATGTTTTTTTGTATGGCTTCTGTTGCTGTTGTAAATACTGTAGCCTTTGAAAACTGTCTTAGATGTGCCATTATTAGGGAAAGAATTTGCAAGTTCTGCAGATAATGTAAATACAAGATCCATTTGGTATGAAAATGGAATTGATATTCATATGGCTAACACTTCAGCAGAGATGTACTAGCATGTCCTTTCTTGCTCAGAATTATTTTAATGTTCTATCTCCTGTTCTCTGCTGATCACCTCTTCCTACACCCCTATGCCCAAAATAATCAGACCCTAAAAATTACCTTCAGCAGATAGGAATTTTTATGGCTTTGATGTTGAGATAAGTTCTGGGGTTAGTGTGAGTTATCTTGTTCACTTAATAGTGCAACATTCTGGGCGATGGCATGTGTTTGCACTGAATGTCCTGACTCTGATTTCTCTTTCTAGAATACCTGCATGATAAACTAGATGAATATGTGAAACAGTTTCAGATAGTTAAAGTAGTCCGTCAGAAGGAAAGAAAAGGTCTGATCACTGCAAGGTTGTTGGGAGCTTCAGTAGCAACAGGAGAGACCCTTACCTTCCTGGATGCTCATTGTAAGTGTAATCTGTAACTATGCCAGGTTTGGTTTATAATGCTGGTGTCTTTGATTTAATGTTTCAGATTTTTTATTAATTATAAATGTTAACAATATATAATCTTTCCTATTGCTATTTCATATTATTAAAAGTATAATTAGAATTGCTATTTTAAAATAGTCCGTATTGACTTGCCAGACGTCTTAAAATATACCCTGTGTACTACTTTATAGCCAAGCAAAAATTCAGTGTTCCCATTTTCTCCACAGGTGAATGCTTTTATGGCTGGTTAGAGCCATTATTGGCAAGAATAGCTGAGAATCCTGTTGCTGTTGTAAGCCCTGACATTGCTTCTATAGATCTCAATACCTTTGAATTCATTAAACCATCTCCTTATGTGCATAGCCACAACAGAGGAAATTTTGATTGGAGTTTGTCATTTGGATGGGAATCTCTTCCAAAACATGAGAATAAAAGAAGAAAAGATGAAACCTATCCAATTAGGTAAACATAATTTGAATACTATTTAAATCCTTCTGTTTTCATAGAGTTTATCTTATGAACAACAGTTTGTAAATAAATTAGTTCTTCAGATCAGTATAATCAGACATGTTAGCATCTTAGATGTTTTTTGTAACAATTTCTTTAAGAACCACTTTTTAAAGCATTCATAAAAATACAGCCTCCTCAAGATAGTGATTTGCTCTGCATTACATCTTCTGCATACGGTGGAAATTGCCTATATTCCTAGGGAGAAGGGACAAAGGAGGATTATGCACAATTATTTTCAGAGACAGTACGATGATTCTGTCTCCTCATTCACTTTACTTGAAAGAACGACAAAAATGTCAGCGCACCCAAATACTAGGCTGATACAGTAGTGCATTTGATGATAATTGTCCACAGACAGGTTACTGGTCTGTAGGAATTGTACTTTTGCTTGATATCCTCCATACAGAGAAAAATTTTTGGTTTTCCTGGTGCTTTCTTTTATGGCAGCAGACATTAGTCTGAATGAATTCTTAATAAATGGTAATAAGCTGAGACTCTGTGTGAACATATTTAAGTGCTGTAAATAATACTATCTATGCCAGGAATATGCATCACTGTAGTGAAATACTAACAAGTGCATGGAAAATTCATAGAACGGTTGCACCATGATTTTACATCTATATTTAAAAAACCTATTGTCTTTCTTAGTAAAATTTTGTTTTTGCAGAACACCTACTTTTGCTGGAGGTCTCTTTTCAATATCAAAAGACTACTTTGAACACATTGGAAGCTATGATGAAGAAATGGAAATATGGGGAGGTGAAAATATAGAAATGTCCTTCAGAGTAAGTTTAGCTCTCTAATTAGCAATTGTCTCTATGCTGACAGTGTACAGGGGGGTTGAGAATAAAATAGTATTACATATTGACTCCTCTGCTCAATCAGCTAACTAAGAAAAGAAAATTGAATTACTAATTACCTATGAAATGAAATATATATGTATATATATATAACGGTATGCCTGATATAGGTACTTTGCTAATGTTTTGATGTGTTCTGGCAAGCAATAGTATTACTGAATTTTTTTCCACCCCCTGAATTGTAATTTCAGTGCACTTACACACTAAATGTTATTATTAGGTATGGCAATGTGGTGGACAGTTGGAGATCATGCCTTGCTCTGTTGTTGGCCATGTCTTTCGCAGCAAGAGTCCTCATACTTTCCCAAAAGGTACTCAGGTGATCACACGTAATCAAGTTCGCCTGGCAGAAGTGTGGATGGATGAATATAAAGAAATATTTTACCGAAGAAACACAGAGGCAGCAAAAATTGTGAAACAAGTAGGTGATGGTGGTGGTATTTGAAATCACACTTGCTGCGGTGAAAGTTTTGGTGAGCAAAAGTTATTTATTGACAAAGTATGTAAGGATTCTAGATATTTTAACGAAAAGATTGTTCAGTTTGCTTGATGCTGCAGCCCTTACAAACATGAAAAAAACTAAAGTGTTTGGTTGATGAATGTTGATTTTATATGGTGAGGTTTTTTTATTGGTGATTTTTTTCATACTTTCCCCTGGGTTGTTTGCATTGTGCAAGTACAGGAACTACCAGAAGAACATGAGAGAAACTACTGAGTGTAGACAGTGTAAACCAACTTATTTTCTGGAGTGAGAAAAATGTCTTGTTAGGCTTCAAGTTGCCTAGTATTCTTACTTGAAAAAGCTGGTTCTGTTGTTCTTTAGCAGCGGAATAAAACTTACTTGATAGTGGATAACCATCCTGTCTCTATCTGCTTAAAAAGTCAGTTATTTTCAAGTAAATAAATATTTGGGGTTGAGGTTTGCTGTTGGCTTATTTATTTTGTAAGTTTTCTGCCCGGCTAGAGTCTAGAGTTTTCTTTTAGAAGCTATTTTTCCTCCTTCATGTGATAATTTTTCATGACGGTTGTATCACTGAAAGCATTACATTTCCTAGGAAAGTTCATCAGCTAAACAACTGAATTTTGTTTGGGAGATTCTACATTGTACTGGATATAATGCTAATTATTTAATTAATCCAGCTTTTTTATTTTAGCTTACACGTTAAGTGAGATCAGTTGGCTTTATGGTTGTCATCAGTATGGTCTTATTTATACTCTCCCACTTCATGACACCATGTTAAAACTTTCTTGGGACTAAAGATACTTCTGTTATCCAACTTGCAATGTATTTTTCTTGCAAGTGCTTTGAAATGCCGCAGGCAGGATGTCATTTGGTGTTTTGACACTGTAAGGCAGCAGTAACTGTAGTAGTACAACATTAACAAGAAAAAAGTCAATAAAGGAAGCTTAAAACTTGTCTAGTACTACACAGAATATCATAACTTTACACATGCAGAATGAATGTTAATATATTATCTTCCATCCTTTACCTCCTTTCCTTTAACAGAAAACATTTGGAGACATATCAAAACGACTTGATTTAAGGCAGCGCCTGCAGTGTAAAAATTTTACCTGGTACCTCAGTAATGTTTATCCAGAAGCATATGTGCCAGACCTGAATCCTTTGTTTTCTGGATATGTAAGTTTAATTTTAGTTCTATATTCTTCATAGTCCAGAAGTTTGCTAATCCCTTGTACTACCTTACCTTAGATGTAATTTTTAGACTTCAGCTCTCTTTAATTTCTTTAGGGTTATCTGGGGTGTCTCTCACTACTCTGGACAAAGAGTCTCTTCTGCATACCTTTTACAGCTTTGTCAATAACTATGTCATTTTCATTTTTCATTTATGGCAATAGTGATTTTCCCTGCCAAATAACTTTAGACATTGCATTGCTAAAACAAACAAAAAAAGTAATTGCTTCTTAGCTTGAGGTGAACATGATTTTTTAGCATCTATTTACAGGTAAATATTTCCCTTCTTCCTTTTTAAAATATTTTATGTGTATCTGTTGAAACTGTGATTTGAATAACAGTAACATTGTACAGAGCAGGCTAGTAAGTCCATGTATGACTGTAGTTACTAGGCTTTTAGTTAGAAAAGGTTTACTGAGAAAACAGGAATTTTAGATTTGAGCATAGCAGAAAGTAAAAACGAAAGAACAGCTGTAATTGTTGTTAAACTATCAGTGACTTTTGTCTATGACTGAGACAGTTTAAGTTTCTGTTATTTCACTAAGCTTTTTTTATCATGGTAACCCCCTTTCTTTAGTTAAAAAATATAGGTAACCACATGTGTCTGGATGTTGGTGAAAATAACCATGGTGGCAAACCATTGATTATGTATTCTTGTCATGGACTTGGAGGAAATCAGGTAAAATATTTGACACCTGATTTTATTTCTCTCTCCTGCTGCGGCTTTACTTTATAAAAGCTTTTAATGAATTTTAGAGAAATTGACTGATTTTTAATATGCAATTTCTCTCTCCTTTATTTCTTTTTTCCTTTATTTTCTTTAACAGTTAATTCCTATATATATTTTTTTAAGAAAAATTCCACACTACTCTTCATGTCATGTCCTGTTTCTAATGTTTTAACTTCAGTATACAAATTCAGATTTCAAGCACATTTTCACTGTTTCACTTGACCTCTCTTTTCTGTGCAAAACCTTTACACACTACCCTTACCCCTGTCTTATAAGTGTTGTCTTCTTAATTCTTCCTTTCCTTATGCTTCCTCCTATTGCTTCTTTCTCTGTCACCAGGACTTGCACTGTCAAGGAAGATGTTGGTTGGAATCCGGCCAATGGGAGACCAAATGTCCAGGCCTGAGCCACCTTCCCTATCACGCTTGCAGCCCCACAGAGTGAGGTCAAAGTGGCCTATCCTGTGCTAATGCAAGTGAATAATATGATTCCATTTGCTCAAGAGGAGCTCTCTTTGGTTCATAGCTCCTGGAGGCAGACATGGTGCTCTGTTCCTTCTGCAACATGACTTGCAATAGATGTCAGATACTGAATCGTTCCATCATTTCTGTAATACTAGCGATAGGAACATCTCCTTCCCTGCCCAGAAATGCACACTTCTCTGTTGCCTTTAAAAGCGATCCTTAATAATTAAAGGTCAGCAAAAGTCTAAAATTTTTACTAGAATATGATTGTTATCTTATGGGGGGAAGGTGTTAATGATTTTTTTTCCAATCTTAAAAGACATCCATTGATGCCACTGTGAAAACTGAGGCACATAATCCTAGTCAGGTGATACTTTCCTAATCATTTTTTTGTGAGACGCAGCCTGCTGTCTGGCTTAAGAACTACCCCTATTACGCTAGCTTCTTACAGAATTGAATTTGGGATTTTATTCAATTATGGATTAATACTATTAGCCTTTTCACATTGTCACAGTCATTAATTTGGGAACACTGTAGAAAGACATTGTATTAAGAGATTTGCTGTACGCTTCTATTGTACTCTAAGTTATGTTGGGGTATAGTAAAACTCTATTCTTTCAAGTGTTAAGTTTTTTTGTTTCCCTCCTGCTACAAAGTAACAGTCTGAATCCCTTTAAATGCCACCTTTCAGATAATTGATTTTGCTGATAATGTTTAAGAGATGCATATTTGCTTACTTAACCCTTCTCATTTCAATGCTGTTTTTGATTGTCCTCTATTCTTTACCAGACTTTAAGCAGTGTAAACTGGTATTTCCCATGCTATCATCATCATCCATAGCATTGAAATGGGAGTAGAAAAGAGAACCTAGTTTTCAGAGTTATACATCACTTGTATATTATTCTTTGTTTTCAGAGTATTGGAGGCTGGAAACATGCCCATCTCAATATCTAAATAATGAAGTTTTAAACATAGCTTTCAAGTCATTATTTTCAATGCAAATTCAGATATTTTGAAGTTCCAAAAATAAATCAGGACAGATGAAGTCAGAATACCAGATTAAATTACTATATCTGACAGCTAAATGACTAAGCAAGTCACTCCTTCAGTACCCGTTTTGAGGACTAGTGTTGGTCATACAGTCTTAAGAGAGAGATACCTGTTTGTTCCTCAGTGCTGTTCCCATTGCTTCCAAGGTAGCGAGGAGGTGATTGCTGACCACTGGAAAATGGAAGGCCAAGGGTGGTTACTGAACCTGACCTTAATATTCATAGGAAAGATATGAAGAAGTTGGCTGACATCCAGAGGCAAGAAAGAGTAGCAGTGAGATGTAATGTTAGGGACCCTGCTAATTAAAATGTGGACAAGAGACCAGGATGTTAGGATAGGGCTGGAGGGGTAAAAGAACAGCTGTGTCTGTAACTTTTAGAAGTAAATCCCTGTTAGCATCAAAATTGTAGCCGAGCCTTAGGAGTACTCTGCTGTCAGGAAATAATGGTAGAATTAGCTCACAAAGTCCATGTTTATAATTACTTTTCTAATGGTTACCTCACAAGAGGATATAATAGCATCCTATTGTTCACACTTACTGTTTAGGTCAAGCAGCAAAAGTTGGCATAGAGCAATCAGTATTGTTTTGTGTTAGAACATTTTTTTTGGTTGCTCTAAGAAAAAAACAAAATCTAGGAACAGAACTGAATACAGATTTTTAAACTTCAGAAATGCCAAAATTTATGTTATCTTAAACTATCTCTACTCTTCAGTTCATCTCCTTGAATTATACATGGTCTGTGTGGGAATAAGATTCTGCATCATAGTACTCATGCTGCAAATGTTATTTCCAATTTATGCATACAAGTATAAATTAGTATTGCATTAGCAATAACTAAAAACTGCTTTTAGCTTTGTAAACACTTTTGAAGTGTCTGTGCTAAAAATCTGAGGAATTATTCTGAAGTCTCAAATTTTTGTATAAGAAATGTATTATTTTGTGTATGGGAATTGGAAAGGCTTAGTTTAGTTTAATACTTTTCTTTGTGTTTGTCTACCATTTTTTTTTTTTTAATTTAAATAGTATTTTGAGTATTCTGCACACCATGAAATTCGCCATAACATTCAGAAGGAGCTTTGTCTGCATGCTGCCAAGGGACCTGTGCAGCTTCGTGAGTGCACCTACAAAGGCCAGAAAACCTTTGCTGTCGGAGAGGAGCAGTGGCTGCACCAGAAGGTACATATCCTGTGCAGTGAAATGGCATTTTTATTAGTGATCTTCAATATTAGTTAATTTTGGATTTCCAATAAAAGCAAAAACGCCAACAAAACAAAAACGTTGAAGCCAAAGAAGAGTCAGTTTAGCTTTGGCAGGAAAATGGAGATAATTTCAGCTTTTCAGTTACAGATGAAAACTCGATGTCATTAGTAGGAATGTCACTTAAAAGAGTAGTTGATATACTTTAGTGTGTTTTTCTAGACATCCACCTGGAAGTCAATTCAGATGCTTTGTATTTTTAAAATACTTTACAAAACTTTCCTAACAAAGCAAGTTGCCACTTGCCTGCTACTTACGTGTTTTCTAGCCCCCTCTGCACCACCTGTCTGAGCTTACTCTTTAGCACCCAGCTTGGGGGAATAACCATGGGGGGGAAATAGCATGTTCATTGTTTGTTCACTTTTTTTTTTCTTTCTGTTTTTCCTCACTTTAGGATCAAACTCTGTACAATGAAGCACTACATATGTGCCTTACAGGAAATGGAGAACACCCGAGTTTAGCATCCTGTAATCCATCAGACCCTTTCCAGAAGTGGATTTTTGGCCAGAATGATTAAGATTTGATATAATAGGCCAGAAGCATTTTATTAAAAGAAAAGAACCATTCTGAACCGTGGTCATATACATATACTGGATTTTTACATGATTTGTTTAAATCCAATAGGATTAAACAGTTTCTCTTTCCTTTTAAGTTGGATATGAAATGTGTCATCAGAGATTCCCTGGGAATCTGTTATACCAAAGATAATTGGGATCCTGGTTATATTTTGTTTACAATATTTCTATGATAAGACTTTACATGTTGACCACTGATTTATGGATCCTATTAGTTCTCTTTTATTTTAGGGGCCATATGTGGGGGTTTTTTTGGCATACTGTAAGTACTTCTGAAGAAGACTAATTTTCTGTAGAGTGTCGTGAGAAATTATTGTCTATGGTTTAAAACCCAATATACTTTATATGTATGTTTTTATGCTCAAATGGCTGATCTTATGGGATTTTTTTAATAATTTGCTTTACTCAGTGAAACTTTCTCAAAATTTTATAAGTGCTTTCACTTGGAAAATTAAATATTTGATTGTCAGGTCAAAGCTAAATAGGATACCACATAATGCTCAGCTTCTAGAATGTCAATTGTTTTGTAGAAGAAAAAAGCAATTCTCACTAAAATATGTATTTATGATTATTTTAATGGAAAATCTGCTGATTTTGATACTAATCTTTTGTTTAGACAAAACTTCTTGTATAGATTTTTTTATATTTCATGGACTTAAAATGTATTATAAAGTTATATTGTAGTCGGCTCCCAAGCTGCTTAACATTCACACACTTTTTCAGCAGTCTATTCATTACTGCTTTTAAATTACGTATTATCGACTAAACTTCTCTCCCTACCTTCTAGTGATGCAATATTTATCTCACAGGTTTCTAATGTTATCCATATCCATATCCGTACTTTCTTGTGCCAACACTTGAATATTAATATTTTTTCCTTGTTTCTGTTTCCCCTTTTACAAAGGACTGATCTCAGTTTTACAAGTCTGAGTGAGAACTTGGCCTTTCTAACTCTTCTGCTAATTACAGAAAATAATATAGCATAATCAAATATATAATCAATTTTTAAAAATTTGTAAAGTGAAGACAAAACTATTTGGCTGCATGATCAAATATAAAGCTGGGAATAAATGTGAAGGGGTGGGTATTAAAGGCTGAAGAGGAAAAAAATGCACTAATAATAAATCTATTCTTTTGTCCTAGTAATTAAGTAATATCATTACAGATAAATGCTAACTTAGGTCTGGTGGGTGAATGGATGATGATGCATTTGGGTTTTTTTAACTTCTATGGTCGGGAGGGAGCCTGTATGTTCATAATTTAATGGTACCTGACTAATGAGTTCCACTTCTGAATAAAAGCAAGAAAAATTCTTTTCAGTACTTACAAGTCTAAAAGACAAGGAAGTGTAAAGCAAGATCCAGTGATAACCTGCCAGAAGCTTAAACTGTAATTTATTTTTTGTGCTTGATAATGCCTTTGACTTGTCTCAGCTTTTGTAAGGCTTTTGGAGTGCGAGTATCACATGAAGTTAAAGCTGTAAGCCTTTGATACAGAGTGAACAGAAACTGTATAAAAGACTGTACCAGGAAGGGTTATTTGTACCACTGAAACTGGAAGGTTGCGTAGAACAACACTGCACAAGAGCTGAGGAAAAACAGAATGCAGGTCAATGTGAAAAATGCTGAGCAATGTGAATAGAGGATGGGTGATTACGCAGAAAGCAGCTGTGTTGTGTTGAACCTTCAGGGTATGGAATGCAAATGCAGTGTCCAAGGAACCTGTTCTAGAAGACAAGGTATTTAGCATACCAGTTTAAAAGTACTTGTTCTTTTAGTTCTCAGTTCATGTTATACAGAAAATGCATTATTTTTAATATCACTGAAGGATAATTTCTTCATGCAACCTGTTTCTCTTTGAAGCTTGTCAGACTGGGATATGCATATATGAAACATTATTTATCTTCTCATTTTCATTTGGGTTATTGCCATTTGTTTGAGTTTTTTAAGAGCTAACATTTCAAACCAGGGTAGAATTTAAATTGCAAGGAAGTAAGTGTTCTTTTGCACTTGGAGGTAGGAACCACTTCCTAAAAAATGCTACAGAAGCTCCACTTTGGTTTTTTGGGTTTTTTTTCAGATATAGCAGTATATGTAGTTGTTTCTTTGGCAAGATTAGGTAGGTATAGCAATTTACCTAGTTATTGTATTTTAAGTTCCAGATTTAGAAAAGGAAATTAATTTTGTGATTTTAAAATGGTCATTTAAGATTTTCCTTTCATTTTTTGAGACTTCTTTTCTGGTCTAACATAGGTTTCTAATACAAAATATGTATTATATGTAATATTTTTTAAGGCATGTTATCTAGCATAGTTCCTTAAACTGTGGCATTTGAGTCTGTATTTTGCAGTACCTAGTCTTCTCAGCAGTTCAGTCTTACCTGGACTCCCTACTATCAGCGAGAAAAAAGAGAAGCAGGTTTATAAATACAGGAAAATTTTAAATTACTTTTTTTGTTCTGTTCTGTTTGAAGATTTAAAATTAACTTCTGGGTCACACTGACTATTTCACTTCCTGATATTCGTGTATGTCTATATGTGTGTGTACACACATATATAGGCATCATATAATACTAGGAGGGCAATAAGAGCTGTAAGTATGACTGGAGGTTTGGGAAGTTGGATTTTGGGCTTTTTTTAAAGCTACTAAAAAAGGAGCAGCATCTTGTGGCTGTTGATACTGTTCTCTTGAAAGTGGCTGGCTAATAATTTCTAATAGTTAGAAAGGCTTGCTGAAAACCAGTTTGTTGCAGAGGGGTTCTCCAGCTCTTTTTATGTCTTTTTTTGGTTTGCTTTAATAGAAATCTCTTCAGTAACATTATAATGTCCCCTAAGAAAGGGGACAAAGGTAAATAGTATTTCATACACAGCATGTAAAAATTGGTACCTCAATCAGATGGCTGTATAAACTAAAGATTGCTAGAATAGCTGGCATCAGTGTTGACCTCCACCTCACATGCTCTCTTACACATCCAGGGAGTAACCACAAATGCTGAAGAAGGCTTGACTTCAGGCCAGGCCAGTTCAGCCCTGCTCCCAGCAGGATGAAGCAGGTCCTAAATCTTCTGGGACTTCAGGGCCTGTGGCTCTGGGTAGTACTGCCTGTGAACAAGAGGTCCCTGCTGGTTGCACATGGCTCCACCTGGTTACGGCACCATTCACTGCCGTGGGAATTTGCCAGCCCACCATACCCGAGGATTTTGTTTTATTACCCTTGGGAGTGATTGCTGCTTTAGGGTGAGTATAGAATAATGTGAGTATTATTAACAGATCAACTTAAAAGTGAACCTGAAGAGTTAAGTCTTCCTACTTCTGAAAGGGCATCCTGGGATCTTGAATTAAAACCAGTGTTGAAAGCTGTTTTACATTCTGCTGTATCATTATGGCTTAGCCAACCCTGGAGCAGCCCTTTTAGCCTGTCCATGGCAATGCCAAAAGCAGTCTAATAGCAAATATGGGACTCCCAACAGACTACAACCAAATGATAGCATAATTCCTGTGAGAACTTTTTTATAATCTAGGGAACAACATCTCACCTTTATCACTTTTAAAAATACAAACAATTTAGCTATATGTAATTTATCATATAAGCAAACTTAAGGGCAACTTACTTTCTATAAATGTGCATCTCAGTTGGAATAAGAATTTGAATAAAAAGAGGTTGTGCTGTAATTGTTAGTTATTTTCTTTATGAAGCTATGCTGATCATCAGTTTTTGAAATAAGCAGTTGTGCTGAAATTTAGCAGTATTTGAATGTTGCCATTGAAATTATCTGATGTATAAAACTACTGCAAATTGTCCACCAGAGAGAGCTGTTGCAAAATTTTCTTCTAACAGCTATTGAAAACAATTGTTTCATTACCTTATTATGAAAATTATAGGCACAGATTAATCAGGTACACTATTTCCCTGGCCAAAGAAAATTGTAGGCAGTAGTATCATTAAGGGGCAAATGGATATACCTAAGAATGCATTTCTGTTTATTTAACTGGCATACAAATATTTTGAAACAAAAACAACACACACGCACAACACACACGAATTCCACACAAACTGCTTCTCCTTATGCTATGAGACTATCAGGAATGGGAGAAATGCTTGAAATTTCACAGCGCCTCTGGAGGCTCTGCAGGTGTCAGGGAGGAGGTGTAGTACTAATTCTGGCTCTCCTAGCTGAGAGAGGCTTTCTAGAGACTGCGTAGCAGAAATGAGACGCACAATGCACTGGCAGCCAGGATGTAAGGTAGAAACCTGGTTTACTTCATTGCAAACAAATGGACAATATATATTGTACAATAGATAATAAAAATACAGCTGATACAAGTGCCACTAATTAACAAAAAAACCTAATGTTAAGACTTAAAAATGCTCGTCTTTGTAATATATACACTGCAGTAATAAGCCACAATAAATACATCAAATTTCATATCATTCATAATAAATACCGAAAATATAAATACAGAAGAATACAATTAATTTGAATAAATTATTACAACGTAAGATCTAGGTTAAGTTCTGTTGAATATTATTGTAGCTTATATTACCCTTTGGCATCTTTGATGTTACAATTTGCTTAAAAAAAAGAAATTAAGGAAATGTGTAGTTCATGAAGCTTAAAATTATTTCCATATACAGATTTTAAGATGAACTTTCTTTCCCTTTGCTTCTTCAAACAGTTTAAAAGCAGCAGTCCAATTAAATATCTTGCTTAACTGTTGAGACCTTCATAAGTTTAGTATGCATGATCATCTGTAATGGAAAATGTTAAGCACATATCATAATTATTTTTCTCAGAAATTAGTAACGTTAGAAGTAACGTACAAATTTTAAACTAATGGCTGCAATTACACATTCTTACTAGTCCCATTTGAATGGATTACCTGTATGAAATACCATCACTTAAGTGCTTCTGAATTTATGCCACAGTGTACTATTTACCACTTGCCAACACAAATTTCAAAAGCAATTTTATATTCTTGTGGGGATATATATATATATATATATATATGCATACAGAGAGAGATGAACCTGCTAAAAGACAGGGTTGGACTAGACAGTGTGAATGTTAATACAGTCTGTTAAAACCCTTTAAAGATATAAAGGGTAATGTGTTGTTTCTGTTTGTGGTTTTTTTACAAAATTTCTGTAAGTTGTAGATTGAAACAAATCAAAATAACCAATTGCCATGTTTTATGTTTACATGTATTAACTAGTACATTTGTATTAATAATTTTATTTGTAAGAGGTTATTACACCAGAATGCAATATAACTTAAAAGATCATCTTTACTAAGACAACATTACAGGCTGAGGATCTTAGGAACAGTTTGTAATCTACAGATTATGACTATTTTTGCACTGTTAAATGTCTAGCGCTTATTTTACATCAAACACTTTTTAAACATATTTCACAAACTACACTTCAGACGTATTTCCATAGAAGTGCCTACAATCACTCAATTAAAAGAAATTCCCAGTTATTAAGCCTTGTTCACGTGGGCATTTGAGACCTGAAATTGTGGTATTTGTGTGAAATGGCTTGAAAAAAAACAGCATGCTTGCTTCTGGTTTTAAGAAAACCAGCTGCCAGTGCACATGATCATCTTGTCAAGAAGCTGCAAACTGGTGCTGAATCTATATCTGAGACTCACAAATGGTTCTTTACAGTGATTTTCCCATTACCCCAGCAAGGTTAACATTCATCCACAATCCAACCCAAAATTTCATTCTTAAGAATGTATTTTAGAAGTTTAAGATGGAGAAACCTAAATTAATTACCTGCCATAATATACTAAGCCTCATTTGAAAATGCCAAGATAAAGTGCTGATGAAAGGACATTTTGTCTTTGCTTTTAGCATGTCATGCTAGCTGAGAAACTGGGTATATGAGAATACGTGCCTGGGAGCAGAGTTAACTAAAATAATCTTGAACTTGTATTTAAAATTGCCATCAACAAAGAGTGATAAGGTAGCAATGCTTCTAGGGTGTTGCTTTTTAGGGTTTTTTTTACCCCGTACATATGCGTAAGTCCTTTATTTAATGGCCACCTGTATAACTATAGTCTGGAAAAAAATGTCATTTCCTGTTCATGCTTGGTTACAATATATTAAATAACAAACAATATTACGATCTCACATGGGCAAGCCTGTCCATATACTTTTCCATCCTTGTATGGAAGAGATCTTAATTTACCTTTTTCCTTCTGTTGTGTTTTTTTTGGTTTTGTGGTTTTTTTTAAGTATGCTTCACTTTTCCCTTTAGAAGAAAAATAATCCTCATCTTTCTTTTTCTCTAAGTTGTTCTTTCTATCCTCCCTGCACTCACTCAAGTGTTTGAAGACAAAGGATTATCTTGATCCTTGGATTAGAGCAATGATGTGCATTTGTATCTTCCACCATTTTCCCTATCAAGACTATCTTCATGGTTTGTTGGAAAAGTGAACAGTTGGAGAAGAATGTACATAAGAGACAAACTTTTTTTGACTTGGGTCGACTGGAGATTCATGAAACAGAAGTGTCATTGCTAAACTCCAAATTAAAATAATCGTGCGAAAATAAAGTACAAAATCTACCTTTTGACTTTTTTTTTTTGTTCCACCCTCAGCTGTGGATGAAGGACTATGATCTCAATTGAGAAAATGCAACACAGAGCACCCAGAATATGGTTCTCCACTCAGTGGGACTTTCTGAGGGGTGGGTGTCTATCTTAAAGACAGCAGTAGGGTGACACAAATTTTACCTCTTTGAATCACAGAATGGCCTGTTTTGGAAGGGACCTTAGAGACCATCTAGTTCCAACTCCCCTTGCCCCTGCTACCCACAAGATCACTTTGTTCAGAACCCCAACCTGGCTTTTCAAGAACTCATTCTCAGCAACAATGACAGTCGTTACCCTTGTGCTCAATTTTCATGGAAAGTCTTAATGTACAACAGACCTTCAAAACACCATCAGGAAAGACGGAAGGAATTAAAAAGAAAATACTAAGGCTGCAAAAGAGGTGTTTCATAATGTGGGTGTTCATATAAAGTAAAATTCTCAGTATCAGCTATTAGGGTAGCAGAGAAGTCCTCAAAGATGTTGTAACTGTCTTCCTTAACTGGAAACAATACTCTGGTACATTTATTAGTAATAAAATTAAAAGCTGCCTTGGATTTAAAGAAGAGACAGTGAAAAGGAAGAACTTGTTAAGAACTCAAACATGTTCACTCAGACATCTACGTTACACTTCATTACTTCACAATACTTGTACTTTGGATTTGACACTTCTTGGAGAAAATGGACAATAATTTCCACATGGACAAAATACAGAGAATAGCAAAATTAAGAATATTTTTAAAACCTTGAAACACTGAAAATACGCTGTGATTTCTCATACCAAGGAACACGTAAGTGAACTAGACTCTGTTTTGAAAATAACAGCTTTCTACCATTTTAAAAAAATAGTAATCAGATTTAGTATTTTAGAAATAAATTCTATAGAATATATTCTCTGAGTTAATTCTAGCTTTTCAAAGTATTTTACATCAACTGTCCTGCAACCATAACAAAGCAGCTGATAGAATTACTCTCTAGTCTCAGTGGGAAAGTGTAACTACTCCAAAAGCGTAAGGATTTTCTGCATCATCCTCTTCTGTTCCTGACTTTTTCAGGAAATAACTGTCACAATGAACATCAGTTTATAAAACTCATGAGCTGTAACAATGAGATCCTTATTTAGCAAATGCCTTTTAAAAGGATATCGTGGGGCTGTCTTATGTTTGAGTAAGGACACCTGCATTGCTACAGGACCAGCCTAGACAAGGAGTTTCAACTGAAAGAATTCAGCTGGCAAAAGAAGACAGCATGCAGAGGAGTAAGACTGCCTGCTGCTGCCAAGTATGGTGTTGCAGGAAAACTACAATCTTGCTGCTCAAATGTTAAGCACTAGGCAGGTAAATGTTGTATATTCAACACAGCTTTTATTTTAATTTTTCACTGTGAAATTCACTTTTTAACTTCTGCTCATTAATCCAGTCCAAGGAAAGAAGAGCTCATTTCAGCTGTGTTTTGTGTTAGTGAAAAATTTCTGGTCACTTCTGAGCTGGGCTTCATTTGGGAAATGGCATAGTCTGCCATTCTCAAAACATGAGAATAAAATTGTATTTTACCTTTCTATAGAATTATGTTTTATCACAGTATCTCCAAGTACATTAAAAACCAGAGCACAGAGAATGCCATGACACAACACGACAAAGTCTCCTCTGTCTCAGCTCAGTACTCTCTATCCAGTGTATCACATTTTTATCAGGAACACCTGAACTAATAAAAGCCTTTATACATGCTCAGTTTTGCATACAAATATATGTATACAGTCTTTAACAAAGCAGCTGTGTTTGTGGAGGTACTGCCTGGGAGGCAGGGAAAGCAACACGATCAGTTTATTAGTTTATTACTGAAATAAAACAGCCAGATCAGGTTAGAAACTGGATCTGGACTAGGACCAGTCAGCAATCTAGTGAGTAACAGCACCACCCATCCCACAGAGGAATCCTGCAGCACTTGGACCAAAGACAGGATCCCACTGTTAACAGAGCTGGGGAGCAGCTGAACCTTATCAATAGCAAGTGATAGTTACTATGGAGTGGAACCAATGGCCTTAAAACAAACAAATGACAACTCCAGTGATGATTCAATAGCAGAAACTTACATAAATGAAAAACTGTAAAGCTTTACAAATCGAGAATTTTCTGATCTGAGTGGATCAACTTCTACTGACCAGCTTTTAATTTTAAAGATTTTCAATAGACATGAATTATAGCTATTAAGTAACATTTGCAATTGCTATAATTGTGCCAACAAAATTCTAATTTCATATCTAACAGCAATTAAAGCTTTATATATATATTTAACAATGCACCTTTTTCTAAGAGAGGTGAAGTTCACCTTATAAGCAAAAAGGCATCTGCTTTTAGGTGCTGTTCCAGTAATGGTCTGTGTGAAAATTCCAGTTTATTTCAAGAAAGGGAAATGCTGTCATCATGACTAACTTTTGTGAACAATAATCACAAATATATACTGGGCTTCAATCAGGAGCCAGATATCCTGTAAATTAAGCTGATAAAGACTCTCAGTAAAGTAGATATTTTCACAAATAATACACTGTGTTGATACAGAAGCAAATACTGCTGGTTATCATTTAGTAGCATAATACTTTTATCACACAGAAACAGCCTGCCCAAAAATGAAAGGACTGATTATCAACATGAATATTAACCAGCTGGGAAATGGGGCACAGGATATATTATTATATACCAGCCCAAAAAATAACACTAAAATAGTTTCCATCCCATGACTTAAGCCTGCTTTTCCTTAAATGAAGAGTTTGGGTTTTGTTCTAAAAAAAAAATTATGAGTTTATCTCTATTAGAAAGCTAGGTGGTATTATTAATAACAGCTACCAGGAACTCTCCATGAATTATAAACAGACTTGACTTTATAACTTGCTGTAAGAACTAAAGAAGATTTTACTTTGTATCTTGAGGTCAAATCTTGATCACAAAATATCACATTGCATCAAAAGAGAAGTATTATTAGCTACATTATCACCGCCTAGTCAATTAGGAATATTTTTTCAACTTAAATCTTTAGTCTGCACATTTTACTTTTTGACTCCCAGGAATCAGCTACTTCAAACATGGGAAAACAGTGTATCACAAATGCTTTATATAGTCCCTGCTCCCTCTACCTCTCTCTTACAAGGTACTGCTTGTAATCATACTCTGCAGGCTTTCGAGAATTTGGCTGTATTCACCCGTGGTGGCCCAATGGCATGGAACACACACATCCAAGTACTCAGAAGTTTTTACAGATGCTAATATTACAGAAAACTGGGATCAGAAATCTGTGTCAATGGAAATAGTAAATAACCAGCACCTCAATATTTAAAGCTAGCTGAAAAGTATTTTATAAAGTTAATCACTTACTGTGCTTGCTGATATTATTAAAGGTATTTTCCATGTGAAAGCACAGGGGCCAAAAAAAAATAATTTCTTATTGCTCAGTAAGGGCATGAATAACAAAGCAGATGATTTCATTTAACTTTCCCCTGAGAGAACTACTCCAGTAAAGTGTGTGTGGTTCTCCAACACACTCTGAAGTTGTAGAGCTGCTACTGATCCTCATCCACCGGCCCAGCTCTAGCAGAAGAGATTTGTGCTTTTGGTGCTGGTGTTAAGGGAGAGTGCCTAATTTAAGCCCACTGTTAAAGCAAGACCCCTATACACACTGAGACTTGTTACATTTGCCCTTAGAGTATCTTGAACAGAGTTAATTCTTAAGTGCAGAACTTTAAGGACTAGCACATTTCTCTTTTAAAATCATAGGTATTTGCTGTATGGCATTTGGAGAATACAGGCACTTACCTGGCTACTCAGGCTTAGAGAAAGAGACTAGAGTGGTCTGTGACTGCGAGGAACAGAGGCTGTAGAACTGCTGAGCCAGATAACCAACATGAGTGCACTTTCCCAGGAGATGGAACACGTTGCAAGTTTGGAATCCAGTTCCTAGAGAACTAGACCTTTCAATGCAGTTCATATAAAACATGTAGGACTTCTTGTGGAAACAAGTAAATAAAAAACCTTTCCAGCTACTACATAGAGTAAAAATATTTTGCTAATTTAGCATAAATATGAGAAATCACTTCGCCCAGATTTCATATAAAAACAATTAAGTTAGCTCTTTTTCTTGAAAAGCATATTTTACATCGGCAGTTTTTCTACTGGAGTACTGTACATGATGTTTTAAAGAGCTTCTAACCAGAAGAATCACTGTTACAGAGATAAAATTTACACTGTGTTTACATGCACACTGTTAACCATCTAGATTTGACACAGATAAAAACTAAGATGCTGATCCTTATTTTGACAAACAAGACAGGCCTACATTTCAACCACTTGATGTATAATAAATGAAATTTCAGTATTAGAAGAATAAAAATGCTAAAATAAATTCTGAAATCAAAATAAGGCAGTGCAGAATTACCAGTGCAGAGAAAAGCCGGTTCCTTTGCCTCCTTTTCTAGACAAAAGCAAGGTTGTTTAATAAATTAAAGGTACTTTCATTCCCATTTCACTTAAAAACAAGTGGATCACAAGGTAATGGATATCCGTATGATGCACATGCTCTTTTGCTTGCAGACTTTTGCAGATACAAAATTTCTGAAGCTATTTTTCTTCACTGAATGAACTGTTTCCGAATAAGACCAAATGGTACTAAATTTGAGATACAATCAGAAGTCCACATAAGCCAGTCTTGTATTTAATAAAAATTTAGGCAATCTACACACTTCCACATTTTTTCCATGCTTTATTTAAACTTTGATCAGTAAGGCTCTGCTTTGATAAATTGCATACTGACATATTCATAAACTGGCTTGGGAAAAATGTACAGGTTTTGTTACAGTGAATTTTAAGGTCTTACATTACCTCAGGGTCTGGAGCTATGGCATTTCACCAAAGAGGTTCACAGGTCCCACAGTTCGTACAGTACTGCAAAGTGGCACTAAAGTGCGTAAGTATCTGAACGGTGGCTGGGCTGAAGGTGCTGTGCGAGCTTAAGCTACTGCTCTGCCATTATATACAAGATCATTCTTCTTTGGGGAGGGGGTACTAGTTCTGGAATGCCACTGATTTCAGTTTTAAATGGAGGATTGTCTACCTTTCTCTATTCTAGAAGATGCAAATTCCCCCTGTTTGACTCTTCTGTTTGTGATGTACAGTAAAAGAGAAAATAGTACACTCTAAAAATGTGTTTCAAGATGATTTATCAGAAAAGGTATTAAGAAAAAATAAGGAATACAGGGTACTCCAGGTGAAAAGTGGACATGCTCTTTGTAACTAGCTACGGATCTTCTGCTCAAATGAACATGCTGTTCATTTTTACCAAAACATGGATCTTAAACTACCATAAATAAAATACATACAGTACAGAACAATTAAAACTTTTTTCTTTGTACAGCAGTTACTTTTACATTAAACTTATCATATTTTCAGATATGTTGAAAATTAGGACTCTAAACATGATTATTTCAAACTATCATTTTTAACAATCTTGCACAGGCCCGACAGTCAAAAAAACATGAAGCTTTGATTCAGATAGCTTGGCAGGTTTCACATATGTTCATAGGCAGGCTACTTTGAAATATGTTGGGTGTGTTTTTAACTTGTCTGTTTTATTTTTATCAAAGAAAGGGCTTGATTATTTTAATTTAAATCTGTACATGAACTGGTTTTGTGCAATACCACTGCCAGTGTAGCTTGAGAAAACAAAATGTGTCTGGAACATTTACTGCAGTCCAAGTGTTGTCTGCCTCTTAAAAAAGTAAGTTTCTAGGAAAATCCAATGGGAGTGAATTTTAACACAGGAAGCCAGTCCTAAAATAATTTTAATATTAAACAGGCACCGTCTCTACCACTGGTGATTTGATGCACTCTTCGTGCAGTCTGCTTTTTTCTGGGAGGTTTAGTGAATTCTCAGCAGGGTGTTCTTGCACATGACTGTCACCATTCAAAGCTGAAACAAAGCCATCGTGAGAAGGACCTTTCAAGTATGAGTGAAACTCCACTGGCGGGTGACTCGGGTGACTCGGCCTATGCTCAGTGTATAAACTGTTACAGGGAGCACTGCCATCCCCTTCAGAAGATGAGCAGCAAACAATCACTGAGGGGTTTGCAGAAGGGTAATGAGGGTTGCTAAAAGTTTCCTCTGATTGCCGTGTGTAGTCAACAAACTGTTCTGAAGTCATGTTGTAAGGCACCAGAGAAAGACTACCATTCTTGACAGCATCCCTTTCTGAGTAAGTCTCACCAATCTGGTTAGCAGTGCCAGCAACGTGGTTCTCTATTTGGTAATATAGAGTTGAAGAGTTAGTATAGTATGAGGCATTTTTAGAGTGGTTTTCATGCACAGCAGTTCCATCAGAGTAGCAAAGGACAGAAGGAAGAGGCACCATATCAGCATGGGAGCTCATACTTTCTACAAAATCATCTGCTTTTTCTTCCTCCTCATCTTCCTCCTCATCTTCCTCCTCCTCTTCATCATCATCTGATTCACTAGGGGCTAAACTCTGTGTACTAGAATCTGTAACTCCACTACAAAAGCTACTCCCATCTTCCTCTTCCTCCTCTTCCCCTGGGCAGTCCAAGTCCTCGGCTGACTGGGAATGCATAACTGTAGCCGGGGGTTCAGTTTCAATCTCAAAATTTTCTGCAATCGAATATTCAACTGGATGGGGTCCTGGACTCATGGAACTACTGTGTGCACTTATCTCAGTGTGACAGCCATTGAGTGCTGGAACTTGCTGCTCTCTATTTTTCTCCAATTCAAGTTTCATTATCGTGTGCAAAAAGTGAGTCCGTACACGGATAGGGTTAAATTCGATTCTACCTGCTGTATTGCTACACCCTTCTTTAGTGCAACCGCATGGAAAAGACATACGATCCACCTTTTAAAAAAGAGAATAAGGATTAACAATAGGAAGCAAAAGCCTGGTGACATGACAGAGCCTAGACAGCCTAGAGAAATACAAAGGTGAAGTGGGATTCACCTTGAGAAATGCTGGTAGAATTAGTCAAAGCTAACAATCATTCAGGGACTCAGCCCTGGAGTTTAGCAGTAACTGAGAGAACAGTAAGGGGTTTGGACATGCTCCATGACTGCAGAGAAGGGAAAAAATGATTCTGTTCCATAGGTGAAAGTATTACACAATGGAACAAAAAATAGGTAGCTTTTCAATTTCTAGATCTGCAACAGCTTAACTTCACTTTGTGCTCAAACCCAGGCAAAAGCATTACCAGAAACACCTCAAAGTTTGCTAAAAATCATGGAAACTAGACACTCATTGAAACAAAATTAATAATATACACAAACCTTTATAAAGTTACCAATTGGGCCACCTCAGAAAACAGGAACAAAAACTCCAGTGCATTTTCAAAGGTAATCCAGTCAATTCTAGATGCACTATTGTAAGCTTAACAGACTGGGCACAGAACCTCTATATCAAGTATCTTAAATTTTGAAAATGTGACTGACTCCATGTGTTGGCAAGTTTGATTAGATAGCCTAAGACCTGTGACTTTCATCTGCACTGTAACGCCTAAACATCAAACACGTGCAGGACAACCACGCAACACAATCCAGTACATCTTCCCCACATGTGAAGATGAAAACAGGAACAGCAAAGAGAATACATTATTTAAAATAGCAGAGAAAGTTTAGCTTGGATTTATGAGATGGTGAAAAATGCATTCAGAAAGAAAACTCAGCTGCACAACAGCAACTCAGCAGAACTAGCAGAAATATCTTTTAGGGAACATTTTGGGACACATAAAGCTGACACTATGTAAATGCACAATTAGAAATACCGCTTCAGCAGAGGAAAAATTTCCCTGCTATATTAGCATATACTGTTTTACTGCACAGATTTTAAGTATCATGCATGTTACATAAAGGACAGTATCGCAGAATGTCATTTATTGTTTCCCATGGAGTTTGGACTAAAATTCACATTTGGAGTGTCTGCTAATTGTTTCTGAAATAAAAGGTAATATCCCTTCTCAAATCTGTAAGCTATTTATTCTTCTGTTGCCTGCATCTGCCTGTTTAGATAAAGACCTAAGAGGAGTATGAGGAGCAGAATGATTGTATAAGAACAAAAACACATTCTAAGCCATGTATCTGCCTAAAATAATTCTAAATATATTTTAGGAGATTGAATTTGATTGCCCACTATATATCCTTAAAAAGATGGCCTTAAAAACAGGCTGGACATCCACAAGTGTTATTGCCTAATACCTAATTTCTAACAGTTACCACTTCAAGAACAGAAAGTGAATATGTGTACATGAACACACCCCCTTCCCCCTCCCCAGACAATTAAATAATGACAATAATGTAGACATTTACCTGACATTTTATGCCTGCAAGACTGCAGGTGCAAGTTTCTGGGTCACAGAACACACGGCAGTCACAGCCACAATCCTCTCTGGACAGGCGGATGGCTCGCAGCTCGTGCTTTTCTTCCACGTCGATCTTCTTAACTCCAGAAGCTCGCAGCAATGCCCGCCGTTTTTTTGTAGGCAGGGGTTGGAGAAAGAAGTACTCATCTACTTCAGTGTTGTCTAGATCAATATCATCATCAGAAATGTCATCCAGAGTCAGTGTATTGGCTTCCTCAGATTCCACTGTACCATTCTTTGTCATCTGTTGCACAGAACAATTAATAAAGTCCTTCAACAATGTTCACACATACAGCATGTCAAAGATGTCAATATGTGAAATGTATTATCAATTTACTAAGCTGTGTGCAAAAATGCTGCATGACTGCAGGAAGTTGCCGGAAATTATCACAGACAGATGACCAGGCATTTATTTCATATTTAGCATATTAATTAAGTACACTTTTTTAACACCAAGTTTGTAATGAAGGTAAGAAATTATCTGTTGTTTATTTTCCTAAATTTACTGTTTGCCATTAGCTGCTAGATCTCATGCCTTTCTGAAATTCTAGTCTTTTCTGTATTGCTTCAAAAGATAATTTTTGAGACCTTAATTGATTCCTTTCTCTGAGCTCTCTGAAATTCTTAAATATCCCTTCTGAGACAGCAATGATATTACTGACATGGCTTCAGATTATGATGCATTACAGGTTTGTAAAATGGTATATTTTATGTACTGCCCCATTTTCTGTTACTCATTTCCCCTTACAGTGGTAAAAGAGGGGGTAATGGTTCCCTAAACAGTTCTACAGTTCTACCTGGCCCTGGGACAGATTATTTACACCAGGTATTCAATGTATTAGTCCAATATGGTAGGAAAAGCAACATTAGAAGTCATCTTTTTTCCTGTACATTCTACAGAGAGAGAGATGTAAATCCACACAGGGATTAAATGCATCCTAAATTAGCTGCCTGAAGCTAACACCTCACCATGCACACAACTCAGCCTGAATATTTCAATCCAGAATGGCACTCTTGGTTATATCTTTTCATTTTAAGTTAGCAAGGTAAAACTAAGAAGAATGCAGTCATATTTTTTGATTTGTTTGTTTGTTTAATATATAATAGGGGAATGACCTACCTAAGAAATCTGATTTCTCTGGTTTTATATACCCACGGCTCAAACCACTCCTTAAGCAGATCACTGTTATTTAATCTAAGTTTGAAACTGTGGAGGGAGTAAAATTCTAATCCCTAATTCTTTAATTACTATACTATTGTTTTAATTAGTGTTTAATAAAAATTAACTTTTAGGGCTGTTACCCATGAGGTGAATGCTGTAACTGGTCAGCACACAAAGGAGCCCACAGAAACATACCAATCCTGTCACGTATTTCCCCTCCTCCTGCAAATCTTAACTACTTTGCTCCACAGCAGTAGAGCATTAAGGACTGGCCTCCAGAGATGCCACGTGAATCCAGCAGGCTGGAACATGAAATGTGTGGCATCAGCCAGCAGTTTGCCATTTCAAAGCACCATAGCTCCTACTCCTTTGCAGGATGATTTCCTTGTTGTCTCCTCTAATTCTTTTTTCTTCCATTTTGCCACACAAAGAACAAATGATTTAATAAAAGGAAAGAGTCTAACATTTCTCAAAAAAGTAACTGGGTAACTAGAGGGAGGAAGATTATGAAAAAAAAATCCAGAACTTCAGGGGAACATTAAGCTCTCTTGACTGTCATAATATTGCTCATCTGAAATAAACTTGATATGTAGATGGGTAAATTTCCTCATAAATCTAAAGGTTAATGTCATAACCACAGAACAGAGGCCAATGAATATGTGAACCCTTTGGGTGAAATTCAGCCCCACTCAGAAAACAGGAAAAACGCAGGATGGACATCTCTGCTTTGCCCTCGTTGGAAGTTATTACTTACAACTTCCCACAAAAGGAACCTACTGTGTCACTGACCAGAGAGCCTTAACATCACTAGTCTCATGCTAATGTTAATTTCAGAAGACATTATGAGTAAGCAATAAGGGCTCTTTCAGGTAATTTTTTGTGCTTACTCATGTTTTCTCAAGGTAATCTCTGAATACCATGTACCTTTCATTTGATAAGATGGCTTTTACATCCAGAATTTTCACACTCTGCTGCTAACAAGTGTTTATGCTCCTGCCAGCAATATTTACATCAAAGTAACTTGAAGACAATTTCACAGTCTTTATCTGCTTTTAATTTAGAGGTGTTTCTTATTTGGCTCTTTGCTTTTAGCAACTAAAACAATAAACAGTACTTAATATTATGGAAACTCAATTTCAATATATTCCTGTATTTTTATCTTTTTAAAACAGGTTCTACTGGAGCAAATACTTTCTACCCATCTCTTTGCATATTTTAATGCAACGCACAAAAAAAAAATCCCAGGGAAATTGACATTAAACACCTGAAAAAACCTGAAAATGTTACTTTCTATTTGCATAATAGTTTTCATACAGAAAAACTTCTTAGTAAACTCATTTTATTCCATGTTCTCATTTTCTTCATTTATCTGTGATGAACAGTAATTTTTAATGCAAATCCTGATAAGTCCATTTTCATTAAATGAATAATAATTATGCTGACGTAACTGCTGACACTGTCACCTTAGAATGTCACATTTCCTTTTTATTCATTTAGAAACTATGTGAATGAGTAAGCAGCTCTTCCATCTCTGTAACGAAAAATCAGCAAGGCCCTGTTTTCTTTAGCAAACAAAACATGCTCAGTGCTTTACAGTGACTCTTCACTAATTCTGCAAGTCCTGGATTTTTTTTCATGTTTGAAATTTTTTTTTTTTTCAAACTCAAGCACATAATCAGGGATGCAACTAAACTGAGGTTAATGGATTAGTTAAAACAGGAAGCTTTCTGTTGTCTATGTTTTTATACATGCTCCAGATGAAGAGGAATATTTCACTCTAGTAAAAGATTTAACACCAGTAAGATGCAAATAAGGAATGCAAATAGGGCTCTGCTTATTCACTGAATACTTATGAAGAGATTTTGCAGAAGCTTAATAATCATCCACTCAAATAAGTAAGTGGGAAGATGCAAAAACATGTATTTGGAAAAAGAGCAGAGAGTATGGTCCCCAAAACAGACTGGGCTGAAGTGAAACAAGGCAATGAAGAAAGGAGATCCATCCCAGCCAGGAGGAGGGTTAGGAAAAGATGAAGAGTCAAGCTCCAGTGCATAAAGGCTAAAATGCCTCATCTACTCTTCCAAGAGTAAGATCTGTGATTTTTCTAGATTTACTTTCTAGCTAAGAAAAGAAAAGTGAAATATTTGTGTGCTTGACTATTCTTTACTCACTGCACTAGGGATTCCTCTCTTTGAGTTGATTCCTGGAAGTCAGCCAAGGGATCTAGAGCTAGTCATCAGTTACACAGCATAGTTCACACCTGATGCTCTGAAAATCCTGCGATGTGAGATATTACAGGTAAAACCTGTATGTATGTAATGTAGTGGTAAGTCACTAACACTCTACTAGCCTTTGGTTTCCAACCTGTCCAAATATCTATCTTTGATTTGCCTTTGTCCTGAGTGGTTTTATGTTTGTTCTATGACAGTTCCAATTCTTATGAATTTTTGAATAATCTATTTAGCTATGAAAAAAATCCCCAAAACAGTTAGGAGACTGAAAACATTGAGTAAAAATGTGAGAATCGTGCATACTTCCTCAGACCCTGAGACACAGAATTCACGGATTCATAGTTCATTCTATGGAAAAAATTCTTAAAGGCATTTCTGAAACTTGGAGGGTGCCACTTTGCTCTGCACAACTACAGAAACAGAGATGTAGAATCACAAAAGGAAGGGATGTGCAGCACAGAAGCTCAGTTACAGTTCTAAATATTGTTCACTTTTAATTACAGGATTCACCTGAAAAAATAAAGTACACAATATATGCACAAAGCACAAAATATATGTAACACAATCCATGTCACAAAAAAACAGAAGTTCTGCCACCAGTTTTAAAGCAGCAGAAGGAATACACTCCCTTTCCCTGTTCTCCTTTACTCAAATAAAGACTTTCTTTCCTCGCCCATGCTGTATTCAAAAGGAAAGTGGTATTGGGAAGCGGGTCCAAGGAGGGCCAATGGTATCCTGGAGTGCATCAAGGAGGTGTGGCCAGCAGGCTGAGGGAGGTGATCCTGCCCCTCTGCTTGGCCACATCTGGAGTACTGTGGTCAGTTCTGCCCTCCACTGTACAAGTAAGACAAGGAGCCACTGGAGTGGGACCAGTGGAGGCCACAGAGATGGTTTGGGGTCTGAAGCATCTCTCCTGTTAGGAGAGACTGCAGGAGCTGGGCCTGCTTAGTCTGGAGAATAGAATACTGAAAGGGGATCTCATTAATGCTCATGAAATCTCAAAGGGGGTGCCAAGAGCACGGTATCAGACCCTTTTCAGTGGGGCCCAGCAGCAAAACGGGAAGCGATGCCCATAAACTAAAATAAGAGAAATTCCACCTCAACACATGGAAGAACTTTTTTACACTGAGGGTGGCAGAGCACTGGAACAGACTGCCCAGGGAGGATGTGGAGCCTTCCTCTCTGCAGACACTCAAAACCCACCTGGACACATTCCAATGTCATCTGCTCTAGGTGAACATTGCCTTGGTGGGGGCTGTTGAGCAGACGATCTCCAGAAGTCCTTACCAATCTTAAAAATTCTGTGATCCTGTGAAAAGTAGTCAGGATCTGTTCTGACTAGCTAAACTGATATAGCTGGTTAATTTATCTGATACATTTCTTTAATGGACATTCTTTGGTGAAACAGTACAGACAGACAATCAAAAAAATTGGTATACTGCAAACAAAAATATTTTAGTACCACTGTTTCCCAAATTCACTCAACTTGGCCAAGAAAAGAAGCTCCTTCACTTTCTGTACTTATGTTACCACTCCCTTCTCTAATAGCCTCATTCTCTTCCTGGACTTCCAGACTTCTGCTGGACACCCTGTTCAAGGCTTACTCCCACATTATCAGCTTTTATTATTCTCTCTGTAGAACAAGCCCCCCTGTAAAGCACTTGGAGCACAGCAATGACAATTACAAGAGAACTTGGTATATCAAACAAAAATGCATCTCCAGTAAAATTAGAAAACCCCAGGAAAACATCTTTTTCAACTGAAAATGGAGCTCACAGAAGGTGAGAATGCATTAACGCACACACCTTGGGCCCATTTAGCTCTGACACTGTTCATTTAAATCAGGGCAAAGATCAAAGTCTTAGACAAGTTTTACCTTTAACTTTAGGGAGTTGAGTTTTTCCTCCCTTAGATGCTCTCTCAACATCTCTCGGTGAAGCCTCTCCTGTTCCATGGCAAACTCCCCCAGTGTATACTGGCGCACACTGTTGTGGCGAGTGGACATTCCCAGTGTGCTTCCCCCTTGGCTGGGAACACTGGTGAAGCCTTGCCTTCTCGTGAAGTAATACACAGTAACACAGTTAAAATGGACATTTTTTGTTCTCTTCCGCTTCTCTCTCTTCAGGATTGAAGATGCTGGAACAGAGGCAGATTTCAGTGTGAATGGTAACTTGCAGCCAGGCAAATGTGTTAAGGTAAAGGGAACTGCACAAGTGACAATATCCGACTACACAAACACCGTATTCCAAAGTGAGAATAATGAGGAGATAAAGTTAGAAATATACTTGGACAGCAAAACTTTTCTTTCCCATCACATCATAAAAATGTTTTGTCCTTTTAATGAGAAAGCAACCAAATTCCAGAAAAAGAAATCTTTTTGGGTACCACCACACAGATTGTGATCCACTGACTTGCACCTCTTCCAATCCCTGCTAACAAAGTTGCACAAGGCAGCAGAGATCCACATTGCTACAGCACTGGGTCACACTGACAGAAAAGATGAGTATATCCTATAATCTAATTTGTGATAAATTGATGTTGGAAAAACTATAAAAGCAGAATGTTTAGTTTTTCATACTGTCTCAAAAATTCATACCATCATCATCACCTCTGAATGGAATAGAAATAATTCTGACTAGGAGTCAGACCCACTTTGTTTTTCTTTACCTTCATCCTTCTTTCTGCTGCCATCCACTGAATACATGTGTATCTGTGTGTATAATCTAATGTGTAGAATTCTGCCAAAAAATTAAATCTAGTATTTTCTAACTCTTTTCTAATTTCACTCACACCTGTGCTCAGGTTTCTTAATAAGCATACAGAGCACACAGAGAAACTTGTTTAAAAACAAATGCCAAATTTTAACTGTTTAATATTCTTCAATTGGTTCTACAGACATTTAGCAACTCATTCCCATGATACTGATGTATTATTTCTCACTGGTAATAGCTGCATGTCTTTAGAGGAAATAAAAAAAGACACACAAATCTTAGAGAAAGGTAAGGGACACTCGTTGATTTTTAAGATGAGCAGTCCAATTTATTTGATTTGTTGTAAAATAGCAACAGGTTGTTGAGAATGCAGCTTATTGCTTTGCAGTTTATAGGTAACAACTGCAGGTGTGTGCAGGTATGAATGAGCGACTTCATTGTGAGAATTCAGGCAGTAAAATGATTTAAAGGGTGCCTAACCACTCTTGAGTGACTTGGAATCATTCCATAAAAGCAGTAAGAGCAACAAGACATACACTGATAATCTAGAATTCCACCATTTCTTGAGATGGGATGCACTTGGCCTTCAGGTCTGATTTTGTAACAGGTCTGGTTTATTGTCACGGGTAAAACATACTTCAGGCTCTATTGCTGTTATTATGTTGTGAAATGGTAATCACCACAAACATAAATCCACAAACTTCTACATGAAGAAAAAATGTCAAAAGCCCTGGCAACATCTACCAAGATATGTGAAAACCAAGTATATTAGAAAATTAAGCCCTGTATCCAAATAACAGACAGTGAATCTTACAGACCACAGAATTATTTGTGGCTCACTGAAACAGGACTACTTCTCCTAAGTACTAGTACTAGTAAGTTGCTAAAAGTATGATTTGCTAAATAAATAACAAGCACTTCAGACCTCCTGCAGGTATGCTGGATTTAAATTTAAAACAGCTAAGTAAGATCAGGTTCTGTTACTCACATGCTCCAGTAAAGTGTGTTACAAAAAAAGATGTAGGATGTACAAAGGGAAATCAAAAGACAAATTCTGTTTCATTAGGCATGTTTAACTGGCATCCAAGTTGAAGCAAACCTCCTATCAATAGAGCTTGTCAAAAATGTTTATAGGAAGCCTTTAGTGAGGGAAGAAGGTATTTTATTAGCAGACTAGCTGATAGGAATGTGTCAATTTTGCATGATATTTAATATAGTTTTAATGTGCTGTTATTTTTCATACATACCACAGTTCCAAAACAAAACCACCTTTTATAAAACCAATTTTTTAGCATTTGTAAGATGCGTTAATTTTCATACTGAGACATTCTCCTTCAATGTAACATAAAAGCAAATACTCTAAATCAGAACCTGCACTGCCAGTGTGCTCTAATACATAAGAAAGTGCATATTTAAAAATCCCTTTTTCTGCTGAAGAAGGTATCAAAACAATTCTGGGGTGTATCCAATTTCTGATATAGCAGTATCTATGTTACCTGGACCTCAAGTGTATGATGCCTGTATTTCAGAATAAATACTGACAGCTACTGAAAGGCAGGCAGCTTTTCCACCAAATAAATGAACCAGTTATAAATGAAACAACTACTGTAAAATACTCAAGGAAAGAAAAGGAAATCTACTCTTGAAAAAATACGCACAGATACGTTTCATGAAGAAATCAAAGGTAATTGCACTTGTAAATCTCAAAAGTTAGAGAATCACACAACCCTTTGAATCCTCATCTGTAAACCTGAGTATCTATGACACAAAGTCTTTGTTGACAGTAATCTAGTTTAGATCTTAGCAGTGGAACTCCTGACAGGGCTGCTTCACTGGCAGGAATGAAAAATGCTGCAATAAAAGCACTTCTGTTTTTCATGCCTGTCAATCTCTTTATGGTAGAGATACTACTTTCATACTACTGACTAAACATAAATAAATGACCCTTAAGTTTTATTCACACACTACACACTAACATTAATAGCTAAATGAAACTAAGCAGAAGAGTCTGTGATGTAGTTAATCCCAGATTAAAAAAAAAAAAAAAAAAAAGAATGCCATCTCTGATAAAAACTAGATACCATGAATGAGCTTTTACACTATGTGCATTTTTGCCCATGTGTGTGCATGAAGATTTAGAACATGAATTTCATGCGCTGCCATACATTCATGCCTCAGTTAAGACTGCAGATGTCTTAAAGAACCCACTAATGCGTGTCTTCAATTTCTTATAGGTCTAATCAGTTTCAGTAATTGAATTGTCAATGCCATACCATCAAAGTTGTTTGTTTGTGGGTTTTTTTTTGATATATTACTGATTAAAACTGTGTCAAAATAGAATTAAGCTGAACTTCATGAAAATGTTGACATACAGTAACTGCACCATCACCATCAGGGCAAATTCATCTCTAGATTGAAGACATGTATGAAGACAATGTGAGAGCTGACATGCATTTGTTGTAAATGCCATTAAAGTTTGTGATGTTATTTTTCAACATTATAGTTGTGAGTCACACAAATTGTATGTCAATCTGCAATTAAACGTGTATAAACATTCAGAGTCTTCAGAATGTTTTTCTGGAACACATCCTATCTTTCAGTAGAGTTCATTAAAGGGCAGAGTTAAGGCCCTGTGAAGAACTCCACGGTCATCTTCTGAATGCTACTGTCAGGAGAAGCTAGAATATATTCATATTTATGTGAATCTTGTTTACAAGAACAGATCTGGCAGAGCTGCAGGAGTTTACAGGATTGCATTTGATTACTCAAAAGCACAGATTAGAATGTCGGTGAGGTGATGTGAGGATTGTGACCACCTCAGCTACCAAGGACACAGAAAGAAGCGCAGTCAGCACTGCAAAGCGCTGTGTTCTTGCTCTATTACACTTCCTAAAAATCTCTGAGCAGAGGGCTGCCTTGATGTGAGTTCAAAAATATTATTAGATATTGAATGGAAATGCTGAACATTTTCCAATGTCAGGGACAAAGTGCTCTATACCTGATTCAAATCCTTTACTTCAAGCCAAACAAAACAGAACTACTACCTTATCAAGAGTGGGAGGCATTTGCTATTTCCCATGCACTGTACCTTACACAGTATGTTAAATCTGCTGGAATCACTGCTAAGGACCCTGCTTAACTCAAGATAGAGCAGAAGAACACAGAAAATACATATGTTCTGATCTATCAGAAAGCATGAACATACATACACCCACAAAATTTACTGAAAATTTGAAAAATTGAGGTTTTTCATACTTAGTCATCATTTATTTCTTGCATCTTGGTAACAGATATCATCAGTGGCCCATCCAACTCCCAAATCCCATAAAAAGTAATTTTCTAAGCGGGAAAATCAGTATTTCCACTAGAAGTCCAATGTATGCTTAAAAGAACCACCCAAGTTTCATTTCTATATGAATAAATTATAATTGATGCAATAGGTGAGCAAGAGCAGTAATGCTGGCAGGCTGAAACAAGGCTTTCCTGACTTGCTCATATGTGCAAGGCACTGTGCAGCAGAACTGTCCATTTGCCTTTCAATATCCCCATATCCTCATTTTCCAAGCTAGGTAGGGAAGCTACAGCAATGTGAAACCTGTGGAAGACACAGCACTTCCTTCTGTGTGTTTCATGGGTGAAACTGAATCCAAACCTCCAACTAAGAAAAGCACTTGCTGAAACTGTATTCATCCATCTAATGCAAAATCTGCTTCCTAATTTTATACAGTCTTGATAGGAATGACATTTTAAGCTCATCATGTTTTTCTAACATTTTTTACCCAGAAAACTGGTAGTTCTTTGATTACAAAACTTAAATGATCTCAGTTCTGGCTAACTCCAACACATAAGCACTTTCTTCTGCTGTCTCAGCTATTCTCTGATGTCAAAGACACATTAAAATAAATGTGAACCATATGGCTCCCCAGCAGATTACTCACGCTCCTGCATCAATGAGGGCAAAGCAATTCATTGTCACAAGTGCAGAAATATCTTAGGCACGTGAAAATTTCAAAAGGCTGGAAAAACACATGTGTGAAGCAGCCTTTTGGATTAAAGCTCTATCTTAGACCAGTGGAAATGCTGCATTTCTTACACTCTACTACCCATTTGTCTGCTTTTTACATACTCAGTGTCATATAAACCATTATGGCAAGAAGGATTAGCACCATTCTCCACCTGCTCCATGATGTTTCATGCAGTTTCATCAAGTCTAACACCACAGAACAGCAAAACCCAATCCCTCCTGGTAATCCAGGTCAGAACACAAGCCAGCTTGCTTCCCAACCCTCACAGAAAGGAAAATCTAGGAAAAGGTTGTATCCAGAGATTGCTTCTACCTCTTTCTCTTACCTTTCCTTCTCTCCCATTGTCTTCCAAAAGGTATTTGCTAAGAGTCTCCACACACTTAATTTACAAGTTTTCAACCCTGAGAGATAGAACACTTTTCCTATATGCAGGAAATCTACATTAAGAGGAAATCCTGTGACATAAAACACACCCTCCAAAAGAAATGTGTAGTCTTCAGGACAAGGGAGGTATTTTCTACAAGAAATTTGAAACTCGAAGTCTTGAAGGGAACTGCATACTCAGTTGTGTATCAGTGGAAACTTGAGAGAAAAGGGACAATGCTGTGGAACACCAGCACCTACCTAGAGCACTTCTGTGCTCTATCCTTCCAGTAGCTTCCCTTAGGGTAAAGTCAAAGCTAAATTCACCTCACAGGAGGAGCTGGATGGGAATGCTTGCCTAATGCCAGAATTATTTAACCTGCATTTGAAAAGGTTTTTTTAAATTACTGATTCACAGACAAGTCTTACATGAATAGAGAGGATTAATTTGTATTTTAAGCATTTACCTCACTCTCAAGAGTTTTGTCTAAAATCTCACAGAAATGTTTACAGTAATTTCACAACTGTAAGGTGCACCAGATTATAAGGCGCACTTCTGGGTTGTTGGCAATTTTCCAAACTTTGTCCATATATAAGGTGCACCAGACTTTTTTTTGCAGCGAGGATCCGCACGCAACAAAGTAATGAATTAAAAACAGAATCGCGCGATCGAGGGGTTTACTGGCAGGTGCTCAATTTGCAAACATTTTTCACAGATCGGCGTAGCCTTTAAACGCAGCCCCAGGCACCCTCCCCGTGCCACGGGCCTCGGCACTCCTGCCTGCCCCTGCTGCCAGCTGCCGTGGCTCTCACGGCTGCCGTGGACCCTTGTGGGCTGTCGCGGCTCGGCTCGCAAGTTTCCAAACTTTGTCCATATATAAGGCGCACCAGATTAAAAGGCGCACTTCCAGGTTTCGATCAAAATTTTAGCCAAAAGGGTGCACTTTATAGTTGTGAAATTACTGTAATTGTTAGGATGAATACTGTAAGCTGAAACTTGACCACTGAAACTTCAGTGACAGCTTGAAGTTTACTTCCTCAGCACCCTCTACCTCCAGAGTCCTTTTCTGTGACATTCATCATACTAGTCCAGTTTCTCCATCCTACAAATATCATCAGCCTGTGGGGAGAAGTGGAGATGGTTAAATGCTCTCTGCCTCATCATTTCTTCTAAATGCCAGCTGCTGTTCCACAGATGATTATTCCTGACCTTGGCCCCAGCTTTGTGAGGAGTAAAGTCCTACCAGGGATCCCTGTAGGAACACCCATGCATAATAATTGCATTCACTGAGCTCTCCTGTGACACTACAGGCAATCCTTTGTCCCATCCTGTGTGTGACTTCTGTGAATGGCCATTTCATACAAACACAGCCACCCATTCAGCTGACACTTTGCGTTTACAAACATATTTTATGTATCTATCATGAACATCTTTCTGACAAAACAATTTTGATGTTTTCTAAGCCAACAAAAACATAATGTAGGCAAAAACTGTCTCTCTGGTTGTATTGTGTGCAAAGTCCTCTAATTTATAACAGAGAACTTATTAAAAAATATAGAAACATAATTACTTCCACAAATAATTTGAAAAACTAGTGTGAGCCTGCCTTATAACTCCTCTTTTCAATTTTTAACAATTGTCACCACAGTATTCCTTATTCCAGATGAAAAGATGCTGTCATGGTATACCCCGTCTTGTCATTCTGTGTGAGTTTTAGCAAAGACATTGCACTACATTTCGCTGAATTTATTTGCATTTCTTGCTTTTCAATGCTCAGATGAGCTGACTAATTTTAAAATCAAATACAAGAACCTCTCAACCTGTTAGCATTTCATAACTTGAGTCAACAAATAGCAATAAGAACACATTCTTCATTAACAAGGGAATTCCAAGCCTGGCTGCTGGCAACATAAATAAGTGCAAGATGCCATGAAAAAAAGGAATGCCTTCATTTGTTACACATAAGTGTTTTCCCATAGTAAACCAGCACTTCTAACTCAGTTAGATTTCCATCATTAAACAGCACTTAAACGTACAGCTTAAGTTCAAAGTTCTGGTAGTGTCTTGTGCTATTGACCTTACACCAAATAAAACTTTATCCCTCTATAAAGACAATTCAGAAGCTGCACCTTCCTGAAGAGTTCATACCTTCTTTCACGCTATGCATGGCCACATAGATGAGGCAATCTCAGTAAGCTAGCAGCTCTACAAACTTCAAACAGTGCTTTACAGGGCATATGGAAGGAACTGCGACAGGGATGTATTTGTGTTTTTAAATTCCTCATTACCTTTAACAGACAAATCAAAAGATGGCAAGAGCACTTAGAGACCAAAGGGTTTTCTCAGAGCCCTCAGTGACATGCCCCATGCCTAACGAACCAAAGCACATCCAAAAGTACTCTAAAGACAGTACCCTAATTAGCAGAATAACAGGACCTATGATTATGGCCACAGGATAACCTTGCTCACGACAGCAATAATGTTAATGGCACTAGAGAGAGATAAGTGATGGAGGGTGTCAACCAGACTGTGACAGCACCACCTCCTGTTGGTGATTATCACTTATCAGCTAAGCTGCTGCTAGCTATCTTAAGTGTCACTGCAGGCAAGGAAGAGAAGCAAAGTTTCAGTTACATGACACTGAAGTTGAAATGGCAGAGGAAAGCAGCAGCCCCTTATGTTTCTTAAGAGCTGCATCTGTGATTAATATTCTACGGGGAGTTATTACCAGCACCAAAGTGCAAAAGACAGGCTTTCACCAAGTCCCCACAGGTATTTCAATTGCATGTGATTCTGTAGTTACAGTAATTTCACACTGATAAGCCACACCTATTTCACTGAAGAATTGAGCTGATGCCCGGAGTGCGGCTAATCATCAGGTGCAGCTTATTTATGGACAAATTCCGTGGTCTTCCAGGCTACCCAGAAGTGTGGGTTATAACCAGGTGCAGCTTATGAGTGTGAAATCACTGTACATTTGGGTATTCCTCTATTTTAGAAAAAAACCACCAAGCATTTAGAGGCAGATACCTCACCAAGGCAGGAAGAATCACAGAATCATCAAATTATTAATGTTGGAAAAGACCTCCAAGATCATCAAATACAATTTTTGACTGAATACAACCATGCCCTTTAAACCCTATCCTGAAGTGCCATGTCTACTTGTTTTCTGAATACTTCCCAGGATGGTGACTTCTCCATTTCCCTGGGGAGCCTGTTCCAATGCCTAACTATTCTTGCAGTGAAGCAATTTTTCCCAATACCCAGCCTAAACCTCTCCTGGCACACTTTGAGGTCATTTCCCCTTGTCTGTGAGAAGAGACTGACCCCCATCTTACCACAACCTTTCATAGAGCTGTAGAGAGCAATAAGGTCCCCTCTGAGCCTCCTTTTCTCCACTGCTGCTCCTCACAGGATTTATGTTCCAGACCCTTCACAAGCTTCATTACCCTTCCCCGAGAAGGGCACAGCTGAGTTGGAATGTGGAACTCAGTGCTCCTCAGTACACATAATTTAGGAATGGTCAGGGTGTTGTACTGACATCTCAACAGCAATTCCAGGTTTTTCAGCTTGCTGTCGAGCAGACAAAACACAGCAGTGGGGTGCCAGAACTGAACAGGGAATTGAAAGGAGCTCAAACAGCATGGTGAGTGTTCCAGCCCTGTATTCTGTGTATGCCTAAATCCTGACTAATACTGTACATGCATGCTTGCAATGCTACTTGAAGATGAACATCCTTCTTTCTGATACGAAAGCAGGGCTGTGAAATGGGACAGGCATGTGGACTAACTAGTAATATGCGCTGGCATCCATCAAAGTAAATCTTCAGTGACTAATGACCTGCTGAATCAAACTGAAATTGCTTCAACAGAATGAGAAAGGTAAGTAAAATACACAACAGGGATATATCTGCCAGCAGTAATGAAGGCACTCCATTGCCATTTGCTAAGAGATTTTAAAACGTGCACATCTGTAAAAATACACATCTAATCAAGAAAATAGCAAAAGTTGCCTATTCTTTATAGACTAATTTTTATGTACTGACCCAGATGCCTGCAACTTAGGCTAGGGATTTCTTAATTTCTTCTTGTTGCTGTCTTTATTTGTTTAAATGGATATATTGTTAAAGAAACTCTGCATTTACCCCTGTGTAATAGTCACAATCAATAGCCCTTAGGGCCATCTCAATCATGTGTTTTCTGCCATCCCACTACAGGGTTAATTGCTGAGAACAACGTTATCTTCTGGTAGTTCTGCCCACCTGAATGATCCACAGTGGCTGTGTGCCTCATTTAGCTGACAGGTTAAACTGACTTTGAGACTAATGGAGCAGAATTCTTGCTAAGCTCCTGTTTATCTGACCCAATACATATAATTTCAAGGGTTGTGTAAATACAGGGATACATCCACTGTGCTAGATGGATTTATATACAAACTACCTGCTTGCTAAAGTGCTGAAGAGGTTGTAGTTACAAGCAATTTAGAATTATCTATTTGTCAAGTAAATTAGGAAAAAACATAAGACTTAGAGGACCATGTTAGCATTTTTTTAAATTCTCAATTTAAGAATTAATATATAGATCTTGATGTTGACTACAGATCACACAACCCTCTCCCCCTCTTCCAGTCTGTAAAAGAGAGTTTATAGTGAACTTCATATCCACCCATATGAAAACAGACCAGAAAAAAGACAGTACACAGGATCTGACAGTGTCTCACTAAAAAGAAGAGAAAATGGTATAACATGTCAGGAAATAGCTTAGGAAGATAACCATCAAGGAGGTATTCAGGCATGTAACAGAGGCAGGGAATCTTGCCAGCCTTTTTTCTGCACTGGCTCTGTTCAGTCTGTTCACTGAAAAAGTCTCACAGAACTCAACCTTACATTTAGATTCAAATATTCAATTTAGAAAAACTCTTGTCTCTTGTCTTTTGTTATGGAAGATGAACGAGTTTAAAGCATGAACAAAACACCTTCCAATGTACACTGTTAACAGTTTCGTTAGTATACATTACATGAGCACGCAATTTTCAGGTGAGTATCACAATACCTCTTAAGTAATATAGGGGTTCTGTATTTGATTTCTTGGAATTTAGGCTGGTGCATCTCTATTAAAGACAACACTTTTTAAAAAATACTGTCAATGCACACAACCTATTTGCTCTATTTCTGTATCACCAATGGATATATATAGATGTATTTTTTAAAAATGTAGTATGTACAATTTCTGTATGTGTGTGAGTGCACACATAGATAAACATTTATTACTCTGGACATCAACATCTCAATTAGGTAAATCATTATTCAGAACTCTGAAATACTAAATTATTTGTTATGTCAACTACAATTAAAGCTTATTGTTACATACATGTATTCACAATAAAATCCTGTGGGTGGGGGTAACTGATGCAAAAAGCCTATATTCAGTCTGTGATGAATGATCAACTAACTTCTTCAACAGATGCAAATGTTAAAGTAGCAGTATGCAGAAAATACTGTCACCAAGATATTTCTAAATACTACCAAAGAGTTTAACTGGGTCACTTACTCGTTTGCGGCCTATTCAATAAAATATGTCCCCGCACTGCAACTTAAGTATCATATAGCAACTCAAGAGTGTTCCATATGAACCCATTTCGAAAGTCCTGTCCCTCCTATGCACAGGAACATTCCCTACTAGCCCATTCAAACTACCAGCATCAGCTGGTGGATAAGTCAGTTTTAAGAACATTCATATCACACACTACAAACATGTTTTCTAGGCACATCCATACCCCTCAGTTACATGGACCACATTCTGTATGGGCAGCAACGAGGAGCCTCACCTACTCCCTGGCTCACAGTTTTCAGGAATAACTCCATAGAAGAGATCTAAATGCAACAGAGTTCAAGGAGGCAAACCCCTGCTTTTTAGAAGATGCAGTATCAAGTATCATAAACTGCAAACATAAACTGTAACTTTACCATTCCCAGAAATAAACGCTGCAAATGTAGCTTTGCTAACTTAAGACCAAATTCTTATTTGTTCACAAAACTATTGTTAAGTACAGAGACATCCTCTGGTACCTGAAAAATAGAAACTATTAAAATAATGTGTACCATTCATCAGTTCCAAACTGGAAAAAGAAGCTTATACTGTTTTTAGAGAAGAACTCTCACCAATACTGTACTACAGAGAGCTGACAGCTGCAATACATTCCACTAAGGAAAATAAACAAACTGAGCTAGGAAAAGAAACAAACTACACTTTCCCTACAGTACCCGTTAGAAATATTTTGAACATAACTCATAATATTAACTACAAACAGCTACATAATTCAACTAGCAAATAAGTAGGAGCTTCCAAGAGACTTTAAACTTTTACAACAGTGAGACAAGAAGTCAAAATAATGTAAGAGTATTTCACTAAGTCGTTTTGA
>VRYO01002782.1:14720411-14922338 GCA_009812075.1 Sialia sialis
GAAACTACTGTACCTGTTTTATGATTTGTTCAATTAAAAATCATCCTACTTATCTAACCGCAACATTCATTTTATTTTAAGAAACAGGAATAATTCTTTTGGTACATAGTTAATACTTACGGGTAAAATGATTAGAAGTGGACGGATTGACACTATCTCCACTGTCAGCGCTTTCACTGCTGGAAATGTCATCATCTGATTCTCTCACAGAAGAACAAGGTGAGGAGCCATCAACTTCTTCAAACTTCCTCTTTAAAATTCCACTCATCGCTGCAATGCTGTCACATGCACCTGTAACAGGAACAGAGGCAATGAGGCACTGCAACATCCAGCTGCAGAATATGCAATCATAAACTCCAAGGTAATTTTTATTTCAAAATAGCAGTAAATTGCCACTTCTAGTCTGGAATAATCATTTAATATGAAATTACACATGAGTAATTAGGATAGTGAAGCCATAGAGAAGAAAAAAAATCTTAAGTCCTACTCTAACTTGACATGTACAGAGATGATTATTTCACTAGAATAATCTCTAATGGGTTGCTTTCAGGGAGTATTTTTCCCACTATGTCAACAGCATCCCTATCTTCTTCTAGGTTATCTAGGTTATGTTGTGAAATTTCAAACAAAGAAAAAAAATTATTCACTTGGTCCCTCCCTTGGCGGCCAGAGGAGGAAGCAATATTCACAATCAGGGATGAAATTAAGGAGAAATTATCCTGAACACTAGTGTTCCCAATGCTGAATATATGTGATGTAACCAGTGTTCACCCTTTAAGAATTCCATCTGAAAATTCTAGTATCACAGACAGATAAAAGACAGTGAAGGCACAAAGACCATATACGAATTTGTGCTCAATAAACACCTGGAATTCAGACATTAGCCACCACCAGTTAAAGGTACCAACTGCCTTCCAAACATTCTCCTTTCCCAGCCACCATGGGTTTATGAAAGGCAGGTCACTCTTGACTAAGATCTCCTCCTATAACAAGGTGACCTGCCTAGTGGCTGAGGCAAAGCCTGTGGATGTTGTCTATATGCACTTTACTAAAGCCTTCGGACAATGTTTCCCACAGCATCCTCATGGAGAAATTAACTGCTTACATCTTGGATGGGTGTAAAAACTGACTGGCTGGATGTCCCAGAGAGCGGTGGGGAATGGAATTAAATCCAGCTGGTAGCTGGTTACTAGTGGTGTTTCCCAAGGCTCAGCTGAGGCCAGTCCTGTTTAAATATCTTTATCAGTGATCTGGCAAGGGGATCAAGTGTCTGTCCCCTCAGTCAGTTTGCAGATGACAGTAAGTTGGGCACGAGTCCAAAGGCAATGAAACTGGTGAAGATCTAGAAAGTGACTCATGAGGAGCAGACCTCATCACTCTCTAAAACTCCCTGAAAGGACTTTTTAGCCAGGTGGGGGCTGGCCTCTTCTTCCATGTAACAAGTGACAGGACAAGAGGAAATGGCCTCAAGCTATGCCAGGGGAGGTTTAGATCAGATATTGGGAAAGATTCCATCAAGGAAAGGGTAGTCAAGCATGGGAATGGGCTGCCCTGAGAAGTAACTCCACAGTCACATTCCTGAGGTATTTAAAAGACATATAGATGGGCACTTGGATACAAGATTTAGCAGCAGACTTGTCAGATTAATGGTTGGACTCAATGATCTCTGATGTATTTTCCAATCTAAATTGTTCTGTGATACCAAAATTAAAAAATGAAATGCCTAATATATTCCTGAGGCTGAGTAGAATATTATAAAGCTAAGTATTCAAGCAGAAATTTAGCAGCATGTCCTGGTTGTAGCCAGGACAAGGTTAAATTTTTGCGGCAGCCCAGAGAGGGCATGGCCAGGACACCGAAGGTTATTCTATACCTCCTCACATCATTACTGAGGGCAGGGGGAAGGGAATCTTTTCTAGGGATTAGAAGTTCCTTATGGTTCGAATTCCAAGCCAGAGGGAACAGTGTTTTCTGTTGTGGGTTTCCACAGTGAGCAGTAACATTGCTTTTCTTGTATTCTGTCATGCCCTTACTGCTCCTTTTTTTATTTCATTGCCATTTCCAGTAAATGGTTCTTACATCAACCCATGATCTTCACTTTTATACCTCCAATTCTCCTCTTCAGCCCACTGTAGAGGGGAGGGAGAGTCTGGGAGTGAGGCACCATAATTTGGAGAGTTTCTGTGGGAGCACTAAACTGGGGAATACTCCTCCTAAACCGTGACACAGCAGAGGTGGAAATATTGCATGAAATTAACTAACTGGGGAGAGATGAAGAACAGCTGGAGCCTGCCCAGAGGATGCACAGCTGCCACCATCCTGCCTGCAGCATTGCAAAGACAAATGCTCCTAACACTTATCTAGGCAAAAAGTTTGTTTTGGGATTGATGACAAACTGTACTTGTCAGGGATACACAATCCAGCACTACAGACTTGACAAAGGTTCTGCTAAATCCCACTGAAAGCAAGAAAAATAAAAAAAATATTTGCATTGCTCATGAAACAAAACTAATGAAATCTCTTCAGCTACCTCTATAGACGTATTCTGCTCCTTCCAGGAAGCTGAACCAGATACCCTCCAGAACTCCATTCCAACCAGCATTTCTATGGCTCTGTGTTTAAAACCACAGCATATCTGTGAGAAAGCTTGCAATAAGCTGGGCTAAATGGCCACTAAAGCAGACAAGGTTAAGGCAGAGATTACAGTACTAGCCAAAACGTTTAACAATTAGCACATTTCAGGGTTTTGGCTCAGGCCACTTCACGCTCTCCTGGATAACGCAGGAATGAAGCAGGTGCCAGAACCATTCCCAGCAGGCAGGCTGGAGGAGGGCACCTGGGTTTGGCAGAGACCTGACAGCTCAGCCATTGTGGAACAGAGCTGTATCCTGGCACTTGGCAGCAGAAGCCAGAGAATGCTGCTCCTAGCCCCCATTGTTCTTATCTTTTCAATTAGTACAAAGGGATGTAGCCCCCTGTTCTGACCATGTAAGCACAGCACTTCAGCAGGCTCTCTGCTATCTTTGCTCACACTTGGCCTCATACTAAGTAGTTTCAATGTCTACTATGTATTCTATAGCTTCCTTCAAGCCCCAACACGTTTCTTTCCTAGAAAAAACAAATGACCCTGTGAAGAGAATTGCAACCTATCAGCATAGTATGAAGTCGTAACGATAAAAGTAAGTATATGAGAAGTAGCAAAATTTAAAAAGTGAAAAAGTAATAAGGAAAAAAAAAAGAAAGAAAGAAGTAGGACTCACCAGCTTAGAGAGTCTGTAAGACTAATTCAAAATCATAATTCCACAACACTGAAGCCTGTCTATATGAAATCCACAATTTGAGGTGGCAAGAACACAGTGGTTTCTTCCCAGTGCAACAGAAATTTAGTTCTAATTACCTGTTTTGCTTTGCTGACAAAGCATTTACCTTGCCTGCCAGCTCCCAAGCACAGCAGGAGGGATTTATGAGCAGGTTTAAACTTGGCCTTTGTAAGTCAAAACTAGAAACTGTATATACATTATACAAGATTTTTATGATATTATTAAATTACAAGGATTAGAACAAAAGTTTTATAATAAGGGAGTTCATTCCCTTCTTGAGAATCAAAAGCACACATGTGATTGTACCAAGTTTAATATCCTGTCTCCAGCATTAGTCACTATTTAATGTTTCAATGGAAAGCAATGGGATGCACAATTCAGCCAAAACCACTGCAGATACACAGCTCTGCCTCCTCACCCTTGCAGCCAATTTCCCCTAAGCATGAGACTGAAATGACAGGGCGCAGCCTCTTTGAAATTCACTTGACTTGGTCTCCTGAGGCAACAAGTTTCTTATTAGTTTTCTGTGAGAAGAAAAAAACCACAACAAAACACATCTTCTGAAACTACAGCCACACCCCCTTCAAAATCACTGCAGTTTCAATCTCTACAATATTTTGGACAGCAAGCAACAGAAAGGCAGCAGTGTCCAGCAGCATGCTGTACTAGACAGAAGTACTCAGGTACCCCCACAAAGTGGAGACAGCTGAAGGGAAGTCACTGAAACCTTGCTTCTGTATTACAGTGGTATTTTCATTTTGGTAGTAATTACATTACAAGGGAGGCAGAATGCATCTGCTGATCCTGCACAGAATTGGGAAACACTTTCATATTTGGGGGGTGTGCAGGAAGGGAACGGAGATGGAGACACAAACGGAACCGCACGTTAAGTTCCGCATCCCAAAGCTGGGGCATCTGTCCAATGGCTGCAGTTGCTGGAAAGCACCTGGCATGTTCCTGCCTACACACTCAATCTCACAGCTGTGCAACCCCCAACAGCTGCCTCTGGGGAGCTCCCCAAAGCCACACAGCCTCTTGCTGACACTTTTAATGTGGAAACTAAAGCATTCATCAGCAAGAACAAGGAAGAGAAAATGAGCAAGAAACTGCTCAGGTCTGGAAACACTTGAGCATTTGTTTACTCTTCAGATTCTTCCCAATTCTGAGTTAATAATCTCCAGAAAAAGATGCAGATTCCCACCAGTTGCAGCTTGTGAGAATAATATAGAGGGAGCACTGGTCCCCAGTACAGCCAACACTGCCTGCTCAGGGAAGTGGTGCCATATTTCCTAGGGCTAGAAAACAAGAACAGAGGGAGTGATGTGTCATCTCAACAGGTACACTTTGGCACCTCACAGCTACACCTGCTCAGACTCCCCCCTGCAAGGGCACAAGGACATACAAATGGCTGATTACTGCATGCTGACTGAGCAACAGCTGCTTTCACTGGAGTAACCAGAAACTCTGAAATTACTCCAACGTCCTTGTCATTTGTCATCCTCAAACCAAAAACCCTTTCTTAGAAGGCTCTGCCAATCTGTCACCAAATCGTCTTCTTCAAAATCACATGAGGGTGATTTTTCCAGGGTCTCAATTTCAAGTTCCCCTAGCATAAAGGCCTACTGCCCATACCCAAAATCACAGAAATTTGAAATGTCTGAATAAGTTCCTGTTGAGGTCTCCCTGGGAGCCTGAAACTTTGTGTTCTTCCAAGTAAGGTGTCCAAGAACAAAAGGATAATCTATTACGAGTGCAAAGCATGTTGAAAAGGAAAAGGGACAGAAAGGTTGGGAGCAGGCCCAAACCCATGAACAATTGTTTATGTGCCCAAAGGCTGGTAAATACAGTATAGCACCTGTGCCCACCCTCTCTGGACTATGAATCCTGGCATTACTTTCTACACAGCAAAATGGTCTTCACCTAAACAAAGAATGAGGATGCTCTCCACTAAGCTATAGCTTAGAGGCAGCAGGTATTGAGTAACAGACAGCTCTCCAGCAGCTGTGGGTGGGTTTCTTAGTTGTTCTGCTGTGTAAATTAACAGGAGACCCATTCAGCAGATCTTTACAATAAAGATGTTTTGAGAGGAAGAGTGATCTATGCTCTGCTCTTGAAAGGGAAAGCTGACTACCTCCCTTCAGGAGCAGGCACTGGGCTGTGACTGAGGAGTACAGGGAGCTCCAACAGCACAAGTTTGGTTCCATGATGAAGGACAACCACATAGACATTGGGGATTAAAACATTTCTCTCTCAAGCTCCAACTGCCTTGCTTCTTACTTCAGTAAGGGGATGTGACTTAGAGAATACTCCTGAAACCTTACTCAGAAGCAAAGACCTGCAGTCCCCAGTGGCCACAGCCAAACCTCAATACAAGAGAAGAACCATTCCTGCTCAAAGAGCCATTAGAAGGACAGGGAATTTTACAGCCATCTTGACACTGCTAGGAAACATGCATTCCCCCCTATACTCTGCACCTCTGCATCAGTAAAACTAGTTTTGCTGGCCCTGTAATTCTGCCTTGTCTTCAGATATGATGGGATTCTGAACATGAACTCCCCCCTCCTCCCCACTTCAATAAAAGGAAAGTGAATTCCCTTAATTTATCATCTGGACACCTTAAAATCAACTTTTCTCTCTAAACAGCCCTCATTGCATCTCCAAAGCATTATGGTTGCATATCCCAGTTAATGCAACATCAAAATTACAATTTCAATATCTAGTCAGAACTTCCCTGTGAGGAAATACACCTTAATGTACTCAATACTTGCATTAATTGGGAAAGCATTAACTCTTGGGATAAGGATTACATAGTATTTAGTTGTAGCCTACATGCTTTCTTTCAAAAATACTTCCAGGCATTATGACTTCAAATGCAGAGTAAGTGTTGTGAAAATGTCAACAATGAGACGGCCAAGGGCATGGTCCAAAGAAACAGCTACAACAATTTAAATGGCTAAACAAATAAAGGCTAAAAGTCAAGTCAAGGGTAAAGATATAAATTCATACTGCCTCTGGCAGGAATCAATTATGTTGCCTATTTTGACCTCTAAATGGGTTCTTCTGGAGAGGGAACATGAAAAGCTTGCTCTCACTCTCTCACTTTTTACTTACAAGTTATGTGTGTATGTTCCACATGTCTAAACTTAGCAAAAATATTTTAAAAGGAGAAAGAGATAAACTTTTTTATCTGTATTAAAAAACGATAGTTAAAAATTTTGCAACTGTAGTGGTTGAAAGGCATTCTCACTCCAACAAACATTACTGAGAAGAGTTTAAATTCTTAGTAGAGACATTTTGAAAATGTCAAAGATGTGCCTTAAAACACGAAAAAATTGCCTAAATTAGTCGTTTTTTGAGAATAGTAATATAGACTGAGTAATACCACAATGAAAGAAGCAAAACTGAAGGAAAAAAAACATGAGAAGGGGTTGCAGCAAAATACTCCTTTCCTACAGAAGTGGGACAAAAATCCTGAGTTCCAAATTTCCTTCACTATTTAGAAGAAATATAAATGAAATAGTGAAGCCATGTCACTGTCACGATCCCTGGAGGCCAGTTGTAAAGGAGAAGGTATACAAAGCAGATACAAAAAAATACAGGTGTCGCCAAAGCTGAGTGTTTACCAGTCAGAGGTACATCAATGAGGTTCATCTACGTCTCTGAACATATAGCTAAGATTTTGCATTAGCTCAGCTCACTTTGAACAAGCAGCACCATCAGCAAAAGCAGATCAGCTGTACTAATACACGCAGCTTTTGAGCAGAACTAATCTGTGGAGCAGAACACTGCCTTCACACAGACCATTTGCAGTATCCCTGTGAAAGACATCTTTAGATTCAACAGGCATCTTGCTAGTGTAAATACACATTGCTTTGGATATCAAAATAAATACACAGCAGAGGGTCATACGATAGGAAAATATGCTATTTAGTAATTATTCTTAACTGCAAATTCCATTGCTCTTCTAACAAGATGTTCTTTTGTCAGACACTGGTAAAATTTAATTATGTATATACATTTCATGTACATGTTTACTATGCTCTAACAAATATTGGCAATAAATATTCACCACAGAGGTGGCATGAAAAAGGGTCTTAGCTTATTATGCACCAAATGCTGTGATAAGACCTGCCTGTGCACAGCCAGCAGCCATTTGTGTTTCAGTACTGCGGCAGCGTTATACAATAGACATGCTCAGCACGTTCCCTGATGGACACTGCTTCAACTCAGCCTCCACATTCCAGCTTGGCAGATGATTTTGTCTAACCTCATGCTTTTGCCTTGTCACATCCACTCAAAAAAGGCACAGCTACAGGACTGCCTTCTCCTACTCCTGTGCAAGTACTGACAGATCTGGGTGCTCCAGGAGTATCCAGGTTCAGTCCAGGTTCAGGGAACACACAAAAACATTGTGGAGCCCTGACACTTCAACAGTCAGATTATATTTTTTCAACTTCAGCAACAAGACATTTAAAATTCATGGTATCATCTTTGGTCTTTGCAACGACTTACAAGTAACCAATCAAAAGATTTTTGGCTGACGGCTTTTAATTTTTTTCCGTTTTTTCCTTCTCCCTTTTTTAAAAAACACCAAAAGCATAAAAATGTCCCATAACAGCTTGTTTTTAGATTTTTAATAAATGTTGACATTACAGAGAACATAATTAACCCAATTCTCTAATAAAATCACAGTGTGTGCACATTTTTAAGACACCAACTAAATATTTAGCACAGCTATTAGTAGTCATGTAAAGTTACAGACTGGCTTCTCTGGTAGCCCAAAACTCTGTTGCTATTTTGTACTATAAAGCTGAAAGAAAATGGCAGAAAGCAAACAGCTGAGAAAATACCAGTAAACGCATTTTTTTCATCAGCAGAAATATCTGAGAAAGACTGAAACAGGCGCCTAAAAACAAAAATCATTTTGGTCAGCAGGAGCCAACATTCAATTGCCACCAATGAAATAAATGTAGCTCCATGGCATGACAGTAATATCATGACTTCATTCAAGGCATGGCCTCAAGTAAAGCCAAAATTAGTAAGAACATGTCTAAGTGCATCTTTCTCCCTAGAGAATAAAGTCAATAAAACTATTTGTACTGGAAAATATAAATTATTAATATCTACTGGAAGGCTGTGATGTTTTGAAATTACTATCTTCAAAAATAGCTTTATGGCTATAATAATTCAAGCTTTCTATCTAGATCAAGGACAATGCACAACCAAAATATAATGCCACAATCTGCATCTTTCATGCACACACAAGACAGTCCTAAGTAGGCATTCAGGCCCACAAAAAAATGACACAAAAATGAAAGATGTAAAATTGCTATTTGTTTCTAGGATTTGCTTTCTGACTTTGTACCATACATGGTGTATCTATTCAACTCGGATAAACAATACATTTATTTTTAAAAACCTGGAGATTTTTAGAAATAATATTATTCACAATTAAATACTAATGAGGGAAATTCACCAAACCCTGCCCCCCATGCAACAATGCAACAATTTACTGAATGCAGGAAACAGTGAATTCATACAACACAGCTGTGAAGTTTTCTTCTGCCACTGACATATATGCACGGAATTGACAACTCACCTTCTCTTCTAAGAAGAGCACAAGTAAAAATAAGCTACTCAGCTACCAGCTAAAAATGAGCAGAATTTAATTTCAAGTTTACAAAAAAAAAAATCTGAGAAAACAACAGAACTTGATTATTTATGGATTTGTCTCTTCTGGATGGATTAACCAAGGCACAGTATGAGGGCTGCTTCGCTGATGCTCTTCCCCAGGGTCATCTTGATGTTTAAGCCTTCCTCTGTGTGGTTACTTTGATAATCAGAGTCTTAGTCACAGTGCAAATGTTTTTTACTGGTGTGAACTAGCAATTTCTCTTTCCCTTCTCATCATCCATTTGCACAACACTTGAAGAAGACTGAGTGCTTCTGCTTCAAGCTCAGTTGATATGAGCTAACAAGTTAAAAAAAATATTAGGAAAATATGATTGACATATTGAACAATATGACAGGCACAGAGAAAGCACAAGTGCATAAACTTAATTTCCTTAAGAAATAAGTTTAAAAGATCACCGACACTGAGATTTCGAAGTCCCAGATTTAGTGACCACAGTATCATAGAATAAGATTTTTTTTTTTAATGAAGGCAGACAAAATATCTGTTATCAATAAACTAAAACGTTTCTCTGTTTCTCCATAATTTCAATAACTGAAAACTTCAAAAAGGATTTTAAAAGCACATATTCAATTATAGGCAAAAATTCCAATAGTAATTTTCTATTTGTGGCCGGCAAAAATTACCATAGGTCCTTACTCACATGTACATATGTACCTATGTACAATCAACACAAAGATACCCAAAGGAAGGACCTATGGTGCTAACACAACACTGCAGACCACAGTAAGACTGACCTAAAATTACATTCCTGGTTGTGTTGAAATTGAATGTTGACTGTCTTCACCTTTTTTTCATACTAAAGACAATTGTGAGTTTATGCCTGTAGTGACTTGTATACTAATAAACGTGTCTAAGAATTCTTTTCAGTTCACTTTATAATTCAAAGCTGAAAAGTTCACTAGAAAGCTGACAGAAGAGCTACAGGTCTAATAATAACTATGTACCCATCCAATTCCCAAGGCACTCTTGTCACTGAGACAGTGACAAATAGAAGCTGAGCAGCGAGCCCACTGCCATCTCATTGCCTGACTTGTAAGCACCTTTTGACCATTCAGTACCACTTCAGCCACGGGATTCTGCTGAGACAAAAGTTATTATCTGCCCTATACTCTCCTGAAAAGCACCGGTGTGAAGGCATGTGGCTTACACTGCCAACCTGAGGTGTTTTTATTTTTTTATTTAATATATTTTGCTTTATTAAATCTGTGATCACTGTCTTTTCCAAAGGAGCTAAAAAGGTTAATACTGTGCAATTTCCACATTTTCATTTCACTGTTGAAAAATGTTTGTTTAGAAGTAAAAGCGGGTGAGAAGGGCACAACAGTAAACAACTGAGCAACTTAATTGAAAGCTACAAAGTTAAACCTCTGGCTGCTCTGAAAGTGAACGCTTCAATAAAGACTCTGGTGCAAGAAGACAGCAAAACAATGGCAACTCTGCGAGTCAATTCCCCCCTGAGTCATGGGGTTTCCCTCCTCGCCCCTAAAATAAAATATTTATAAAACAAAAACGTTTGCTTGCAAATAGCCTGCTCAGCTGTCACAGTTCACGGTGGAAGTAAGCAGTGCTGTCCACAATCAAAACAATTAACAAAAACATTTTGTGGCTTTCAACATTTTTTTGTTTACCCTATCACCCCCACACAAATGGCACTTACTAGAGATGACTATCGCTTAGGAAGTGCAACTAAAAACATTTGCAACCCAGCTTCCGTTTAACATATTCATGGTACATTGAACGAAGACTTCGTTCAATAGCGACAGAGAACAGATTTTAAATCACTGAGCACTTCATCATCAAATTCATATCCCTATTCAAAAACCCAACCTGCTCCTGAAGCCAGCAGCATGCCAGCCTATTCCATCATTCCCGAAGGATCAGCCAGGTGCGCCTCAGGTGGGACAGCCACAGCCACTGCACACCCTTGAGCACCCTCCCAGCAGCCCGGGGAGATGTGTTTGAAATGGAACCTTCTTCCCCGAGCTGGGGTGCCCGGCAGGGCTGGGCTGGTGTCCCCCTGCCCCTGCAGAGCCCGTGGTGGTGCCAGAGCGGCCGCAGAGACAGCGCGGCTGCAGCTTGGGCTCTGCATGCTGCCTTTATCCCCCCGAGCAGAACAGACCAAAAGCATCACTCACATAACAGTAATGCACAGAAACGATTTGCCAGAATTGAATAAATAAATGTAATGAAGGGGCAGCATGCTAATGAGAGCTGCAAATACCACAGAGACTTATTTACTCTACAGCCTTCCACTACACAACGGTATCACTGCTTGCATTTCCTCATCAAAATCCAACAACTGCGTGAGATGCTGAAGTTACAGTCGGTAAATGATGTTGTAGCTCCTGCCCGTATCCCTCAGAACGACTGATGAGGGTCAGGCTCCATACTATGCAGCCCACATTTCCTACTTCACATTAGACAATGGCATAAATATGGAAATCCCTACTGCTTATGAAAGAGCAGGATACAAACCAGCCCAAAATCAATCAGGACTTCAAGTTATATATTCCATGAAATTATTTATGAAGTACTAAACAAAAGCCATGTATCTTTTAATCCAAAAGCCTGAATGCAAATTGTCCAATGCATTTAGATGCTAGTTTTAAAGAAGTATCCTTGCTTATATTTTTGTGTTTAAGCATAGAAAAAAAATTAAAAACTCAAGCAGCTCCTCTTCTTTTTATCCTTAACTTCACAGTATGTAAATTGTCCAGTTACACATATTAAGTGAATTTGCCATCCAATTGTTATGGCAATACAAGTTTTTACTCCTTTTCCCATTTTTCCTATTTCTTTGTAGGAAAATAATATGACGTGATGGAAAACTGAAGGACAGGTGCTAAAAATGCAAACCTCTTTTGTAGGGTGGGGAATAAGACTAGAGATAGGGGAGCTGTAAGAGAGAATTATATGCAAATGTGAGGGAAGAAAAAGGCCACAAATTTCCAGTTTGGTTTTTATTGTTTCTGTATCAATTACTCACATCTCCCATCTTTCACAAGTTTCATTAGAATACTGTATCCATATCTGTGGAGAGATGGAGAAATTAAAGACATGCTAATTATCTCAGAGCTGTTTTAACCTAGTAAATATTTTCGGGTTCTGCACATTTGTAGGTGAGTTGTATCTGTCTTTTATCTATACTCAATTCCTTTTCCAGGGTCAAAAAATCCTACAAAAGAGCAATGAAGCAGCAGTGATCAAAAGCCACTGGTAGGACTTCAAATGGTATCAGCATTTTAAAGATGTGATGGCGTTTGGGGATATTTTATTGAGAAAAGGGCACATCTCTAATCAAGTTTTCCTCAGCATCATATCTGGTTCAGAGCAAGGACAAAAAGAGATACTGACAGACAGCATGCAAATGTATCCTTAAGACATCTTTACCAATGCTGCAATATATTATAACTGCTTGCTTCAGCCTGACTTTCCACCTGCTTGTGCAAAGGGAAAACTGCTAAACTTCAAGGTTCTGTTACTAGAAGTACATTTTAAGAGGAAGTAAAAGTTTTAGATGAGACAATCATTTGTTGCTATCTCAGGGAAAATATTTAAGCTTTGGAATTAGTTTCCAAACATTTGCCACTATGTACTCTAAACCATGAATTACATGTCTTTAATTTATATTGAACTTAAACTTCATTTAGTCAACTATTGCATCTACGCATAGCAAGATGTTTTACAATAAATGTAAATTCCTCTGATAAACAAAGGAGACAAAAAACAATACAAGATATAAAGCAAACACTGCATCCTTAAACCAAAACATGGCACACCAGATTTGGGCTCCTCAGATCCAGAAGTAAATGAAGACATATAATTAACACAAAACTTCAGTAACATGAGAGATCAAAATCACATCTCTGATTCCAAAATGCCGGATACATACATAAAGATTTGGTGCTACTTATGAGTTTTAAAGACACTCAACAACTACCATTCAAAGTGCAGCACAAAAGTTTTACATAAACCACATTTTCAATAGAGTTTAGATAGGGTAAAGAAAAGTGTGTCTTAAAACTACCATAACCTGGTAGCTTCAGAAATTTTTTCTTTACGTTTTCTTAGAAAACATGATACTGGGAGTGTTTTAAAATATGAAGAGCTTGATCCACAGGCTATTCCTTCTTATATAAATAGACAAGACAGGTGTATTTCAAAGTTGTGATTCCATTGTAACAGTGGGAATGCTGTTCTCCAGGGATGCTCCTGTTGTTATTTTGCTGCACACTGTTAATTTTATCTCTGTATGCATTTACTGTAAGTATCTAACTGCCTCATAAATTTAAATTTAAAATCCACTGTACTCATTTTAGACAAATATAGTAATTATATGATAATTGCATGACTGTATACTGCTATATTTTCTCCATTTAAATTAGCATAGAGCGACATGTTCAGTGTTATCTCATTCAATGTTACGGTACATACTGCAGGTGTTACTGCGATATTACCAGGGTTCTCTGTTAAATAAATGAATAGCTGCACGTCAGTATGGTGAAAAAGTACTTTTATATATCTTTTCTGATCTATTGTCTAAAACGTGAACAGGCCTGTGTTCTGAGATGCCAAGCTGTATCAGGATTTCAATATAAAATAACCTTTTACAGGAGAACCGTTTTAAAGCACGGACTGCAAAGCACCGTCGCTTAGGCATCAGCAATGTTTGCAACTGGGAAATGATGCCCTTAAGGCCAAAGCACATTTCCGACAGTCCCAGCCACCGCGGAGGCCGTGGCGGCCCCGCCCGGGCCCGTGTGCGGAGGGCAGGAGCGGGGGGCAGCAAAGGGAGGGCACACTATGGGGGGCACAATGCGGGGATGACACCGGCGGGGCGGTTCAGGCCGCCCGTACCTGCCCGCGCCCCGCCCCTTCATTTGCATGGCCCGGCCCCGCCCCGCCGCGGGGCATGCTGGGCACGGTCCCCCGCCCCTCGCCCCGGGCCCGCCGGACCCGGGCGGCTGCGCCCGCACCCCCCGCCCCGAACCGGGCGAGCGCCGCCCGCCCGCCGCCACGGTTTCCTGGGAGACCCGCTGCCCCCGCCCGGCTGTGCAGCCGGAGCCCGGGCTCCCTGTGCCGCTCTGCCGTTCTGTAATCACGGACGCGGGCAGCCCCGCACAAAGCGAGCCCTGCGGACGGAGCGGAGCGCAGCGCTCCAGCCCCGGCTGCGCCGCGCCCGCAGCGCCGGGCCCTGCGCCTCCCGCACGGCCGCGGCCACAGAATAAACGTGCTATTTATAAAGCGCATTTAGCTCCCTTGAAATCATAACTACACATGAAAAGACGTACTGTTCTCTACATTTCGAGTTTTGTTTATTTCCCCAATCGCTTTTCAAGGGCTCCATCTCCTTCCTGCTGAAATACTCCCCAAAATTCAGCATATCTAATTTACGATCTTCAGCACTCAGAAAAGAAAGGAAAAAAACCCCAAACCCATTACCGTAAAGAGATTTAAGGATTAAAACTTTCACATGGTTAATTTCTACATGATGTGAAACCACCAAGATTTTGCACTCCGTAAGACATAGGCCATAGAAATCTTCGTGAGCAGTTTTCAAAAAATAAAATAATTATGTATAATTAACTAAGAACTACTATGATAAATAATTACCCGAAAAATAATAAAATATTTTGCATGAATATTAGAGTGAAATGCATGCAGAGTGTTATAACGTATCACTCCCATGTGTATACAATTACATTAAAAATAACACAAAACACCACTTCCAAAAATTTCCAAGAAGAATGTGAGGAAAAAAAACCCATGTAAGTGCACTGTTAGATATGCTCTAATGTTACATTATTTTTTTACCAAACACAGACACTACAGATCTCCTACTGAGAAAGAATTAGTCTCAAATACATAGCAGAGTAATAGATTGTTGTTACTAAATATTTTATGATATTGGTAAATGATCCATCTAGCATAAATTTAATTTTGCTTGCTATCCCATTTTTCATGCACAATTGAAGTTTGAATTGCATAGGAATAATGGTAAAAACATTTTTACAAGGAATTTGATGACAGAACTTACACAATTTATTTAGCTTGGTATCACACTAATGTGCACCCTCCAATCCCACCTTACAAAATGAAAAAAACCCTGGTTTTATTAACAATAAAGAAATAGCAAAAACCCCATTTATAGTTAAAACACTGAAGTGTGTGAAGAATCTATAAAACAACTGACCTGTTCAAACTGTTGTTTTTCCAATCCATGCACTGTTTTTATTAATTAGGACCCAAACCAGATTGATCGTCATTTTATAACGTTTGACATATTCACTGTCTTCCCACTTCCAGCAGAATCTTCTTAAATTTCCCAGCACTGTGTTTTATTGCTGGTACCATATGCTTTATTGTTCAGCTACAAGAGCTTCACTCTGCACAAAGACTCATTACCTACTGCTTGCTGAGCAGCTTCGGGCTCACTGAGGCTGCCTGTGTGATCACATGGGAGTTTTGTCTGAGAAAGCCAGGCATGCCACTGATTTCACCGGCTACGGATATTTTTATCAGCTGAGGTCTACTATGAGGAAGGAATAACAAATTCTAAGGATATTTTAGTTCATTAAGACAGCAGTTGTTATGGAAATCCCATAAACTTTTTCTTTTTTTTTAATTATTATTATCATTCCCACTGTAAGACTGGTCCAAGAAGAAATTAAAGGGATTTGTTAAAAGTATTTTTTTCTTACGGGGAGTGGCACAAGCCATGCATTGTCTGCATCACTCTGCACACAGTATACACTGAAATTAATATTCCAAATAGGTAATATTTTGCCAACACTTAATCTGCCAGTGTTTATCCTTTATGTGGAGGACGAGCTTCCAAATGAAAAACCGTACCTAAGATACAGTCCCTTAATTTAAATTTGTCTCATCAGTCAAGGGCATTATCCTGTAAGCTTTGGTCGTAAAATGAGTTTTGCTGGCTTCAGGGAGGCTACTCAGGTGAATAAGAATTGGCCATTTGAGCAGAGATTACTCTCAAATGCAAATGACAAATTATGTAATACAATGAAGTCTAATCTCTTCTTGGTAATAGTTGGTGATGCTCTGAGGTTTGTTTTCATGTGTCTGTGTGAGCATGCGTGTGTTTGGTTGGTTGGCTTGGGTTTTCTTGTTTATTTTAAGCAAAAAAAATATAAATTTAAATAACATTTTATGATGGTTAAAAACTTAATATTTACCCGAGTATTTAATATTAGAATCGCAAATACCTAAATTCAAATTATGAAAGCCCTTACAGAAAAAGGTAAATACTAATTATTTTTTTCACTGATCCATTATCAGTATCAGGGTTCCATACTAGAATATTTGGAGATGGCATGATTCCTACTACAGAGTGAATTCCCTGAATATTTTAATTTAAAGCTAGCTTTCTACAAACAGCTAGCGATGATAAATGAACATCTCTCCTCCACCCTGAAAACTCATACCAAACACGTAATTATTCATAATATTAACATTGTAAAGATGCAGCTATTCTACAAAACAGTCAATTATCTCTAGAATAATTCAGAGCATTTTGATAACATGAGATAGCAAAAGAAACTGTTTTCTCATTAACATTCCACAGATGAAATACCTCCTTATTCTATTTAAGATCTCTCTCATTAGAATAAATGACAGCTTGTAGCTCATGTTGGCATTATTCTGGTCCTATCAAAGTCAGTGGAAGTTTTGCTGCTGATTTGCATGGAAGAAGGGACAAGCATGACAAACAGATTCACTCGCCTTACCGTGTTGTCATGCAAATCAATGACAAAACTCATTTCTTTATTGTTCTTGGCATCTTGCTCGGTTTGTAATATTAAGGTTTCGTAACAGTTGATATGCAGTCTCTATGATTATGCTGAATTATACAAGATGTTTAGTAAAGGATTCAGAATTACCCACAGCCCAATCCAGTAATGAGTATCTTCTACGCTCTCACATTCATTTCAGTTTGTAAAAATGCCATTATCAAAAATGAGTGCATTTTGTAGTTCCACCGTTTTCATCCACCCAAAGACACGGACCAAGCAGATGTTTTGTGGCTGAGGACCTTCCATGTCTCTTAGGCAGGAAACACTACTGTGTGTACACAAATGAGAAGAAATGCAAGCAGACTAGAAGCATTGCTAACGAACAGCTGGTTTAGCTACAGCTATGCATATTTTTTTCCCCTGGCGATACCACTGATGATGTCACGATGCTCATGTAGGAAGACATAAACAAAAGGCAGGCATTTTTGCTGCAGTAGCACTAGGGGAAAAAGAAAACCCAAACGTCTGACAGACAGAAAGAACGAAAACTGGTCAGGAAAACAGTACTATTGCCACACTTTTCTGTGTTGTTATGTACACTATGGAACACTCCTCAAATCCTGAAAGGTGTTACAGGAAACATGTTCAAGGACATGATACAGTTAAACCAGTTAGCAGCAAAGAGTTGTTTCTGCAGGAGACAATAGAAGCAAGCAGTCTCCATGCTGAGAGGCACCCTCCGTTAATCACTTCTTCAAGGTTGGTGGGGGGAGGGAGGGAGGCTTCAATCCTCCATAGTGGAATTCTGAATTTCCTAAATATAACTTGACATTTTTAGGTAGCTAAATTATATTCCATCACATCCTCTCTTCACACAGGATTACTAAATAGAGGGAAGTCTTTGTGTGAGCCACATTACTTATTTTCTGCCCAAACATACTACCGAGGAAGGGCATTTTTGCCACCAATAAAGGGATTATAGATCACCCAAGAGATAAACAGGAGCCAAAACCTAGGCCTCCCTTGTCACTGCACAGAAGGAAGATGTTCAAATGAGACAATGCTTCCTGATACACCTCCTGTAACAGCCAGGATTTCTTCAAGAGAATCCAAATTCACCTCTCCTTGAAACAACAATGGGAGAACACAAACACTTAACAGTCTCTTCCACTCGGGGTCTCCCATGGGAGTTAAGGTAAGCAAGGGCTCTCTTTTCTCGAATAAAAAGTTCTTTGTGAATCCAAAGGGAAACAGAATCAAGAACCTGTAAATAAGGTAAACTGTCAGATCCTACATCTCCTTTGTACGAAAAACCATTAACAAAAACATTCTTATGCTTTCCCACTTAACAGAAGCTACAGCAAAAGTGAACTGGCTAAGGAAATTTGGACTCTGAGTAATCACCATCATTAGTAATAATAAGTAATAATTTTATAAATTTTGGTTTATTCTACTCTATATTTAGACTTGAATATTTTATAAAGGTTATATGCACTGAAATACCTATCTTGGACAGAATTTAAAAACAAACAAAAAAACCCAAACAAAAACCCAAAGTCCCACAATAACCCAAAACCAGCCATATTTCACAAACCAGGCTAAGCCCATGATTTGAACTTCAAATCATTTCCACCTAATACAACTGCATTATTTTGCTGGGTATCAAACTTAATCTGCTGTTCAATATCCTGTATAATCCTCAGAAGTATCATGTAAGAATCAAAACAATTATGGGAAGAGCAGTGTTCAATTTCATGAAATAAAAAAGGGACAACTTGCATTCAATGCCTTGTTACTCTAAAGGCTGGAATCCTGTACCTTGCAATAAAATGCAAGAGGTCTGGTTCCTTCAAGTACACAAATGTAGTACAGTAATTTCACAATTGTAAGCCGCACCCGATTATAAGCCGCACATCTGGGTAGAGCACGGTAATTGTCCATATATAAGCCACACCCAAATATAAGCCACGCTTTTTTTTTTTTTTTTAAGTGAGGATCCATGTGCAACAAAGTAACAAATTAGTAACAGAATCTCGCCAGGGCGGGGTTTGGTGTCAGGTGCTCAAGTTGCAAACAGTTTTCATAGACCAGCAAAGCCTTTAAATGCAGCCCCAGGCACCCTCCCTGGCCGGCTCTCACTTCCGGGTTGGCATTTTGCTGGGATTTGTCCATAGATAAGCCGCACCTGAATATAAGCCGCACTACTGGGGTAGGCTGGATTCTTCAATGAAAAAGGTGCGGCTTATAATCATGAAATTACTGTAACTTCCATACCAGTTAAGTAAATAGAGGGTTTTGCTGAAACTTTTACAGTCTTATAGTGACAAAAAAGATCTGAAGTTCAGGATTCATAAAATGTATTCAGTGGACCATGCATGCTCTACTCCAGCTCAAACAGTATGGTTTGTATGCCATGGCTTGCAATTTATGAGCTACAGCAGCAGCTCTAAATGCCTCAGCACTGGCTTTCAGGCTTGGAATCGATGATTTGTGGTCACTTCTTTGGTAAGATCTATAAACCTTGCCCATGCAAAGTTCTCTAAATTGAATCTGGGATGAGGCATAGCTGCAATCTTCCCACAGACCTGTGCCATTACAGAAGTTCTACAGAGTTAAAAATGCTCACCTAAGAGAAAATAGTGTAGTATTTATTAATCTGAAGTTACAATCAGTAACACTGGATAGGTAGGATAATCTCAAATATAAATTCTATGTATTTCTTTATAGACCAAGTATAATTTAATCAAATAAATCTCCTCACCCTGGCCCCAAATATCTAGCTTTCTCTAGATCAGTCACAGCTAAATGATCTGCAAGCAGTGCCACGTAAACTATTCAGTTCCAAATACCAAGGCTTGATGGATTCCCATAGCCTGCCATGACAGAAGGGATGACATTCTTTGGGTTCCTGTACAAATATGAAAGTATTACTCATTCAATGGCATTCTCAACAAAAAAAATAAAACCATGTTTTGAAATAAGAGTCTAGTCAGTGAAATGAATGAAAATAGACAAAATCTATTTGAAAGATGATATGCTCAGATCAACACACGGATGGAGAAAGCAGCTTGTGAGTGAGGGGCAGGCCTGTGAGCTGCTGTTCTGATTTCTAGTACTCTATCAATCCCATCACCAAACTTCATACAGTGACTCCTGGCATGTCAGTGTAAGGCTGCCAGTGCTGTCCTTCACTCCTACTTCCAGCACCCTTACCCTGCCATGCCAATTTGAAGGATACCATCTATAGTTTGCTTTTTTTCTGACTCTTAATATCTACTTGACCAGAGGCAAGTTTTAAAATCATGGGGTAAAAAAGTAGCATAGAGTAAGAATGAATTATCTTTACACGTACTGTGGGATATAGGACAGCATATCCCTTCCTGATGTTTTTTAGCACAAGTCTTGAAAAAAAATCTCATTTTAAATTATATATTCTTGTTACATCTTACATAAATTACACTTTTCCAAGATAAAATTAACCTCTTCCAGGCTGATATCCCAGAGGAGAGCACATCTCCTTTCAGAAAAGAGTGATGAGAAATATTATGCTTTAGAAGAGTTACTGTGCACAAACAAAAATATTCCTCTGCAATAAACATACGGGGTTTCTTTCTCCTTTCACAATCTTTCTCAAAACTGATAGTTAAATACCAAAATCAAAGAAATACTAACTTTGGCAGGCAAACTAGTGTACTGAGAGGTGTATAACCAAGTAGCAAAAGAATCTCTTTCTTGACTGCTATTGCTTCAGATGATGTGAATAATTGAAGCAAATAATTAATAATGCAATGCTTGATACAGCCATCATTCAAAATGCCAGAAGAGCATGGGTTCTTTCAAATGAAACAAAGTAAGTTCTATTTGAAAGAGCAAAGTGGTCATTCTCTCAAAAAAACCCAAAAAACAAAAATTAAAAAAAAAAAAAAACCACAAAAAAAAACCAAACAAAAACCACAAAACAAACCACAAAACAAATCCAACGGAAAAAAAAAAAAAAAAACAAAAAACCAAACCCAAACAAACAAACAAACAAAACCCACAAAAAACAAAAATATAAAAAAACCCCACAACCAACAAACTTAGAAGACAGATACTTGTGCTGTCCGGTATGACTTCGTAACTCAGCTTTTCTCCATCCAGTTTCCATGGCACCTCAGACATTCCAACATGATCCATGCTGAGGAGTAATTCAGAACTACACAGAGCTAAGCTTGGTGTGGTTGGAAATTGTAAGAAAGACATAAACAGAAGAAACAAAGGTGCCTTTTGGCTTAAAATTAACTGAACTAGTTCTTACTCCATCCCTTTTCCTTGCTTGGTCACTAAGTACACCTTTTCTCACAGTATCATTTTCCAACTTAAAAAATTCACTTGGCTGTTGGCCAGAAAACATTTCAAATAAAAGAATATTAGAAGATATTTGAAGGAAGCATGATGGTTAGTATTTTCTCTCTCTCCAACTATTTGGTTCTTCTAGTTCCCTTTTATGTACCGTAGTTAACCAAAAAGTTTACTGAGTCAATGCAGTTGGAACAGGAAAAAAAAATCCACACAGAAGCAGACTGTCTTTCCTTACTGGACTTGTCATCAACAAACCTTCCTAAAGCACCACTGTTGCTAAACCAGCAACATTACCTCATTCCTTGTTTTCTCAACTTCCATGGTGAAGCAGACAAGCTCTTTAGTTTTCATCTTCCACTGAAAGATATATTTTTATTGTTACAACCTTCAAATTTGTTCCCAACTACCATAAAAACAAGTATTTTGAGCAGAGACACATGTTAAAATATACCAGACACACAGACATACCTAAGCAGCAATGTAAATACGTTTTTACATTTTACAGCAGTTAGTTTATGAAGCATTCCAATTTAAAGCACAAGACATTTTCAACATACTACTTAGAACAAAATATACAATGCTTCATAGTGGACTTTCAATCTAAAAGACAAGAAGATATCTACATTCTAAAATAAAAGGTGCCTGCCTAGAATTGCTGAACATCAGCTTAGGATCTCATTCCAAAGGAAGTGAATCTGCTACAACACTTCCTCCCACCTTTCTACATCCCACATACAACACAATAATTTAAAGCTTGAAAAAACACTTATAGGTTGTAAGGTAGCTTTTCACTGTTTCAAATAACCTTTAAAGAATAGAAATTGATTCTTCTTTAATAATTTTGTCCATTTCCATTTGGCCAGCATTGATTTCTTGTGTATTCAGGAGAGCTTGAAAGTAATTTTTATTTACTTCTTTGTCTGTCTACCAGCATCAGTGATAACATCAGCACAGCAATGGGAATTTTATGGCTTATGCTGAGTTTTCTCTACCAGCACAACACAACACATTTTCTCCCTAGACCCCACCGCCCCCTAAATGTTCCATGGCAGCAGCCTACAGTAATAAAGTAAGAGTCTTTTGCCAGTAATTTCCCTTCTCCTACCCTAAAAACACAATAATGATTTCACTTGCCCTAATATCAGTGTTAAATTAAATGAAAAATCTTTTTGTATATTTTAGCATCCAAAATAATTTTCTTAGCATATATATGCAATTTCCATCAAGTTAAAAGCTGAACTGCTGTACTTTTACAGCAAAGTTTTAGTAGCCATTGTAACATTCTAAGGTTTCAGAAAGTACATGAGCCAGCAGTGTGCACTCACAGCCCAGAAATCCAAGTGCACCAAAAGAGGAGTGGCCAGCAGGTCAAAGGAGCTGATTCTGCCCCTCTACTGCCAGAAGAGTCCATCTGTGGAACTAAGGCCAGCCCTGGGGTCCTCAGCACAAGAAAGACACAGACCTGTTACAGCAGGTCCTGAAAAGAGCCACAAAGATTATCAGAGGGCTGGAGAACATTTCCTGTGAGGACAGGCTGAGAGAGTTGGGTCTGTTCAGCCTGGAGAAGAGATGACTTCAGGAATATCTCATTGTGGCTGTCCAGTACTTAAAAAGGGCTTATGAAAAAGAGAGAGGCTCATTTTTTACATGGACAGACAGTGAAAGGACATGGGGAAACTGTTTTAAAGTAGAACAGGGGCAATTTAGATTAGGCATTAGGAATAAATTCTTTAGTCAGAGGATAGTGAGGTACAGGAACAGGCTGCCCAGGGAAGTTGTGGATGTTCCCTCCTTGGAAGTGTTCAAGGTCAGGTTGGATAGGGCTTTGAGCAATCTTTTCTAAGTGGGTAACATCCCTGTCCACAGCAGAGGGCTTTGAATTAGATGATCTTTAGGGTCTCTTCCAACTCAAGTTTATGATTCTATTCTATGAAAGTAAACCAGTCCAATTCAGAAATATCTTTCTAAGGAACACTGACTGTAATTTCTTTCATACAGGAAGAAGATGGATAGCAGTGTTTAAATAACCACTTTCATATTAGCAAATCAGTGGACAGTTCCAGGATGCTCTGGTATAACTTCAGAGATCAAAATGGACTGATTTATAATTTGATTACAGCTGGTGTTCAAAGGTCAAACACTGTGATTTTGGTCTGACTTTCTAAGAGCATAAAGGGTTAAGTAGCTACGTGCCCTGAGACTATGCAAGGATCAACATTTCTGCAATCTGATCAAGTTTGGAAGTTCTATTAGAGAAGTGGTTATTGACTGACTGTTTTATCTAAGACTTCTACCTAAAAGGGATCAGAACTAAATAAAGACTTGAATTAGAGTATTTTTATGGCTTAGATATCTTTAAAGATTTCAGCATTTCAGAAACTGTTATGATTTTTTTTTTAATTAAACTGCTTGAAAACTACCAGTTCCAGAACTTAAATCTTTCAGTTAGACTTTTTGTTCACAATATTAAGTAGACACACTTATCACCTTGACAGCAGTACAATAGCCAAGGGTTGAGGATGTCAGACTACAGTCTCTAAAGACTGCAGCCTCTTGTGTTGGTGCACTTGTGCAAGAGGAATTTTTTTTCCCTTTTGAAATCATTATTCAATATATTTTCCAGCGAACATCTTAAAAAAATAAATTAGACTTTCATCCAGGATTACACTAAAATACTTTGCATTAGGATCACCAATTACACACAAAACCTTAAGGACCGCTGGTATCACCTGATGCGAAGTTGCATCATCTGACAGTTTCCTGTGTTGCAGAAAAGAAGCAATTACCAACTCAGTGTGGTTTTTGGCATCCCTGCAATGATGGGGACGTCTCAAAGGAATTACTTTTTTTGGCCTAACATCTTTAGGCACTGAGGATAATATTGTTTCCATCATAATATTTTCCCTTTTAGGAACATGAAGACCATGTTTATTTCTGCTATATTAAGTTGAGATAATAGCAGCCTTGTTAGATGTTTAGAAATAGTGTAGTCAGTGTGTTTGTTCTAACCTTCTAGGTCACAGCAAAGGTGCAAGCTGACAGCATCAGCTGTCATCTGCTGTTAACAGACTTTTACCACATCAACAGCTCCAAGCTCATAGGGGAACTCACAGCTTTGTGACTGAAAAGAGGGAAGTCAAGATCCTTGGCTCTCTCTTTCCATCTTCTGAGGTGGGCAGATCTCAGTGACATCAGCACTGTTCTAGCTACCAGCCTGGAATTCTCTCCTGCCCTATGCCCACTTACAGAGGCTCTAGGATACAGGATGGCAAATGCAGACTTCAGCCATTTAAGATTTCAAGAAATACAGAGATTTGACAGTGGCAAATGTTCTACTTTTTCAGAGCAAAAGACATTCTCACTGCCCTGGATATCTTGGATTGAGAGTCAGGAGCAGACAATTTACATTCAAGAAACATATTCTGTGTCATTTATAATGGCAATGAGTTCATAACTGTGCAGCATGTATCCTGCAGTTTTTCTTATTATCTCCAGCACAGTGAGAATTCCTGAAAAGCTGTCACATTTAGCTTGCTACATACTTACAACAGCAAATTGGTACATGCTCTGTGCTGATCTTCATATTCTTTTCTGTAGTTGCAAAATTGAAAACAACTCAAAAATTGCTTTATGATCATAATCACACGAGAACAGACCCAGATCAGCAACTGCCAGCCTTGTCGTGACATTCAGTGTGTCAAGCAATGACATAGGCAGTTTGTAGAGAACAGCAGTATCTTGAAGTAGAAAAACTGAGACGAGTAGGAAAACCAAACCCTTTGAGGATGTGAGAAAGGGGTCAGAGACACAAAAGCCTGCCTCCTTTTCTAGCTGTAGAAGTTAATCTAATTTAAAAAATGCTAATTTCCCCACAAACCTTGCCTGATGCCTTAAATTAGTATACCACAATAATGATAGCATCTACAGCCTTAAAAGCTATCTATAACCTGATATAGCATCTTAGAAGCTAAATATTGTAAATGTCAAACAGGAAGCAACGATGGATTCAAAGACCTAGCATTGCAGAGAAAACAAAGAGCTACCACTTGTCGTCTCGTAACAGTTATTTTTGCACACCTGACAATTTCATACACTCAATGACAGGCAGGTTTCAAAAGATATTTTAAAAAACAATTAAATATATTTGCAGGAACTGCTCCAAAACATTTGAAACAACATGGGATTTAAACATTTTAAAAGTTATTAATATTAATCAGTGAACCCTGACTGGTAAGTGGACAGGAAAAACCAAAAACTTGCCCCTGTTTCAAGAGGCAGAGACAAAGAATGCACATTTATGACAGTACGAAGTGATGCTAATGGGGATACAAATAGATTCATCAGCAGATCAAAGTAACATCATTTTTAAAGCAATATTAGATATATGAAAGAACACAGCAAGAACGTATTTTTTAAGGCCAGGATTTGTGATACTGAGATGGAAATTGCTAAAAAGTTTGCATATGATTTTTCTTTTGCTTCACAGCTGAATTCAGTCAACTGTCTTGGAGGAGAGACAAATGGCTTGCTGGAAAACAATCTTACAGTAAAAATCTGAGAAGGATACATATGTTGTTAGCACAGACATTACATATAAGCTTTTCTTTTTTTCTAGATTAACCAGAAAAAGTACAGATGGGAATGAAAAGGCACTAAAAATATAACTTCATAAAAAATTTTAAGATGTGGAAGGAATGAAGTGACTTTTCAAAAATAAACTGTAGCAATTACAAGAATAAAAGAACCACGAGTGGAAAAAAGCACAGGCAAAACAATATTTCAGAAGATGAAACACAGTAAATTATTGAAGATGAATTGTGAAGGATGAGGCCAAAATGTTTATTTTGAGATATAGGAAATATATTTTTATCTAATATGTATGTGCTGAAAATATGTCTCATTGGTCCTAAAGTAAATGAATGCCAGAGAAAATTTAATTGAATGCGAGTACCAGAAATACCACACTATGGCACTGATGGCCAATTTATGCTAGGAACATAATTCTATCCATTAGAAAAGAAAAAATAATAAAAAGGAATTCTCTTGCATCCTAACCTTCCAGCAAACATAGCAGCAAAATTCACAAAGTGCAAAGTGCACTGAGCAAGAATTGCAAGTGAAGGGTTTCACTCTGCTATAATAAACCAGAAAATTTGGTGAAAATATACCAGTGGTCTCAGACTAGTATGAATGGGTGTGGGAAATGCCAAAACCCAAACACTAGACAAGCTGACAGCTGAGTTAAATACAGCCTGAACTAGAAATGAAAATTCCTGCCTGTCTGCACATCCAGTGTTTTGTTCCACACATACAAATAAGGTGAATCTAGCAGAGACATCCAACACTGTGGTCTCTATCCAACATCCAGTCATCAGCCAAAGCCAAATCTTCCAAAAACAAACCCAAAAGTTCAGACACCCATATAATAAATGTCAAATAAAATACAGAGGAATTTTTAACCAGACAGTAGGTAACCAATGGGGACTGCATACAATTCAGCAGTAGGAACAAAATTTGGTATCAAATAGGATGTGAAGCACTTATTAAATGCTACACTACTGTTATTTTCAGGTGTTATTAGTATGTTAACTAATGATTGTATATCAAACCTTTTCTCTGGATTGCAAAAAGAAGAACCTACAAGCATTGGAGTTAGCAGAAAAGATGTGAAATCAGTTTGCATGATCAGCTGCATCCTGAAATCCACTTGTAATGAGGACTTCTGTGGGATTTTGAGCAGTTTAACTACTCCAGACCTAGCATCTCCATTTGAAAAAATAAAATTAAAAAAAAAACCTAATCCAATGTGTTATCATCTCCCATCCCTCAACTGTGTTTTTAGTGGTTTGCTTTAATACCACCAGTTAGAGAACCTGTTTCATAGAAGAAGTCAAAACAATTAGAGTAAGAAAATATTTTGCACTTTCAGCAATAACATGTGGGGGGGGAAGAAAAATTTTAGTGTCAAGTCTGGAAATTTAAGTCTGATACGAACTTCAGGGTTCTATTTCTAAGTTAGCTCAGTAAGTGGATGGGAAAGTACTGCTTCTTCTGTCATAGGGTGATATACTGACACTTCAATTTTAAAGATAAAAATTCTCCAGATGGGAAAAATTTAAAGCATCTAGCATTATTTTAGTACACATGAAGCAGTTAAAAGCCATTTATTTCTTCTCTCAAAGATAATCCCTACTAATTGCTGTAATTGTGGAAATAGATTTTGTGGGAAAGGATAATGAAGCTTACTTGTCAAATTGCTCATGTCATTATTTCGCTGCAGAATGCAAATACTATAGCCAGACCCACTCCCAGCATGCTGAATATCAGCCTACAGAAAAGGACCCTTGCATAAGCCACTCTGACCCTTCTTGCTAGTTTCTTCTGACCTTTCTGACCTCATTAGACTGGTGTAAAGAAAATAAAAGAGCTGTTGGGTACTCTTGATGGATTAGAAATAACAAGAATGTGTCTAGGACTTACTTAAGTACCAAACCAGACCACTGAATTATAATGCTTTTCAAACAATCAAAAGGATAATAGGGATAGTGATGAAGAAATAGAGGTAGAAAAAAATAGATTCTTAAAATATTGTGAATAGTATGCTTTTTGGAAATTGTTTATCAGCATCCTTAACTACTTATTCTGCTGTCATTTTAGACGGTTCATTTTTTAAGGCTCCATTTGAGTGAGAACAAATATTAGAAACCAATGCTCCCAGCACAATTATTTTGATTAACCATGAATCCAACTTAAGCACCTTTCAGAAAGAGGGCTTTAATCTCCTCTGGTCAGATTTATTCACTGAATTCTTCAAATTCCCAAAGGAAGGAAGCTCTAGAGGATAGAATGCAAGTCTCTGAATTCCCTGTGTCACATTTCAAACACTACATCATCCTATCAACAAAATGTGTCTTACCAGACAAAAGAGTAGAGGTACTATCAAAGTGCTTATTCTTTACATAACACATATCTTCTCCAGTGAAATTACTCTGGGTTTTTAAACTGTCTCCCAGCCCTGAAATGGGCAAGTCATGCATTTTTATCGCTTACATCCTAAGTACAAAATCTACATATTAATTTTGCTCTATGGTAGGGGATTTTGTCATCCCCAGTAAATAGTTATTTATTTTTAGCTAATATTGGCACTTGAGCAAAACTCTCAGAAAGGGAACCACAGGCCACAACTTGTAACACAAACCCCAAGTACTACAAAATAAATTTTACAGCATGGGACAACTTGTTTTTTTCATCTTTTTATTCTGCATTTCTAATTTCTAGGGAAAATTGTGCTATGAGGGAATTTATAGTCACAGAAATCTTCCAAGTTCTCACATATTGCATTTTTAAATTAAAAGCTCTTGAATTTAACCACTGGAAAGTATTTATGAGAAGAGAAGAATTTTTTTCTTTATATGCTTTACTACTCCTAAAAGAAGACACTAGTAGATAGGCTGACCTCAGCCAAAGGGTTCAGGCTTTATTATCTTATGCATTAAAATGCAGGCACCATCATATAAAATTAAATTATGTCCTTTTTAAAAATAAGACTATGCCATCATTTGTTCCTGAAATATCCACTGTTCATCTGTCCTGCAGTTTTATACATCCTGACATGGGAAAACTGTTGCATTTGTGATAGTGGCAATTGTCCCCTTCAGAAATTTATGGCTCTTGGTAAATCTCAGTGTGTCTCACATGTCTCCTGTGCCAAGTGCACAGTCCAGCCCCAAGCCAGCACCACTGGAGAGGCTGCAAACACTGCATTTGTGCAGGAACTCTCATTGGGCTTCATCCCCACAAACTAAAATGTCTTAAAGCAGCCGCTAAATCCAGATACTGTCACACGGCACACAGCAAAGCTAAGTTAGATGACACAGTGCTTAAACAACAACTTAATCAGGTTGCTAGCACAGATTTCACGGTTGCTGTATCTGGGCAGCTGTTCTAGCACAATTGGATTAGTGATTTATGCTGTCTCTCCACTCTCCTCATTTTAAGACAATGGATTGAGATTTGAACATGTAAATTTTTCATCCTCATGACTCTTCATACCTTGTGAATGCAGAGTCATTTCAAGACTTGTAGAAGAGTTCTGATTTGGATTTTGGGGGTGGGGGGAGTTGCTTGTTTTGTTCTGATGGTAGTCTTTTTCCCCTTTTGCTGTTAGCCAGAGATTGTGGTGTGAAGATAAATGGTGGAAAAGGACCTTGTGTTTGGGTATTTAAAATAAACAAAGAAAAGCCCAACAAAAACCCAAACCTAACAAACAAACAAAATCAAAGTAGAACTGAAGTTGCCTATCAATTCCTTTGTCTTAGATGCGATACGGGTAAAACCTGTTTCTTCAAAAGTGTTTTGTTTCTCTCATTTGTCCGCCCTGTAACTGAAATTAAAAATCCCACCCGAGGTTAAATTATTAATTTTCCCACCTTAAACTTGTTTTGGGATATGCTTATTCCAAAGCTACAGCAGTTAACCTGCCATTTCAAGAGCACATAGCAAAATTGCTCTTCACAAAACAAAGGACAAAGTGAGCAAACAACAAAAAACCCACCTTCCTGTTCTTTTGTAATTTTATTTATCCTACTATCTCGTGTATTACATCGGTTACTTATGTTCTTTACAAAATAAAGCCCAGAAAAAGAAACCCTTTTCAACTCATCTCAAACGCAGACAAGAAACCAAACTCTGAGTACCAGACATAAAAGTGGGGAGGGCGTGGGAACTCCTGTCTTTCCTCCATATCTCAAATCAGAACAATATGACAAATTGTCACACTTAGACCCACGAAAACCAGACAGCTTTAATGTCTGCATTTGTATCATGATTAACTACTGCATCAAACAGACCCTTCAGAAGAAGGGTTACCTACAGTTGTGCTTTCTGATTTTTCCTTCATCAGTACACAAAGCATTTAAAATAACATTCTAATAAGAAACAAAAGGTAAATACCCATTTTCCCACATCCCAGTAAAGCTTAGATGAATTAGCTAACCAAGAGAAGATCCTATCATTGTTTTCTTGGTATTTATCAGCATTTTAAGATACTTTGTGACATTATTAAAATATTTTACAGATTACACAGTCCTCTGAACACATTTACTACTTGAGATGTGTTGGCCAGCTCTCTTTGGTCGAAAAAATCATATCCCTTACTTCCAGTCTCTGAAAAAAAATAAATCACATCATGATGTGGCAATTAAAATAAAAGCCTTAAAAGTACCTCTTCAGATAACTTGGTGTTTCCCTTTCCAAAATATTAAACAGCCAAAGATACTTTTTCAAGTGAAAAAGGATGCAAATATACAATAATAATTTATTTGCAAACACAGACAGTAAATTACGAACATTTTACCTGCATAAATCTAATTTCACTGGAAGTTGCTGATGTATGCTAATCCAGTAGGTTTCAGCATGAATTTTAAGCATTTTTAAACAAAAAGGTGCAGCTGGAAAACTGATTTTTTAAAAAATTATGTTCTTCCGAAAGTGCTAATCAAAATCCCTGCAGAGATGTAAAATATAGCATCATGTTTCATAGCATCAAACGGTACAAAATGATATTGGACTTGCATAACTGTAGAGATATATGCACATGAATAACTGCTACTGTACTACTGACCTTGTCATCTCAACACCAGTTTCTCTCAGGAGATTTTTAGACCTCTGAAATCATGTTTTCAGTCTGTAGACATTTCCTTAATCTGTCCTTTAAAAATGAAATTCATGTCTCATTAATGTTAAAATGATACCAATGAAATCTTAGAATTTCTGTCAAAAATGGTGTGATGCTATATGCAAACTCACAAAATAAACAGAAAATTCTGTTTGTTTGCAATAAAGCAAATTTACCATATTAGGGTGAAAAAATTCAGAAGAGCACATCGATATATAAAAAATAAATGATCATACAACCTTTGAGCACACAGCCAGTATGCACATTTGATTTTTGGTACACAAGAGGTACTTCTGCTCTGACACAACAGGGAGTCTGAATACCTTCCTGTATTTCACTGAGCACGGCAAAATTCAGTAATTGCAAGGACAATTAAACATTAATCCTGCTTACCATGGCAGGTGACAGACTTGCCATCTGTTGAAGTCCTTAAACTGAGGTTGGATATCTTTCTAAAATACATTTTTGGATATACTTTTTGGAAAAGCAAAACTAAAAAGAAACTAATATTTAATCCATCCTGAAAAATTGTGGTAATCATACAAAGAGCTGGTGGCACAAGGTAGTGACAGCAGCAGCTTTGCCATTGGAGATGCCTGTTTGTGTCATGGTTTAACCCAAGCCAGCAGCCAAGCCCTGAGCAGCCACTTGCTCACTGCTTCACCAACAGGACTGCAAAGAGAATCAAAAGGCAAAGGCTGGAAAACTCATGGGTTGAACAGGGAAAGGCCACATATGCAAGCAGAGCAAAACTAGGAATTAAATCACTGCCTCCCACAGATGGGCAGGCTCAGCCATCTCCAGGAGAGCAAGATCCCATCAAGGGTAAGGTTACTTGGGAAGACAAATACTAGCACACCAGATGTCCTCCCTTCTTCCTCCTCCCTGCCCACTTTACATGCTGAGCATCATGTCATGTGGTCTGGAATGTCCCTTTGGTCACTTGTGGTCACCTGTCCCAGCTGCATCTCCCAGGCACTCCCAGCCCCCTCTCCAGTGTAGCTGAACAGGGAGCAGAAAGGGCCTTGGCTCAGTGTAAGCCCTGCTCAGCAATAACAAAACATCTCTGTATTATCAACCTGTGCTCAGCACAAATCCAAACACAGCCCCCTACCAGCCACTGTGCAGAAAATCAGCTCTGCCGCAGTCAAAATCCGCACAGTGTCCCTTTAGATTCTGCCCCAAACATTGGTGATTATTTAAAATAATGTAGGAATCCTAGCTTAGCTGGTCTTAGCTTTGGTACAGACCCCAGTTAGACCTCTGGTGATTTTCACATCCTCCTTCAGCACAGGCCATAAGTCTCTGGGCACACAGCTCTGACAATTGTCTTAGCTATGATCTTGAGAACCAGGGCTGCAATGCTTGCTGTTGTGACATTCTGCTCAAGGGATACGTAAGAATTTTTAGGATCAAGATGATTTGAGGAAAAAAGTTTTTGATCATGATACAGGAAGTGTAGGTGATAATTAAATTTGGCATCATAAAGGCAAACTACATCAACTCCCAAAAGCATTTAGAACTGGCTGTTTCACACAAGTAATTAATATTTCTTGCCAATACTACTGCTGCTGTTTGCACATATCAGAGTGTACACAGATGGACATAGCGCACACAAATCCAGCTTTCTGAAGCAGGAAAGAAGGTAACAAACAACAAAAAACATTCTTTTTTGAGATATGCAAACAAATGAGTCTATAGCTGATCTAATAACACATGACTGAAGTGATGGTGCAAAGCATGCCATGCAGTATGGATGAAACTGAGTGGGCTGTATAAACCTCAAAGCAATAAACAGGTTACAAAAGACATGTGGGCAGAGAGGAAAAAATGAAAATATAGGAGACATACGGTGGTGGTTCCATTATCAGCTGCAGGATGCATATGATGTTGTACATGGGAACAGTGAGGAAGGACTGCAAAATATGGACTTGAATGATTTCATCCCAGCCCTTAGTAGTCACACGAAATGCCATGACAGACTCTCACAGGTATGACAGGGTTTCAGTACTTAACAGGCAACCCATTAATATATGAAAAATAAAATTTGGTCCCAAAAGCCCCTACTGTAGATTTCTCTGTCCTTCATTTATGTGAAGCTAAAGATTCCTTCACACTACAAAGCACAATAAGCAATTCAAAGCAGACTACCATATTAATCTGAGGACTACCAAAGTCACCCCATTTACAAAAAAAAAAAAAAAAAAGAAAAAAAAAAGGAAATTCTTTCTTGAAGAACCTATTTTAACAAAATTTTATGAAAATTCTAGACAAATCACAGCATTTAATGACTTCCTTGGACACATACTCTGACCCAGCACATCGTTCTCCTGTGTTAATCTCATTGTGAGAAATATATATTTAAAATGCTAACTCAATTTTTATCTGAAATGCCACATTTTGTCATCTCTCCTAGCTGCTCTTCTGTCTGTCTGCAGACAGAATAAGAATAGCCTCATTTTTTGAGAAAATTCTCACTTCCTTAAAGGCAATGACAAGATGAATTTACTACAGCCAAAAGCATTTTTGAAGCTTATTCAGAGTCTAAAGTCTGGGTAGCTTTATCATACTGTAGCCTGCCGACTTGTAATGTTAGTGAAATAGATAAATTCACAACAATTAGTCTTTCCACTGCAAACCATTTTATACCACACACTGGTAGGCATACAAATAACACATAATTTTAATGCAACTGTAATTAATTAAATCATGTTATCTTCTTCCTAAGAACATACAATTGGGCATGACAGCAAAGGTTAAAATTTCTACTAATTTCAAGTAGTAGTGTAACAATGAAATGATATCTCTTCTCCAAAACTTTTTATATCCATTTCACACTAATCACTCAAAACTAAGAATACTATTTAAGTAAAACAATGTGCAAAAGATGAAAAATAGTAGTAGAAGTCAATTGGTATGCTCCATTAAAAAAAATAAAAAAAGGACACACGATCACTTTTTGGTAAAATGTAGGTCACCTATGGTTGCCATAGTAACCACTGCTGAACTATTGCTCCACAGATGACCACTGCCTATGGCTGCTTTCTTTGCCAGCAGTCATATCTCAATTAAAATAAGAAAGAGTTCGGAATTGACATTAGTTCAGTTGCAAACAAAACTCCGCTTGAACATTTTCATCTCCTAATATCCTTGTCTAAATAACCAGTTGACAATACACAAAAGCTTCTTTGCATTACTAAACAAATCTGGGATTTGTCTGTATCTAAAGCCTGGACTTTCCAAAGTGGAGAGAAACAACTTTACAAGTTGTAAATACAAAAAATATTTATACAGAGCAATTCACTAAACATCAGTAACTCATAAATTCAACAAGCACTACCATTAGGTTGTCTCTGATATTCTCGCAGCAAGTCCTGTGACAGTGCATTCAGAACCTTCACTGCAAGTGGGGTTACTGGCTTGGCACATTATTATTTTGCACACAAGCACCCACTGAAAACGAGTCATGTAACAAGGCTAGAGCTATGGATAATAATAGCTGAAGTCTCACTTGGGATGAAGTCATTGAGTCTTCAATCAGTTTGATGATGAAACTCCCTTTCTCACCACTATTACTCTGGGGCATATATAGTTGATGATGAATTCATTAAAATACAAAAGATTCCACATTACAAAAAGAGTCTTAATTGGCTTTGATAGTGAACTCGGAAATAAAAGGACGACAAGCCAATGTCCTTGATAACTGCTAAATGGTTTTCCCCTTCAGAACAAACATAACGCTCTTAGGTAAGTTCAGACTAAATGAGTTGCTTATCTCCTCTCCTTTTTTGTGTTTTTTTTCTGTTTGTTTTTTGGAGTTTGCATGTTTTTTTCTTTTTGGTTTGTTTGGGCTTTTTAGAGTTTGTTTTTTGTTTTGGTTTTTTTTTTGTTTCTTTTTGCCACAGGTATTATAAAACCTGAAATATAAAAACTCTGAAATATAAACTTTGAGGTCTGGATGCTTTAATGCTATTAGTACTACAAATATATTGTGGGCATCAGTAGTCACATAATCAGTAGTCACATAATCAGAACACCAAAAATGCTGCATATTTAGTGAACAAAAGAATGATGATCAACATTGTTGAATACCATCTATGAAGAATTGCATCCTCGTGCTTTAAATTTTTGAAAGCTCAAAACAGACACATGAACAGGTAGGTGAACGCAAGGCACCACAGCAAGACTGCTGGGAAGCCAAACAGACAAACCTGCACAGAGCAGAGACAGGTCGTGAAAAGTTTAGAATCAAACAATTAATGTAACTGTTTTTAATTCACTGAATTGGCAAATTCCAAAGAAATGATAGCTTGCTTACAGTCTCTTAACTGCACCTGCTGATAACATCAGTAGAAGGGAGAGGATTGATACTCAATTTCTTTATATTCCTGTAAGGATCAGGACCTTAAATACACCTTCACACTCAGTGCACACCAGAGGACTGCCCTGAGCACCAGCACATCTCAGCAAGATTAACATACACATGGGAGATGGGGCTGGTCTGCAGAGAAAGAAGAAAGGAAGTTGTCAATACAGCCTCCAGCAAGCAGAATACTTAACTTTTTCTCTAATATTTCAATCAAAGTTCTTGAAATCTTTGTCCATGAAATCATTTCCATGGATTCATTCCTCCCTGCAGTACATAAGACAGCAGCCACATGCATTTACTGTATGTGGATGCTGTCTTATATTGGAGAAAATAAATTTGAATTTTCTGTATGCAGATACAGGCTTTCACCTTAAGCAGCTCCAGGTCCCCAATAGAGCCAAAAAGTCCTAGTACAATACAAATTATGTGAAAAATCAGAATATAAAATGACCGTTGAAGGCTGGTAAGACTGCAAGCAGAGATAAAATAGTTGCATCTTTCTTGAAAGCATTAGAATGGTTTTATTATGAAGCACCAAGATAAAACTATTAAGTTCATCTGCTTGTTAACTCTGCTTTGCAAGCAGAACTGCTGGTCTATTAAAACAAACCACAAAAAGACCAACCAAGCCAAACCCCACAGAAGGCTCTTCCCAGCTCACTGCTAGAGACTTATGATCAGCATGCTCATACAAACAACAGCTGTAGCAACTGACAGAGAAAAAACCTTTGAGCAGGAATAAGCCACTGGAAGGAACTTCTTTCAGAAGATCCACTACCAGTAGAGTCTCTGCCTTTATACTGGAGTTAACTCCCCTCAGTCATCCCTAGTGCTAAATCAGTGCTTGGCTAAATCAGAGCAAAGAACAGCAGAGCAATGTTCAGTAAGGAGAAAACACTGCACAATGGTGCCTGTACTGAGGGTCTGGAATTACAGTAATTTCACACTGATAAGCTGTACCTATTTCACTGAAGAATCAAGCCGATCCCGGAAGCGCGGCTAATCACCAGGTGTGGCTTATTTATGGACAAATTCCATAATTTGGCGAAATGCCAACCCAGAAGTGTGAGCTGGCTGGGCGGGGAGCTGCCGTGGGGCCGCTGCCGGGTGGGTGGTGAGCCGGAGCCACTGGTGAGCAGGCGGCGAGCCACCGCCGGTTTCACGTGGCAAGGAGGCGGCGGGCGGCTGGCTTCGAGTGCGCGGTGAGGGGGCGAGCCACCAGCTTCACGTGGAGCGGGGAGCCACCGCCACTGCTGATCAGGCGGGGAGCTGCGGCAGCCAGCGCCGGGGGCGGCAGTGCCGGGGCCCACGGCACGGGGAGGGCGCCTGGGGCTGCGTTTAAAGGCTTCGCTGGTCTGTAAAAACTGTTTGCAAATGTAACACCTGGCAGCAAACCCCGTGATCGCACGATTCTGTTACCAACTCGTTACTTTGTTGCACATGGATCCTCGCTTAAAAAACAAAAAAATGTGCGGCTTATCACCCGGTGCGGCTTATTTATGGACAAATTCTGTGGTGTTCCCGGCTACCTGGAAGTGCAGCTTATGAGTGTGAAATTACTGTAGTTATAAAGGTCACTGTAATGGACAATCACAGAATGGTTTGGTTTGGAAGGGGGCCTTCAAGACCATCTAGTTCCAGCCTCCTACCCCTGTGCAGGGATGCCACCCACAAGGAAGAGGTTGCTCAGAGTCCCATCCAACCTGGTCAGTAAGACAACATACTCTGCCAAAGCACTGAATCTAACTAGGCTTTAAATTGCAAAACACCTTTAATACCATCTTCGCACAGACTGGCAGGAAACATTGTAAACTAGTAAAAAAGGAATATGTACTAATCATGGCACTAGACGAGAGAGGAAATTGCAATAATCTTTCTGAAGCTTCATTTGCTTTGTAAGAGCACATAAAGCAATTCAAAGAAGGCTGTTGAAGGCCACAGGGACTCTCACTAGGAATAAAAGTAAGCATTAGGATACAGTAGTCAGGAGAAAGCAAGCATGACACTTCTTTTCAGACAAAAATGAATCTATTAGTAGTTATAAACGGGTAACAGAAAAATCCATTTTTTCCCTTCTTTGTGATTAGATTCACCAATTATTTCCCTACAGAAGCTAGTGTAATGGTATCAGGCCACCCACAGCTTTCGCTGGTATCCAAATGTTGTCATAATGTTTCTTCATACCCGAAAAAAAGGGATAGCTACTTTTAATACCCAACTCAAGGCTTTTTTACCTTTAGAAACCAATTTTAAAATTCTGATCTTTTTTGACAAAGACCATGGGGCAAGTCTTCCCTAAAATAAAATTCACCTACTTCCCAATCTTATCATTTCTGCAGAGAAGGATGTTAGCTGAGACTAATTCAAATCCAAACTAGAAGTTAGCTGAAAAGAAAAAATTTGAAAATCTGTAACCTTAGGCATGTTCATCCCTCTTTGTCAAAACAGCTATGGTCATCATGATTTTGCATTTTTAAAATTACATGCATCACTGATGAGAGAAAAAAATAAACTGCATATTCTTTTATTAAAATTATTTTGCATATTGTAATAGCATCTAGAGACAGCAACTGCTATAAAAAGACTAAAACCAGTGGCTAAGATATGATCTGGTATAATTTTAATTCTGTAGAGCAAATCAAGGATAATATCTAACCATCATGTTAAATTTTTATCCAATCTCACAGACGACATTCGATCAGCAAATAGAATCCCATACATTGTGTTAGCATCATTCTGAACTAAGAATTGCCAGCAAAAAATGGTTCCAGACCTGCTGACAGCACACATTCCTGAATTCAGACCAGGCCTTATATATATGTTTTGAATGCAAGGTGCTTTTCTCTAATAAATGCAGCAGATACAGATGTGCTGTAGAATCAAAATCAACATTTCCCAGTAATTTTCTAATTTGTTTTTGAAATATGTTCCATATACATCAATGTAGTGAAAGAGGATGAGTCACTTTCAATGACTAAGAATTTGCAAACTCCTGAAGCATTAAATTCCTTTGATCTTGATAAGTTGGCTCGTTTTCATTCTGTTCATTAGCTCCCCCTTTTCCCAGTTTTGAGCCATCCAATCTGTAGCCCCTTCTGCAAGCTGACATATTTACCAAGTAAAATCTGTTACCACTGCTTTCCTGCTCTTACTGAAAAACACCCTGTTGCTTGTCAAGCTCCTCATCTTGGGGAACCTCCTTCTCTATTTTCCTTCATACATGACATAGTCCACAAGCTGTCTCCCCACCCTGATGAGCTCTTTATTAGCTCCTCTCTGTATTTCCTCACTAACCACAAACTGTTCGCCTGTGCATTCTGTTCATCTCTTTCTTGTTTTTTTTTCCACTCTCATCTAAGGTAATTTCATCATTAGCTCCCAAGTACCATTTTGCTGACGATTCGAACAAATTGCCTAGGAATCTCAGAAAACAATCTAGTTGTGCTGCTTTGAACCATGTCTTGATAAGTACCTTTCTTTAAGGGTTAACCTGGGAATATCAATACCTACATGATTTGAAAAATAAGAATGCCTTAAATTGTAAGCATAAATGATCATTAATTTTCCAGAAAATTATTTGGCAACTGTAATAGGGCTATTTTCTCATCTGTTCTGTCTGAAATATTAGTGTATGTGGAGTCTGCCACAAACAGGTATCCACATTTAGACAGCAATTCAATTTCAATACTGATTACTGAAAAGCATCTTGATACTTTCACTCAACTCCTTTGATGGAAAAATACTTTACAGCTCAAAAAAATCCTTTAGTGCTTGATTCTTTCTTTACCAATCAAAAAACCACAGTTGTCATAGAAACTGTAAAAACTGAACTCAGTCATGACATAACAACAGAGCAACGGAAAATGTCTGCAGGCTCAGGTTTTTGTGCTTGAGGTATTTCTATGAATCTAACCAGGGAGTCAACAAGTTTCCCGAATCTAACGAAGACTATTGTAACAGGGATTATTTTTGTTTCTAATAATCTGTTCAGAGTCTGGAAAGCAATAGGATTTATCACCCCTGCTCTACACACTGGCTACATTAACATCAAACAGACTCTTCTCAAAACATTCAGTGCAAACTTACGCTGTAAGGGGACTGAATTTCCCTGATTACACATCTTAGATAGCCTGGAGGAGCCTTTGGTCAGTGTTCTCAGCATTTCTAAGATCCTGCTTTTGGCATTTTTAAATTGACACAAACCACTTTAAAAGTCTCTAACGCCATTAGTTTTCGTCTCTTACAAATGCTGTTCAGAAAGACTTCTATCTGCAGGCCTCTGCCCCGCACAAGATGTTCAGCTCCAATCCAATCATCTCAGGCTTTTTCCCTGTGACATGAAACTGTAAAACACAACTACTCCTGAATAAGACAGGCTACAAGAGTCTTCTTCCCCTCTTCATCTCCCAGAGCTAAATCACAAACCAGCTTCAATTCCAGAGTTCTTTCTACCTTTTACTGGTACCACTTGACACTTCATAATTACTGACAAGGTTGCCTTACTGCAAACACTTACCCTTTAAGCAGAGATCACCCTGCTGAAAAGAAAATAGTCATAACACACAGGAGTATTACTGGACTGGCCTCACTGCAGGTGAGCAAACATTAGCTTAACTACAAGTAACACTAAAAGCAGAAATGTGGATGTGGATGTGGAAGTACTCATATCTTAAAATAACCATCTCAGAAGCCATGAATTAAGTTTTAAGGAGAAATTTAAGGGACTTTTTGTTTCAGCTGGATTCTTCTGACCTATTGTCCCTCAATACCTTTAATTTATTCTTTCAAAATAGGTATGTGTATTTTGAATAGAGAGCAAACAGGTACTTGGATTCTCCATGTTTTCCTAGAATTGCCTTAAATAAACTCTGTTTTATCATGACAGCATCTAGGGCTTTCCAGACTTGCTAAACAACTTCAGATGCTCACACCACACCCCCATTCCCACCCTGCTTAAGGATAACATTTAATGGTAGGGTGAGCATACTTGGTGTGTAACATGCTTCAGAAACCCACTGAAGTTTAACTGACATGGACAGGAAACTTTCCAGCTGCACCTAAGATAAAGTTTGAGACAGCAAAATCTCCCTAAGCATGAGTTTAAGAATTAAAATCTAAGTGAAATCCTGATTCCAGTAAAATAACATATGAGAGAAATAATAAACTTTTTTTTACAAGGAAGGAAGGAAGAAAACCACATATAAAATTTCCTTAAAAAGAACAGCATGATTTGTTTACTGCCTGTGCAGGATTCTTCTTAGAAGAGTACCCAATTCACACAAATTTGTAAACCTCAGTGGAAGAGAGACAAACATATTTCTTCTGTTACCATAGTTGGAAACCTAGTCAAAAATATGTATAAAACTCCGTAGCTTCTCACTCTTCAGTTCTATGGCATTCTGTCACAGAATTTACATTTAAAATATCATTCAAGGCTTCAGTATGTCATTGCACAATTTCTGCATATGTGCATACATATGTACACAAGAACATGTACATATATGTTCCTGGAAAAAAACACATACACATATATAGTTCTGCTTTTCTCCCACTATAAATATATGCACGTGCGTATACACGCATGCAGACATCTACCTTGAATTCCTAAAAAGGTAAATTCATTTCCATAGATGCCACTGAGGAAAAGAAAACCAAGATAAGGCTGCTATAATAATTTAATTGATTTGGATGTGCACAACATTTATTTTTGCATATGACAGGTTACCACAGTAAAATAAATATAATTATATAATACTGAGTATTAATTATTAACAACAGCCTTAATCTACATTCAGTTTATAAAATACTGTTAAAATATTCTACTATCACAAAGACTTACTCTGTACTGACATGGTTTACTGGAGCTCATGACATAATAGAGGATTTTTCAGATTGCTGTTGTGTGTCTCAGCAGTCCCTTAGAGAGGATATCAATCAGCACATGTACTGATAAATAAGAGTGTGAAGAATTTCTATGAATATTTTTACCTTTTTTTGAACAACAGAATGGCTTTGGGCACACAGTATGAGACCAGACTTCATGGAGTATGTGCACAGAATAAACACATTACTTCATAAGGTGGGCTGAGTGGGCAAGAATTTTACACTGAACTCAGATGAGGCTAGAGCAAATGTCTTGCTTATTCTAAAAGCCTCTAAAAGGTTTGTGCATAGCATATGCTAGTGAGAACAGTCATCTGCAATAGCAAGGCGTGTTTTCTTGTGTTGCTACATAATCCAACATTATGCAACCCAATACTGCAACTTTCTCACATAAGAAATCTGTATCTGCAAATATTCTTACTAGTTTCCATTTTACCTACAGAGATTTTTGACTGTTAGTAAATTTGGCATGTGGGTTTCACAGAAGCTGATGACTAATAGAAAACAAAGAGGACCAGAATCTGAAAACCACTACTATCAGAATCTGGTCATAAAGAGATGTGTTCTAATAGAACATGAGAAATTCCTGAGCCTCTGAAAATTCTTAAATAAGTAGCAATCTGTTACAGTGCTCACTCCAATACAGCCATTCTTCCTAAATAAAATTGTACTGTAACTATACTATAAATACCCTCTCAGGCAAGATTACAATTTTGTTCCTCTGTTTACCCCTGTAATGAGTGAAAGAAAACGACTGGAAACTGTAGGGATGCATTGGCTTAGGTGGCAGAATGACTGATCAGATTCTGTCACAGACTGTGTGCACTACTCTCAACTCTGAACACACAAGGCCAAGCAGAGGCACTGGCCTCCGAATTAGTTACTGCCAATATTCCCCTTCCCCCAAATAATCACCCAAAATGGAAGACATTCTTCTATACACTTAAAAAATGTCATACTAACTAGATGTGAATGATAGAGCACAAAGGTGGAATTTCCTCTGAAACTCACTCTAACATAAAATTTTTCACAGAAACAATTACCAGAGGAAATAGATATTTTTTTCAAAAGTAAGTACTTCCTCACAGTGCCAGTATTTTAATGTAATAAAACAGAAAATATACATCCAAAAAAGCAGAAAGCTTTCACTTTACTTCTAACAAGTAAAATGAACCTTTCTTGTATAAGAAGCAGTATCATGCCTTACACACCCCTTTAGCACTTACGAGTAAAATGATTAGAAGCAGATGGATGGACATTACTTCCACTATCAGCACTTTCACTGCTGGAAACGTCATCATCTGATTCCCACACACATGAACAGGGTGAGGCTCCACCAACTTCTTCAAACTTCCTCTTTAAAATGCCACTCATTGCTGCAATGCTGTCACCATGCACCTGTAACAGGAACAGAGGCAATGAGGCACCAAAACACCCACCTACTGTGCAGGTCTCTCAATTCATTTATAATGAAACAGTTTTAGTAGTATCAATCAGATACTACTCCCTGTAGCCAAATGGTTCCTTAACCAAGAGTTTCGAACAACCTTTCCTAGAAGGAATCAAAAAAACCCCACAAGCTATCATCAGTATATTTACCATCCCACTGACTAAGACAGCAGGCAAATGCTACCTGGATTCTACCAACGAATACAGTTCTATAGCCAATCTCTACGTAAGTTGATATATATTCAGTTATGCAGCAAATTTAGGTCAAACATAATACTCCAAGTAATTAATCAAAAATGGACCTTTATATAACACTTAAAAACTTACTTGACACCAAGAAATATTACATGACAAAAATTGTTCTGTAATAAATACAGTTCAGAACAAAACCACATTCCCTATTTTGATTTATTTCAAAGGCCTGATTTATGTGATTCTCAGTCATAACAAATGCTTGCAATTGCAATTAGATTTGAAAGCTGTATGAGACACTTTGCATCTTTCCAGGTCAGGCCCTGCATAAACAATTCTGGCTCATTTTGTCATTTTAATTTACTTAGAAGTTTCTTGCCTAGAATTCTTGAAATTCAGATATGAGTACTGGCACACAAGTAGACTATTTCCATTACACAAGCATGAAAGGACTGGGTCCATCCTTAAGAACCTAACTTCCTAATCACATTGCCCAACAAAGCCAGAGTCATGTTGAACATTCCTTATTGTTTCCCTTTCATATATAACAGCTGATCTTCGTATATGTATTTATGAAATACCAAGCAGAAAAAGATAAAAATATTTTTAAAACAATTTTTAGATAATTTTAACACATCCAAAAGGTTGAAACAATTTTTCTCTATCCTTTAATTAAAAATAGCTTACTATCACTCTCATTACTGATTAATTCCTACTGCAGACTGAAAATTAATTCTATGATCTTAAGTTAAAATTTACAGATAATATCTGCTCTCTTACTATCACTGAAATGCTGCCATAAGTATCTGGGGAAAAAAGGCTTCTGTTTGATGCTTTTAAGCTTTTAGTATCAAAAATTCTCATCTGATGACACTTGCCTTCAGCTTGTTAAGCTACCAATTCAATTCATTTTATAACACAGTTATTTCTTCCAGTAAGCTTCACTCTACCTTTATGGATGTGTCTAATTTAGAGAAAAGATTCCAGTATACATGTGGAATCCTGACATAATGCTAAGAACAGATGCTGCAAAAGATGATCTTCAGCACCAAGCTTGTTTGCATGCAGAGCACACTAAAAATTAAATTAAAAATATATTAGCGTTTCATACAGTCACTCACACAGATGGCTTTAAATACATATGTTCACCATGATGTTCTCAGCTTGTTTTACTATTTATGAAAAAAATATTTTCCTGAAAGGGATTTCTTCAGGCTAAATTTATGACTCAAACAGAACTTGCTTAGATCTAAACCTCTGCCCTTTTGTCCAAAAATGAATTACTAGAAACTGCAAAGAAAGCACTGTATTTTTTTCTGAGGACATGGAAATGAGAATTCAGCATCACTTTGTAACAACCTTTGCAAAAACATAAGAACGCATTTTTATGAACCAAACTCTAATAAAAATACATGTACAAAAAAGAAAAAGATAAATAGATAAAAGAACTGAACACACACACTCTGAAACTCCAAAAACACAGGTTTAGAAACAACTCCTCTGAATTGTCCCCCATATCCTCACTATGTCTCTTGCCAACCACCTTTCCCATTGTCTCCTGCAGTGCTTACAGCACTGAAATTGTGAAATCACCATTATTTCCATGGCAACAGCCTGCAATATAAAATCCACAGGATTATAGCTTGACTGTAGAAGAGGGTAAAGAAGCAGCTGGAGTGTGAGAAAGAAAATGCTTACACTCAAACATCTCGGTGAAGAGAGTGAGAAATGAGCTGACAAAGACTTTATTGTACAAGTGAGACCTAAGTCAAATCCATGTGTGCACCCACTGAGATTGTGGCTACAGGAGTCATGAAGCTCCAGGTCCAAAGAACATAAGTCATAACTGCACTGCAAAGCAAACCTAATATCTGTGATCATCATGAGTGCACAACCAGTCAGAGAGCAAGAACTCATTTCATACCCTCAGATGACTTCCAGACAAAAGCCCTTTTGTCAGACACTGTCTCCCACCAGTAAAAGCACACAGTGGCTGGATGACTAAACAGTGTCTTGCACATCAGTAAGGTTTCTGCATATAATGAGAGTGTCAACAGCCAGAACTGCTCCTAGCAAGTACCAGAAACAAATAATTTTTTACACCAAAGAGTATTAAATTTGCCTGTTTTTAGCATAGCCTACATTTGCAACAAGTGCCACAACCTGGTGGCAGCAAAGGCATTTCATTAAGACAATTTGTATAAAGAACCATAACAAATGGGTCTCAGGATCCTTGGAAATGACACAGGTTAGCTCTACATTGCTAGCTGATCAAGAGAAGCTACAGAAGGTACAGGGTTAATGCAGAATCTGCATTAACCACAACACCAAGCTAGCCATTACATTTATTTTGTGTGACTGTTGCCTGATTTTTTTTCTGAATCTCTTCCAGGAAAATTATTGAGAAGGTTGTTTGACAAAGTAGCTGTGATCAAATTTAGGTGTTGCTACTTTCTTGAGATCTGTTAATTCTAATCTCTCTGTAATCAAGTCTCCCCGGGAATATGTTACATAGGGGAAAGGAGACACTTCCATTACTCAAGAGCTTGGCTATCGCAGAGAGAGATTAAAGAGTATCTAAAGCTGTTTGTACACACTATGTACCAGCAGGAGATCCCTTTAGAATAACATCTGTATAAACAGATGCCGCTCCATAAGCCAATATTCTTCAGAAAGAAGCACATCTGCACAGGAGTGCACAAGGCACGTTCTATCTGATAGTCTTATTTACACAGGAATCCTGTGTACCTGAGCAACATTCACATCTCCAGGAACTAGGACATAATAAGCATGGGATACATAGCCCTATGCTGCTTATGAAAAGATCTGGCTCTTTGCTCATTGTGTGGGAGACATGGCTATATGCCAGAGACCAACAGGAATATGCAACAGTCAAACTTTTTAAAACAGTGAAGTTAGTGCTATCACTAAAGGTTCCCTAAGTGCACAATTGGGGCACCAGGACAGAGAACTCAACTGAATTGTTCTTTGTCCTGCACTGTAACTACCATTTAATAGGTAAATTCAGATTTTGGGAATCAGCTGAAGCAACTGCAGTCACAAAGAAATCCAAATCTAACCTCATTTGAACAGAAGACCCTAGAGGTAGGTCTAATAGTACAAGGCACCAAAGACTTATACAAGTCAAATTTTCAATTCATGAATGGAAAGCAAAACAATACATAAATCCCATAACTGACTGGAGGAATCATAAGGGTAATGTAACTATGCAGCAATATAATTTTGCTAACACAAGTCACTTATGGTATATGAGACTACCATTCTATAGGATGGGAATACTCTTAAATACACAGAAGTACTTCAGCAATACATATATTCTTAAAAGAAGTGAGGAAATATATATAGGCATAGAATGCAGTCCACAGAAGTCCATATCTGACTATAGGAACCAAACAACAGCACATGACTAAGAAAAACAAATGCATGATCAATCATTATTCCTGGACTTCCACTAAGGCACCAGTAAGGTTCAGTCTTCAGAGGCTGAAAAATAACTGCCAGCTACAGGTAAAGACATGTGCTTTATCATATTTATCCATTTGGTTTAAAAGGGTGAAAGTTGGCTTCAAAGGTTCAATCAGACCTTACCAGACAACTACTAAACAGCTGGCTAGTAGCTCCAGTTGATTTGGAGCAGCATCCTTCCAATTCATACAAATGAGTAACAAGCAGAATCTTTCCTGTTCATATATAGATCCTTCACAACAAAAAAATCCTTGCACAGCAACGTGATACATAATCCTTTGCCATGTACACCATCCTTCTCACCATGCTTGTGTGGCATTCGTCCATCGCAAGGCAAAACAAAGTTGAAACAGAAGGAACAGTATTAAAGCAAGGAAAATAAGTTAACACACTGCTATAAGCTCTAGGTCAAACACCAATTGCCTATCACAGTTAAGGACTCTTCAAGAAAGTGACTTGACACAGCAGAAGCATATGATAGCTATGGGCTGTGAGAAGGATGTATCTTAAACACCTCACATCCATTTTTTCCTCCTTCACTTCCTAGTTTTCCTCCACCCTGATGAAACTACTACAATGAGATCATTTAGCCAGTTCTCTAGCTGGAAGTATGTGGGAGCACCGACGCTGTCAGAGGTATGCTGACTAGCGAAGCAAGTCCTCAAAGCTCCATGGCAACAGGCTTTGCCTTCCTACGATGCCAGATAACTGGTATTTAAAAATTTCAGAGGCACTATATTATTACTAGAAGATAAAAATCCCATGTAAACGTGGGAGATATATTTCCCGCTGTCACAGTATTATCTGGAACCTACAAAGTAAAATAATATAAAATCGTCGCTGGTTTGACTTTCTCTGGTACCTAAAAAGACTGGAAATTTTAGAGAATCTTGGTAGCAATCTTCATTGCAGCAGAACTTTAGGTATCTCCTTTAATAGCAGGTATCTCCAAATCCCAATGAAAGGCCTAAAAAGAGTGATGTTAGAATTAATGAGTGGACAGGTGACAGTGCATTCATTACCTGTGCTCCCAGGAGAAAATTTTTCTTTTTATACTGTGGTAACATACACTGCCAAACTTGTTCTACAAAACCTAACTTAAGCTATCACATCCTCAGTGTCTCACTGACACCCATGGACAGTTTATATACTGGACATGACATTCTATGCTATAGAATATCCCTTTGGCCCGTCTGGGTCAGCTGCCCTGGCCATGTCCCCCCAGGCTCTTCGTGTAGCTCCTCACTGGAAGAGGGTAAGACACTGAAAAGTCCTTGACTTAAAGGAAGCACCACTTAGCAACAACCAAATCATCACTGTGTTGTCAATATCATTTGCAAACTGAATCTGAAAAACACAGCACTGACCCAGCTACTAAGAAGAAAATGAACTCTGTCCCAGGCAAAACCAGCACAAGACACAAAAGCAAATCCAGGAATTTTTTCATCCTAGCAAAAATTTTCAAATAAATGTTTTGCAAAATTCAACACTGTATTATACAGCTCATACAACATCATCTGGGATACTGAACAAGTATGGAGCATACCTGTGAAGAAATAAACATCGAGAATGCACCATATGTAGTAAACATTAAAAAAAAATGAAATAAAACAGAACCCTATTCAGATTGCATATTCTCACGATTTAGAGAAAAGCCTCACTATAGAAATCAGTTATTGATTAAAGCTATGGAAAAATCAAGAGGAAAAACAGCTCAAGAACACATTGGCATTTGGAGTCGAGGGGACTTGGGGACAGGGTATAAGAAATCCAACTACTTATTTATTTGGTTTATTTATGAAACTGTGCTAATTTCCTCTTGAGATGTGACCACATTTCATTATAAAATCTACCTGAATAAAAATTCTTATCTGAAAATAAATCCAAAAATAAACACCAAAGGTGGGCATTAAATAAATAACTGTCCTATGTGTCAGACTGCATTTTCTTTGTCTCAAATGTATCAACTGAAAGTACAGGAAAATTTAAAGTCCGTAGCAGCAACACAGATTCACTTTTGAACATAAAACACTTCTATGCAAATGACTGCAAACTGAACTGGAGGATGCAGAAAACAGATGTTACCCATAAAACATTACTGCAAAGTACTCATCAGAAACAACTCCCACCCACTGGCCAGTCAGCATGTACTATAACATTCTAGGGAGATCTGGCAAATAATTTCAGTCAAATCACGAATATTGATGCTCACAAGCCAAGATGTTTGGGTTTTTTGTTTGATTAATATTCATTTTGAATTTAATTTCTTAGCCTGCAAACAAAGCTTCATTTTTTTAAAGACATTTTTCTTACCTACTAAATAAATGTCAGCAGCAGAGATGGCTGTGAACTAATCAAGGTGGCTGCTTGGCTCCATATAATGCACTGAATTATTCTGCTCTTTGTGTAACTGACAGTCTTAAATTTGGGAGGGGAGGGGTAGTCAAATCCAAAAGCACCTAAAATGACATCATCACACACAAAGAATATTACTTGCTTGTGAAAATGACTATTCACATAAGGAACTGCATTAATGCTGACAAAAAAACCATTTGCATGAATGCTTGCAAACACTGAACAACAGAGGTACAAGAACATGAATCAAACAGCTGTTCAGAATTCAAATTAATGTTTGCAATACATGTTTTGCTGTATTTGGCAGCTCTAATCATAAGCACCAGTTGCCAGAGGTAGGCTCTGGTAGTTTCAGTACTACAATCTGTAAAATTTACAAAGACATAGCAAGCTAATTCCACTTAAGAGACTATACTGTATAGGTTCAGGGAATACCATTAGTATAATCTTACTCATATTTTTGCTTATAAGTGGTCAACTTACACAAGCATAAAATAGGTAAAGTCTTTCTCTCCTCGTTTGTTTCAGCCTAGCTAAATCCACAGCAAGTAAATCCTGCAGGATAAGATTGCACAATTCTACCTGGGGAATCTGTCCTGCCAAGTCTGCTCTTTGCAGGGTTTCTATACCCCCACTTTACAGTACTCCTGATTTCACACTTGAGTACTAATCCACTAATCTTCTAGACTGCCTACACATTGTTGTACACTCTAACACATGCCACCTAGCTCCACTGACAGTAAATTTAAAATGCAGAAACGATGCTGGCATATGCTCACCTCTCACATCTACAAGCGGTACAGACACTGATAGATCTGTCTCCTTTAGTCTTCCAAAAGCATCTCACATGGTCCTACATGAACCAAGCATGCAAATATCTCCCTCTCCACCACCCAGCACAAGACTCCTGCACACAGCAACAGTGAAATGGCCTGCTAATTCTTAGCTGCATCAATTGATGTCAACAGTTTAATTAAATGCTTATATAATTCAGCCAAAAGAAGAAAATTCTATGCTAGTTTTCTTAAATTTTATCTCAGCATGCTCTCCAGAGAACAAAGTAAAATGAGTAAGAGGCAGTATTAATTCATCCAGGAAGCCAGCACCTTTCAGGAAGCATTCAGGTCTCTAGCAATGAAGGTGCAACCTGGCAGAAAGGGATTCAGAGGAATTCAGCAAGAGGGCCTTCCTGCCAAGATAAGATTTGTCCACAAAAGCTGTTTGAGCTTGTGTTTCGTCCATAACAATTTTCTAAGCTTATTACAGTAAGTCCTAGAGGAAAACAGGAGATTCAGGAGAAAAATATCCTGAAGCTGGGTCACAAACTCAGGTTCATAATGCCTAACCTCCATATAAGTCATTTAGGACTTGGCTGCACCTCTCAAAGTCCTTTCCATAGTCTTCACGTAACACTACTGAAGACCTGGTACTGGGCACTACTCCTCTAGGTTTCGAGTCTTCATCAATTAAAATCCTTTAACCCAAAATCTCTGCAGAAGATTTTCTTTTACCCTTTTTAAAGAAAAAAGAAATTACTACCTGTATGCCAGAAGAATTTTTGAAGTTTGTATGGATGCTCCCAGAAAAGGCTTACTACTATTGGCATTGACTGTATTGCCAGACTGCTTGCAGCAAAGGTCTGGACAGGAGAAGTCACAACTCTAAAACTGAAATGTGAAAGCAGAAAAACACTGCTACAACACTAGTCAGTCCTACTGACTTTTACAGATACACAGAATTTTAGAGCAGAGTGAGCATACAGGTGAAGGAAAGAAGCAGCCTGTTATCTGGAAGACACATCTTTACTGCACCTCTTTGCAAGATGTACAACATTTGGCTTGCTTAGCACCTTCCCAGCAACTGGAATGAGGTTTTGAGACTGGCAGCAGTGCATTTGGCACACCAGCTTTGCATTATGCCGCTTCCAGCTGCAAGAATGGCAGCAGGGTCCAGCTCTGTAATGAAGATTGCAATGCTAGCAACCTCCTGAGTGCTGGAAATAAGTGGCCTTTAATAAAAATTGTGCCCCGATTAGCCCATGTAGTAATAGTGATTGGCTCATTGCAACACCTTTTCATACTGTTTCAGTGCTGATTTTCCAAATTGCTGTTTCATGAACATCAATCTTCCATCCTGCCTGCAGAGGAACTGCACAACATGGCAGGGAATCCTGTGTATCTCCTGCCCAAGTACAGCATGGCCATGACTGGTGCATGCCAAAGGGGCCTTTCCACCTCTCCAGCTCCAGTACACATCACTCAGCTCCCTGTTACATGCTGCATTTGCCACAGCCTGGCTGCTCCTTCACCACTGCCATCAAAGCTGCTAGAGAGAGTGAAATCAGGAGCTCTCCTCTTCTGCCCCATGTTCTCTGCATCTTGACAGCCATTCTCTACTCTGAAATACATAGTATTTAATTGTTTTGATTTTTGACAATCTAACTCACAAGAACACTCAACATGTTCAAACTCAGAAGATCTGAACTCCAAGAGCAGCAGTATGAACTTGTAACACAAAATCATACTGGAGCGTATCTGCAAAACTCACTCTGAACTAGTTTTCCTCCTTTTTCTTTTTTCTTTTCTAAAAATACAGGAACAGAGTCTTCCAGTTTAACTGTTCAAGTACTGAGGGATGTCTGCACATGTCCAAGTTGTGACAGGGAAGTACAGATGCAAATTTTAGGTTAAAATGACCAAATATTTGATACTTTGTTCTGGCCACAATTTTTGACAATAATAGTACTACTTCTATGTGACAAGATAAAAGAAGGACTAACTTTAGGAGATCACTGTTTACAAACAAGACAAGTGGGTATTTTGGATGTTTTGTGCAGAGTGGCAAATGTGGTAAGATTGTCTTCACCTTGTGGTCTGATATTAACTGTACACATTCTCTTCACACATGAAAAAGCAATGATGAAAATTGCTGGAAAAATCTAGCCTGGCAGAATCCTCAGTTCATCTGTTTGCAACTTGCTCTAAAAAAAGCCAAACCAAACTGGGAAAAAAAAAAAAAAGCCACAGTACTTCCTCCATGCTATCATCACTATTTTTCACAACCTAGACATCACAAGCAATATGCAACAAACTTTCTCATTACTATTTTTACCAGATGAGAACTTCTGGTTCTACATCCAAAATTCAAAGGATTCATGACAAACTGGCACAACTTGGCTATCACTATAAAATGCAAAGATGTACTTCCAGCAATGTGTCACACCTTTACTTCCTCAAATAATGTCTAGATTACAGTAATTTCACAACTATAAGGCACACCCTTCTGACTAAAATTTTGATCAAAACCCAGAAGTGCGCCTTGTAATCTGGCGTGCCTTATATATGGACAAAGTTCAGAAATTTGCCAACCCAGAAGTGCGAGCCGAGGAGCCGAGCCGTGGCAGCTGAGGAGCTGAGCCGCCGAGCCAGAGCCATGCCAGCCGGTGCCGGGAATGCCAGGGCCCGTGGCACGGGGAGGGCGCCTGGGGCTGCGTCTACAGGCTACGCCGATCCATGAAAAATGTTTGCAAATTGAGCACCTGCCAGTAAACCCCGCGATCGCGCGATTCTTGTTCTAATTCGTTACTTTGTTGCGTGCAGATCCTAACTGCAAAAAAAGTGCACCTTACAGTCTGGGGCACCTTTTATATGGACAAAGTTTGGAAAATTGCCGACAACCTGGAAGTGCACCTAAAAATCCGGTGTGTCTTACAGTTGTGAAATTACTGTACTTATATCTCCATAGAATCTTAAACTACATACACAGGAAAAGGAAATCTAAAATTCAAGTACTTGGGTTTGTCCACCTTAGTTGAAAACAAATTATTCTCAAGACAAAGTTTCTATAGTCCATTTAATTATCTGCTTTCTTAATACATTGACAGTCTCATACAGAATGAAAGACACCATATCCTGTCCTGTCACTTGTTTTGCTGTGCCCCAGGAGGTTTAAGCTAGATGTAAGGAAGAATTTCTTCACAGAAAAGGTGATTAGATATTGGAAGGGACTGTCCAGGGAAGTGTTTAAGGAAAGACTGCCCTTGACACTTAATGCCATGGTCCAGTTAACATGGTGGAGTTTGGTCATAGGTTGGATTCAGTGATCTCAGAAATCTTTTCCAACCTCACTGATTGTGTGGTGTAAAGTAATCAAAAGCAAGTATTCAGCGTCCACTTCAATTGACCTTTGGTACTTGTAATGTCAGTTAAAAATGGATTTTGGTGTAAATTTGTATAGGATTATTTATTTGTATGTGTCACAATACCTTGTAATATTTTAATGCTATCTTTAAGATACTTCATAACAGGAAAAATGTCCTTTTCAATGATGAAAAATGAATCAGCATACTAACATATGCTACCAGAAATTATATATACCAGCAATATAAAATAAGAGGTGTATATTTAGCCCACTAAGAAAATTTTTGTCATTTGCTCTGTTTTCTAGGCACAAACAGGAAGTCAACCAAAGGGAAAGAAGCAGAAACAGAAAAAAATGGTAATTTTCATTTATACTGAACACCAGTTAACAACAAAACAAGTTATGATAGGTAGAAGGAATAAATAATGAAGAACTGGATTTAAAAAAAGTAGTATGATAGAATATCCCACGTTGGAAGAGACCCACAAATACTGAGTCCAGCTGCTGCAAGTAGTGGTTACACACTCTTAAATGAAAATAATTAATTCTTTTAAATATTAAATTGCTTAGTAATGCTAAGTAATCAAATGCTATATCTTCTTATAATATGTTTTTTTGTGAAACAGGTTTTGGCTTTTGCTTATGGCAATTTAATATTTTACTTAAAATGGTTTGCATGATATTTCAGTCACCTGCACATACAGTTGATAAGAAAGCATTCACTAATGCAATAAATAAAAGAAAAAAAATTATTTCATTTGCAGGTTGTTAACTTACAAAGTCAGTGCTGAAGCACACTTTTTCTATCATAGACTTCCCTGGGAATAAGCCTGTATTTAAAAATATTATACAACATCTTACGTGCATCACCACCATCCATTTTTTAACCAACTTCCTACCTGCTTCTCAACTCTTCATCTAGTCTACCTGTCACTCACATGCTCCTTTCTCAGCAGAGTCTCCAACCAAGGCTAATGAGCTTATCTCATTTCCAGCGAGCTGGTGAATGCTGGCAGCAGCTGACAGTGGATACTGGACAGAAAATGCAAATCTGTAGCTCATGTAGAATACCTGAATCATTACAGAACTTTAAAACTAGTGACAGCACAGTAGTTTTATTCAGTATCTTTCATGCTGTCATTATTAAGCGGTAGATATTTTTAGCCACCAAAAGCCAAATCCATCTGCAGCAGCAGTGTTTCCAAGGAGACAGAATAATTTAAACACATGTGGAACTACATCTCTGTTTTCATCAACTACTCTCTGTTACTGGAGCACTTCTGAGTCAGATTTCTCATTTGATGGGGGAAAGTGATTTGAATACATGGATGTGAGATTGTAATTTAACAGTTGAGCTCTTGCTTTCAAATACATGTCCAGTACCTACAAATAACAAATGTTGGGATACAACTCCACTATTTTTCAGTCAGTGTTATTTACCAGTGTTTACATTCCAATATAACAAAAAGAAACTAAACAAACAAAAGACTGCTCACCAGTTTTTCAGAATAATTTTGTGTATTAATGACATTTGCTGCAAATTACTGGGTTTTTTTAATTATTTTTTTTAGCAAACATACCAGGCTCCATTTTCTGAAGAAACAGAAAGCTAGGAGGAAAAGACACCACTCCCAATGGCAAGATACACAAGTAAGTGGGCAGTGGACAAAGCTTCTTACAGCCCTTTTCAGCACTCATAAGACGTCTATTGACTTGTTCCAGTTTTTCTTTATGGCACAGATTTTTTGTAATTGTAGGACTGCTTGAAGGGAATTCTCTCAGTAAATACAACAAAAATGGCCTCATGCATTTACTGATTTTAATATCTGAAATCTATTAAAACTAAATTCCACCCTTTTCCCTTTATAAATATATTTTATAAATATATATACACTCAATTATACTCACAATTTATTTACATCAATTCATATTTTTGCTTCAAACCAGCAAAATAGGATCCTGCATAACAATTATTTCCTACATGTAAAATGTAGAGGTAAGTCAATAGAGAGCTGGCTCCTTGAAATCCTTGCCCCATTGAGGCGAAAATCAAAATATCCTATTGTTTCAGTGGGGTCAGGACTTCTGCCTGTAGTCCTACATTCTCATATCATGTAACTTGATAAACAAATCTACTTTCTGTACAAAGCAATTTATTTGCTGCTTGCCATCTCCAGACTGTGTGAACTAACAGCTGCTGCTAACACAAACTCTGCAGAAGCAAGCTATTTCAACAATTAATTAAAATTCATATGTAAATGCTGCAGGTATCAGATTTATCTGTCTCATACACATAATTATATGCATCTTTTTTTCCCTCATGACTAAGATAATTTAATACCTGAGTTATCAACCACATTCATTCCAAACCTAAAAATAATGCAAAAAAATCTACAAAAAATCTCTTTCAGTAGCTCTGAGGAGCCATTCTTACTGGTTGTTCACCACTAAATAAGACGGTTTCAGAAGCAGTTAATTTTCCTATCCAAAATCTAAGAAAGCATTTTTAGATCTTCCAGCACTCCCTTCCTGTTGGTAGCATACACTGTATTTTCAACAGTGAGTATTTCCATCACACAAAATGACCTCTCTTCCCACAGCTTACTGAGCAACTTGGGCATCAATGAGATGCAATGCGTATCCTGTCACATGAGAAAGCTGCCAGCATCAGGCATGCCTATGATTTCACTGTTTATGGATCTCACATCCGTTGAAATCTCCAGGAGAAATAATAACGGGAAAAGCTGCTTCAGAGTTATTCCTGTGAGGAACAGGCATGATGCTTGCACATGCATTTTTATATCCAAGAAACATTGTGGCAAGGATCAAGAATAGCTATTTATAACAGGAATTTCTTTTACCCTTACCTGCAAATCAGGTTTCTGCGTTTCAGCTCTGTCAGTGCAGAATGAAAGGTTTACTCCCCCTTTTTCTATCCATCAGACAGCAGCCATCCAATAACTGAAGTCATCCTGGCATCCTCTGGAACATGCTCTCTCCCTTATTTCCCACTCCCCACCCCCATCTGCATGCTAGCAAAACGGGAAAACAGCAAGAAGAAAACAGAACAAAAAAGCACATCTAAAAACCAGCTTTAATAAGCTACTTAGTAGTCAGTGAGGACACTCAGTACTAAAAGGTAATGACAAAATTTAAAGACAAGGAAAAAAACAAAGTCGGTTAATAAACCTTCAGCTCCTCTACTGAATAGGAATTCTCCCTTTCAGCTCCTTTTTGTAGGGAAAAAACAAGCTAACAGCTGTAGGACCATAGTTACTGCCTGTATACATTCTTTGAGACTGACTCAGCTATCCAGATCTTCAATGAAGAGTGCTGCTGTGTATTTAGGAAAGCTTGTGATTATCAAAATAACAGTGGTGTTTTTATGCAAACCAGGATCTGAAATCTCAATGCAAATTAGAACAATTCAGAGATAGATGCCAAGAATTTCCTACTAAGTCTGTTCTTCTTTCAGTTTGAGGTGGTATTTATAAAATACTCAAAATTAATAATTAGTAAATACTTGTATGCTAGCTGTGTAAAACTACCTGTATAACTGGCATGTGTGCATTTATTTTACTGTATTTATAACACACAGCCAATGTTCAGCTGCATGAACTTTACACAAAACTTTCTACCTAAATAAGAATTTAAATGCAGAGAATGACTAGGTGAACAATTTTCAATTAATATAGTCCTACTCTCTTTGTAGCCTCTTAAATCTAGTTTGAAAAAAAAAATTCCAAGATCAGAGAATTTTTATTTTCTACTTCTCTATAAAAATGAGGTAGGTATCAGCTCAGTTGAAGACAAGAGCATCACATTTAGTTTATGACAATTTAATTACAATTAAAATCTAAATCAAACATGAGTCTTCTTAGCTAAGATATAATTTACTGCCATATCAAAGCATTTGTACTCCAGGATTTCCCCTTTAAGGAAAAACATTAAGCAGCAGAAACTGACAAATACCTTTGTGTTTACTAATTTTAATCTTCAGCTATAGCTTTCCAATAAAATTAACTGTGAATTCCTTTAAATAAGAGCATCTGTTCTCTTCAATGAATTATTGATCTTTAACCACAGCAAGACTATACCAATTAGCATACTTTCACCACAAAGTAATCGCTGATTTAGCTTCTGAAAAAATTAGCTGTCTGTCTTATCACAACAAACTGCCAGCAGATCCTATGCATAACATTCAGATTCTCTCTTTACAAGTAAAGTAGGTGTTTTTTTAACCAAATTACCTCAGTTTAACATAAAACCTCTTCTTAGATGCCTAGAAAAATGGAAATCCCTTCCTGCAAGCATTAAAAAACTATTAGGTTTCAAATCCAAAAAATAAATACCATTTTCTTTAGTGGGAAAAAAGGGAACATTGAGGAACACCTAAACAGACATTTTGCCCTGCTAAGCAATTGGCTGGAAGACTTTCAGTTTATTTTCTTTTTGATCTGCAGAAAGAAGCTTGGAGTTGAGCACCAACACTTCACCTTTCAACCACCCTGAGTGCTGAGAGAAATGAGCAGACATTCAGAACTGTAGCGCCACAACTAGACTTATTAAACATTTTTTAAATATAGATGCAAGGTGCAGCACAGTTCCATCCCCAGAACATCATCAGAAAAGCTAGTCAGAAAAATGGGCAGTATAAAGAAGTAAATCAGAATGCCTTGCAAAATCTACTATGAAAACCCCCCATAGCTCTAGAATAGTCACAGAATGAAGCAACTCTTAAGACAGACAGACAGTGTTTCTAAATTAAAACACAAAAACTGATGAGCATTAAGTAGGCTGCTGCTTCCCCCACACTCCACAAGGGCAGCCCACACAAACCTGCCCAGAAGTGGGGTCTGTGCAATCTCCAGAACCTAACCTTTCCTTTGATTTCTGTGCAACATCAGACAGTCCTTATGAAACTTGCCCCAATTTGCACATCGAGAATTAAGTCAAGTCGTTTACATGATAAATGTATTTTAAATACATGAAATTCACTTCTGCAGGGTGCTGAGGACACTCTCCTGTGCAGATGGGGGTATTTGGCTGCCAGGGCACAAGGCTAACCTACAGACAGCACATCTCGTGGCCCTGAGAGAGGAAGGCAGCAGCAGCTCCTGCCCACCCTTTGCCAGGACCCCTCCAAGTTGAGCCCCTTGCCCTTGGTCCCTGCTGAGGCTGTGCTCCCAGTGCTGCAGCCCTGCTGGGACCTGGCCAGGCACAGTCCTGAGCCGGACCCGGAGGGCTGACCTGGCCCCTGCCTCCCCAGCAGCTCCAGCCCAGGCTGGCAGCCAGCCCCAGGGCGAGCTGCTCCGTACTGCTGAGCTGCCTCGGCTCCTGTCTCACCTGCTCTTTCCAAGCCACCTGCTGCACTGGCTGCTCCCTGGCAGAGCACCTGGACATGACCGGCCCTCTCCAGAGCCAGCACCTGCTAGATCCTAGCAATGCCTTCCAGCTCCATAAGTGCCATTATTGGACTAATTAACCACGTACACACAGAGACGGAGAAAGGGAAACAATCCAGGTTTGTACCCAGCCCCTGCTGTGACTCAAGGAGTTACTTTTTTGTACTTGTATTTGTTTGGCTATTTCTCCTGTTTTTTAATTTACCTATACTTGATACTCCATACAACACACATTCTCCTTTCCTTCAGAGCTATTAAACTGGAAAAAAGGAAAGCTTTGCTAGAAAGCAAATTTCTGCAACAACTTCCTTCACTTTTCCTTTCCCTGATTATGTCTATTGCTACCAAAATATTTACTTCTGCTTTTTTTGACTCTACAAAGAATGAAGTTTCATCTGGTAATCCCTGTATGAAATAGTTCAACAAGATTGCCTCCTTCCTAAAGAAACCTTCAGGCTGAGGTACTGGACAGCACCTTCTTTATCATCTCAGTTTCTCCTGAAATGCAAATCTTTCCAAGTAGGAGAGAAGGTAAGCAATGGCTGAAGACAAAATGGTCTTGTTTATGTACAAATCTCAAAGAACTCTGATTACTGGTAACTAACATCTCTTGATCCATTTGATATACCATACAGGCACTCACAGCCCCTGGATCCTGGCAGCTATGCTCAGTTTATGTAATTTTATGAGAGCTTATCACACAGTCCTTCAATAAAACAAATTACTGTAGATCTCTCCTGCCAAGTGCAAGAGCAGCTCTAACATTTTTCACTAAGACATAGGTGGAGCTCGATGTCTAGAGAACGCTCCAGGCAGACACTTGAGACAGTCACCCATCTGTTCACCAGGCTACTGACTGCAGGCTCAGACATTTGCCTAAGACAAGCAGTGGTCACTGGCCAGCTCAGGAGCAGAAGAGCTACCACCTGACCTGTTGTAAGAGGTCAGGTCTCCCACAGCAAAATCGCTCTTCTGAAAGACTGTTCCTTGGCTATTGAAACAAATTTCTCACACGGGTCTAGAGGCAAGGCCCTTATTCACAGTTCTGCCAGCAGGATCCCAGGAAGGCACATCATGCTCCACATGTTTCCATCTACCAGATCTCTTGAATGCAGACAGGTATTGTAACAACCTGTTTCTCAGCATCCTATGTCTGTGCAAAGATATTGGAAGTGGGAGGAACCTGGCTTGTAAAGTAGCAGCAAGCCTATGTGAATTTCACAGCCAATGCCAGTTCCATGGGACAACTCAGGATATCTGGTGCTGTTACAAAATGTGTCACCATGGTCCCTATGCAGAATAAACACCAATGGAGGGGAGAAAGGATAACATGATGCCTGAACTATGTATGACTTACTGATGTGTACTCAGCTACCTAGAAAAATCCTGCATGGTCAAAAAAGCTGGAACCCACTGATGTCTGATTATGGAAGCCAAGGCTTCCCTAATTTGAAACTGCTGGCATTGCCAGGAAATTACATATGATTTATGACTGGAAACAAATGGAAAATGGATGCTTCTTTCTCACAAATGGTAGACAAATGCCATCATCTAGTCTTCAGAAATGCCTGCAGCAGAATTCCAGTATTCTGAGGTTTAAGTAGTTTGAAGCTATCCAACAGTATGTGTGATACCATTTCCAAGAGTCCTTGAAAAAAAGAACAAAAAACAAAACAAAACAAACAAACAAAAACACCAAAAAAAAACCAAATAAAAAAAAACAAAACAGAAAAAACAAACAAACGAAACAAAACAAAGAAAAATAAACACAAAAAAACAAAAAACACACAACAAAACTCCAGCCTCAAATAGGAAAGTAAAAATGCAGAATCCATATAACAAGCGATACTGGCTTCAATGCCCTACTGACTGCATTCAGCGAAGCCTGAAGGGATGACAGCTCAGGTTGGAAGAGGTGTGGATAATTATGGCCAACGCACAATGAAAACACATCACCGTATATTTTGAAAATCAAAACTGTTACAGGAAAGAACAAGATTAATTAATAACAGCATTCACACATTTCTACTCTTTAAGGGAACCTAGGAGACTCTACTGTGTCTGAAGGAGCTGAACAGTGCTCGCTCCAGTTCAGAGCAGCAACAAATCAAGCCCTTTTTCACAAGGCACATCATACTGGTCAGTGCATCTGGCACTTTAATATATTCCTCCTGTTACAGCAGGAGGAATTAACTATCCAGAAGCTGTAAGAACTGCACTGAGATTGCTCAGCTCTCAGATGGAGATGCAGACTGAGCTCTGGGTGGGAGGGCAGAGAGAAACAAGAGGCTGTGAACTGGCAACTCTGGGATGGCAAAGGGCACGAAGACTGGTGATGCTGGCCAGGTGAATGGACACTGAGAGACACAGCAGGAACTTATTAATTACACAGGAGATGAAGTTAGATGACACCAGCAAGGTGGATGGACACAGAGAGGGTGGCAGGAGCTGAAGACTGGGGAGAAGAAGCAAAGCTTTTCTGCGCTGGGACTGTGAAGGCACAGAGCCTGCTCAGAGGCACCATCTCTGTGTGTTACTGGGCCAGGAATAAAGGGCTTTATGGACACCTGAGGCTCTGTACTCTGGGTGGAACTGGTGAGGAAGCTCAGTCTGGCTGTGTAAGGGGGCTGTACTGGGCATGCAGCAGGGCCTGCCCAGTCACTGGGGCCACCTGCCCCAAAGGGGCTCTGGTCCCAGCTGTGGAACTGTGGAGTGTGACTGCCAGAGCCTCAGGAATGGGCGCGCTGGGAACTTTCTTTAACAGGGCAAGTGGGGAAGGACTGCATTGCCTATTGTGCTGCTAAAGACCAAAAACACATGCCATAGTTTTAACACAAACAGCACTGCAGCACCCATTACAAACACATTTTTCTTTACTCCCTGATAAACAAAACCAAGGAAAAGCAAATCAAATGTTCCTTTCTTCTTAAAATATATGTGGAGAGCTTGCGTGAAATCAAGTAAAATTACAACCAAAGCCAACCAATCAAAAAACCCAAAAAACCTCACACTACAGAAACCTCCATGAATACAGTGCCAGGTGAGAACAAATCTCAGGCAAAACTGAAAAACATATTCAAGGTAGACTAATTCTAACCTCTTTGAAATCTATGTTACTTGCATTTCTAGTTTCTCAGACTCCCACCCACTTATCAACATTCAGTTTATATTCCTTCAATCAGCTCAAAAGCATTGCCATCTGCCTTCAAAGCAAAAGTCGTATAACAAATGATACAAAAAAGAGACAAAAGGTAAGCAAAGAACTTTCGCACAAGAGTATACATGGATTTCCATTAACTCATCTGCGACTATCTTATAAAGCAGCTTTCTACCATGGAAATTATTTCCAGTTTTGCATATTTGCATGCCAAATATATCAGATAAGTGCTTCCCAAAATCTGAAATTGACTTCTCTTAACTAAATAAGAATACAAAAGCCTAGAACATCAGACTTCAAAAACAAGCTTATCTTGAACCATAATTTCATGATTGAATTGTAAAATTAAACAAACTTGAAAAAGTTTATTAACCCAGGTTTTATTAGTGGTAAATAAAAATTCATGGTTTTCCCCTTTATCTGCTCCAGTGATGGTGGCACAGCACAGTAAGGGAAAAGAGGAGGTACTACTCCCTTTTGAAGGGAACACAGACACAGACTGACAGATCAGGGAGGAACACCACTTTTCACTACTATGACACAGGCACCTTACGAGATTTTACTTAGTCAACACATCCAAGTACCTGAAAGATTAATAAGGGTTCTTTTTCTGCTTATTTTACAGGCAAGAGTTTCTTCTTTTATTTATATTCCTCCTCCTCTACTAATGCACTGACTTTAAGGTTAATAAAACATACAGAAACATAAACGTATGCTTGAAGCCAAATATTATGAGCTTAAGCAGCTATACCATAATTAGTTACAAACAGGAGAGGTGAAAAAACATTAAGAACAGGGATACTATCTAAATACATTTCCTCCAAACATTTGATGCTTACCCCAGCTGTGGGAATCTCATTTTCTTCAAGAGTAAAATTAAAAATTAACTAGATTTAGATAATTTTTTTCCCTGAGTATTATCATCCTGGTTTAAATCACATGCACAGTGACCTAATCTTCCTAATTTGGTTTTTCCTGGTGAGTTTCTGCTCTCTCTACCCTGCCCAGCTTCATCCATGAGTCCACAGCTACCCTATCTTCAGCCTCACCTATTAGTCATATTCATATTCTTTCATATTGGTCCCTAAAGGTAGCCCTTAGCCTTTTACTTTTATTGGGGATTTTAGGGCCGCCCACAGTCAGTTCACACACATTACCAGAGAGGTCACAATGTTACACTGTGTTAGATTTTGCATTTTGTGTCTATGTTACATGTATCCATGTGAGCAACCTGTGATCAAAAAAGGTATCAAATAGTGAATCAGCTCCTCAAGTATGTTATACAGACAAAACTCTTTTTTCATAATGTATTAACATTGTTGTACATTTCTACCAATAAAAGTATTACATTTTGAATTTAATTCCTGAAGTCACTGAAGGAGCTCCTTTATCCCATGTATACTTTTACGAAAGGCCGTGCCCTGTTGTTATTGCTAGTACTCACTGTTTTTCCCCAGTGCAGCTGATGCACAGCTCACCAAAACAAAGAAAGAGCCTCAAGGAAATCCAGTCCAGTCCAAGGAAATCACGGATGCCCAGTTCATAAGGACATGTGACTAACCAGTACTACCAGCTTTCAATACAACCACTTCCTTGGAGCCATTCTCATGCCTGTTCCATGCATGGTTTTGTCCTAGTGTATTTGGTTTTAATAACAAAATTGGCTCTTTAAAGAAAAATCACCATTGTACATGAAATAAACAAGTTCTGCATCACATAAAGCTTAAAGATCTTTAATCACAAAAGATGATGAGTAAGGCATTAATTTAAGCTACTGAATGAATAGTAAGCAAATTTAAAGCTTATAAGTGGCAGAACTGTTAAAAAAATGAGGGAAAAATGATAAGAAAGATCATTTGCTTTTTCAGAAATTCAGACTGTGCCTAATTACTCTCCTTGCAAAATGAAACAATCATTATTTACCTTTTTGCTCTGTCATAACTAAGGTAGAATTCAAAATGTACATTTTTTTGATGATAAATTAATATGTTCTCATTCTCAAGTGAGAGGAATTTTAGACAGGAACACTGAACGAAAGAAAGCAGTGTTCTGCAAAAATCGACCTGTGTCTTCATATACAGATTCTAAAAGAGAACACTCACTTGGCAGAGAACAAGAGTCTAGTCTCTATTTCCAAATCAATCCTGTGAGCAAGAGAGCCCTGCTATCCCTAAACACAAGTGAGTGGCCCAGTATTATGTTATGCCCCATTTCATCCAATATCAACCAGGAGAAATGGCAGGCCCTGGCTTAGTGATACCTTCCCTATATTATTTTATAGCTTGTTCATTGCGTTATATCTCTGAAAGATGCAGCTGTCAATTTCAACATTTTCAGGTCAAGAAAAAACAGTATCCAAGTCTCTTATTTTCTTAGGAACTGCTCTCAACTACAATAAACAAGTGCATGTCTGTCACTGGTAGAAGAGAAAATCCTACTACATTACGAGATCACCCACAGAAAAGAGATCAGTGCTTTGGATTTGCAGTGCACAGAATTGACTCTACTCTAAAGCTCATAAATTCAAATATACCACAGTGCCCATTTCAGCAAGGTGGAAGCCCCAGTGAAATACAGGATGACTGAATTTTTCTTTACATGTTTTGCAGACACAAGTTCTACTGGCAGTTAAAAACACAGTAAGCATTACCTTAAAATTTGCAGCTGCAGAGAGACATCAAATGGATTTCCTGACTTGCAAATGCCTTTTTAATCACCTTCAGTGCAGCAGCAGGCCTGCAAGAATCACAAATTTTGAAGGAGCCATACCAACAGAACATCAGGGTGGGCAGTGAAAAGCAGGGTAGTCAAAAGCAACAACCAGGAACTAATTTAAAACAGCTTTCTCAAGACATGTCAAACAAGGAAAGACAAAAAAAATTGTCACTGGGCAGAGAGAGCTCTTTTCAGACAGATCAGCTTCTGAAGAGAGGCTCTGGAAGAATTCCAAAGTTGTCATTAAAACCAAAAATCCTCACTTCTTATACAAACTGTTAAGCCTTAGGCTAGGACCAATTTTCAAAGCAGTGACACAGTCTGCTTTATTTTGCATCATTATGAACAGATAATAATTTTTGGTGAAGTTAATGAACAATAGAAGCTGGAGAACAGGCTTTCCTTCAGTGTTCAGACCCACAAAAATCAGAAAGTCATATGCAAAGAGAATTCATTCAAGCTCTCCTTTATTTAGAACAAGTGTTTATATTCAGTATGTCTGTAACAGAGAGGTGCAGACAATGGTTTCCAGAGTTGACCAACTGTATCCCTTACAGATCTTACACAAACTCAATCAAAAATTGTCTGAGAAGTCTGCCCAGTCAGGTAGCTGTGTCCCGTGATGAGAGACATGGTGCTTAAATGCAACTGGAGGGCCTCTGGGGTGGAAGAAATCGACCTTTGATGATCAGACGGTTCCTATCTCACAGGGAGGTGGTACAATCAAACAAAGATGGCACCAAAGGTGGCACCCTTACACAGCTACTTCAAATAGGGATAATCCTGCACGCTGGCCATCAGACAATCTCTTCAGTATCTCTGCTACACACCAAACACGTAGAAATACAGTGCACAGCAAAGTCAAGAACGTGTCTTTGTAACCAAGCTAACTTCTCTTATCTATTAGCAAGACCACTAGCACATTCCTGAGGGTAACCTGGAACAGTTCTAAAAAAGGCCTCACTTGCAAATAGATCAAGTATAAAAGGGCAAAGGGTATCATCCACTCCAATGTTATAGATTCAAATATAATAAGAAAAGTTCAATATAAACTGGAAGATACAGGAAAGCCATTTCAAATATTTTCATATGTCATATGAAGGACTCTTTTTGCTATTTTAACCTACTAATACACAGTTCTCACCAAACGCTTCTACAAGCATCACAAAAAATATCCATTATGTAACAAATTAAATTTCTAGATGTTGATCACTCTATACAGATTGAAAAGATGAATTCTTTAACCATTACTAAAACTAGACTAAATATTAATTTAATCTGGTATAAAAATTGATCTTTTAATCAATTTTAGTCCATCTTTTTTTAAACATCTAATTGTGAGATGCAAGCAATTCAAGATATTCTAATAAACATATTTCATTCTAGAGATACCATATGATAAAAGAACAGAAAACCAGGCAATTTTGGCTATATTTGTGGGGTTTTCCTCCTCTCTGACGTTTACAGACTTGATCTCTCACATCTAAGGAAAGCAATAGTTTTAATAATTAAGTGAATGTGTTCCTTTTACACATAATGTATCACTATTAGAGCTACAATTTTTCCACATCTTACCAGGAATTTTAGTCATACCCAGGATCAGCAGCAGTATGAATAGAGTGTTTCATCAGTAATAGATCAGATGTTGACAAGACAGCCTGACAGAATAGCTCCCGAATTGATCACTAAGTCTTTATCTTCATTAAGCACAAAACATGGTAGTAATTTTATTTTAGTATCAGTGTTTTTATCAGACTGTTCCTTTAAAAAAAGTGTGAAGTAATTACTTTTATTCATTAGCTATTCTTAAATATCATCCACATTGCATTCTGGAAAATTCCCCTTCATAAGGGAGGTACCACAATCAAAGAACTCAGCAAGAGCATTACTCGATGCAATCATGCACTGACACCTAGTGAATGCTTGCAGTTAAGAAATCCTGTTGCTTATCTCCTCCCAGCCGGTGCACAAGTGTCACACTCATACTGACAAGATGCTTCCAATACAACGTTTCCCTTCTTCCAATTAGGTACTCCCCAGAGCATGAGAAGACATCAATTACCTGACCTGCCCAAAAATGCCTTATGTCCCTGTAGATGAGCTCTTCATTTTTTTTATTTTTCAAGCATAATGGCAGCCTACTGACTAGTGCTCAGTGTGGCAGTGAGAACAAGCAGACAGGCAAGTTCTTCAAAACTAGATGCATTTTGCAAACCCCCAACTCCACTCAGGGAGTCAGTTGGCTCCACACACAGCACAATTGTTTTCTTTCCATTATGCAGCAGATGGTGCTGGAGATGATCTGAAAAGCCCTTAAACGTGAACAGCACATGCAGAGAAACAGTGGAGTCTACAACCAGAGGATTTATAGCCGAGAACAATCTGGGGTCAGTGATTATGTCATCACACTGTCACTCCTAATGTGTCTCAACAGAGATGCAGAAGCTAGCTTCATGCAGAATCGCCAGCCTCACATCCCCACCAGAAACAACAGAGAATTCCTGACATTGTTACTCAATTCCTCTTACTCTTAAATTGCATTTAAGGAATCCCTTTTCCCAAACTTTTTGCATTTGTTCAGCCTAAAATCCAAGGTAGCAATAATCTGTTCTCTTGAATTCTCAGGGAGCACTGGACAAATTATTCAGTGAAAAACTGCACTGCCTAGCATGACAAGCAAAGCCAGAAAAACAAATGCCAAAATAAACCTTCAAGCTCTTACAAGTGAGTTGAGGTTGTGTTGGGAAGGCAGGGGAGGAGGGGCAATGCAATACACTGCCAGATGCTGTCCATCACTATAAATCTTTTCAGATCCATGTTCAAAATTCCAGTTTTCACAGCTTGAGTTTCTTGAATTCCAAACAGAATGTTCCAGAATCACATGCAGCATTATGAATTATATACCTCTGCAGTCTGTAAGCATTTTTCCAGTATTAGCTCTGAACTGATTTGAAAGTTAGTTGGAAGAAAAAGTTAAAATTAGTCATTCCAGAAATTCTAGCTTCACTTAAAAATAAATTATGAATATCCAGGGTATTCATGCTTGGCTCTGGGTGCTAGGCTCAATTTCTCTCTCATGTATATATGCAAGTTATTTTGTTACAGCTATAACATACGTGGGTGATAGCAGTAGTGAAAAGTCTTTAACAAATGGATATTTAGATTAAGTTACTACCAAATACCAGGTTTCTCTTTCCTGTACAATCCTTCTCCAGCAGAATTGCTTGTCTTTGGATGAGTAGCTCCAGTTGTAGAGGTCAAAGTGGTGATTCCATAATAATGCCATATGTGGTGATAGTGACAGGGGAAAACAGAGGTCTCCCAGCCCAAACCATGAAGACCTGCAGGCCACTAGCAACTGCCTTTACTTTCCAGATTTGTTTTTAATACATTTCTAAACTACCTATCACACGCCATGAGGACAAATTTCTTAGATGTACTATTCAGAGTCTTTTACAGCATTAAATTATCTAGTTTACTCATGATGTTTGTTTCCACAACTGTAAAATTCTCGTTTTCTTTTTTACCAGTTATAAAACAAGATAACCCAAAAAATTAGCTATGGGGTTATGGCAGGAACTTGATACATCTGAATAACTGGCTTCTGATTTTGGAATGAGTGCTCAGAAGGAAAAACAACACAGAAAACTTAGCTAACAAAAAAAAAATGACCCTAGCAGAGTTACTCTATCAAGGCTTATTCTAAAGTATTTGGGTTTTGTATTTGGTTCAGGATACACCCCCACACCACCTGTGCTCATCTGAGATGGTGAGGGACAGACATTGTGTGAAAAACACACAAAATTATTGCCACTGTTAATAAATTTTAGTTTGTGAATTGGGTGCAGTATTTTGAGATCCTTCACTTAAAAAATCTACTGTAAGTCTGTTAAAGAAGTAAATATTTGATGAATGCATCTTGGAAACAAGTTCAAGCCAAAGTAAAGGTTAGCAGAAACATGGTAAATCCTGAGCAACTAAACTCTCATTACTTTTAATAAGCATATACAATGTTCACAAATACAGATTTCTAGGTACATACAGTGCTCTCTTGCTTGTTGAGACTGTATCTGGAAGACAACATTTTTTCCTATGCTATCAAGACAGTAAGCCTTGACAATTTTTTCATAGTTTCTTATACTATATTAAAAATTAGAACAGATAACTGTATTCTTGTCAAATAGGAATTCACATTTAGGTGTAAACATAAGGGCAAAACACAGGTGATTAAGGGGAGGAACCTGAGGGGGAAGAGTAGAGTGCCTGATCCGCTTTCAAGGATCAAAATTTCCTCCATAATAAAGAATAGTTATACCTCCTCAAACCGCTATCCCGCTTTGCAGTTCAAAAATCCTTGTTGCCATGGGAACTGCAAAAGAAGCCAGTTGACACAGCAAGGCTATCACAGAAACAAGTCTGCTGTGAAAGGACCAACAGTCCAGGGTTTTGTATAAAAAATGCTTGAGTATTTTCAACCTGAAAACAAGATGCTGCCTCAAATCTTACTTCCACCTCCTCCTTCCACAAATATCTTGCAAATTTTCACTAAAACCTGATCATACATATAGACATTGTTTATACAAAATTAGGTAAATTTGTATTTCATACCTACTACATTCAATGCAAAAATACCTGCTTCCATATGTGTCTTTTCCAGATATATTTGGTACAAAGTGCACATTAGTGATTTACATTACTGCACTTTGTGTAGAGGGACTGAGCAAACAGATCTCAAAAAAGCAGAAGAGACAAAAGACTAAAGCACACACCAAAAAAAAAAAATCTGCATGAAATGAACTATAGAAAGAAAGACTTCTAATGCAATTATACAAAACAATATTTCAAGGGTATACATGCAATTTGCCCTTTGTATCTGTTCTCACCAGGTAACAAAATCCAGTGCTTGATTACTGAAATAGAACGTCATGCCTTTTGAGAAGGCTGTTGGCACTTCAAAGCAAAGTGAAAAAGCAGTGTCAAACCCAGAGTCATGCAGTTCCCACTTGAACACAAACAGTTTGCAGAAGTGTGAATAAAAAACCCCAACAGGCTGATCAAAGGATCCATGTAATAACATGGAATTCATACTTTCAAACATAACCCTTTCAGCACCCCAGTATAATCTTATCGAGACACTAGATTTATTTTCCTGTCAAATATGAGTATGATACAAAATGTTTTAAGAACACCACATGGTAAGTACTGCACTGAAATGATGTGACCTTTAGATCACATATGCTGATTTTATGCCATTTTTCACAACAATTAAGTTGGGGAGAACCCCAAAGAAAATAGTTTTTCAAAACAATTACCTGCAAAAACTGCTTTGATATGTCAAAGCAGTCTCATGTTTAAAATACCTGTTAACGTTATAGCTACTTAAGTATCAGACTATGACTGATTTTTTAAAAACCATAGGAAACTAGATCTGCAGACTGGCTCATGGTTCCAGACTGCCTTGCAGAACCATTAATTAGGAAATACATTCTTTTGTAACTGTTCTAACAACACTTATCAGACAGCACATTATACAGAATGTATTATCACTGAAACTAATTAATTTTGATTACCTTCATTTCATCCCCCTCCCTGGAGGGCAGATAAGAGCAGGTATCTACATTTTGGCCATGCCCACTCTCCTTTTTGACCTAGCCTGCACACTCTGGCACAGAACTGTACAGGTCTTGCTAAATGCTTGGAATAATCATGAAGTAACTGAGGATATTGAGAGTAACGGAAGACATTCCCAAAGGAGAGGGTAGTTGCCTGGGGAATTGGAAATACAACTGGCTTTTCTTTTTTACCTGTCATAGAGCAAACAGGATGAGAGGGAGAGAGCAATACCCGCATCTTTATTAAGGTCTGCAGAGGTATTTAAGGTATTTAAACTGGACTCAAGATTCAAGCAGTTTACAACAAAGTGAACCAGTTCAGTGATAAAACCTTTAGAAGGTAAAATTTAATTTCAGAATAGTATAGCGTTATTCATTTGACAAGTTTTTAGACTTAGCAAAAATATAAGCTTCCTTAAATGGGTTGTAGGATAAGAAAGTAACTAATACAGTACAATGATTCATACTAGAAACAGCAAAAAACAAAGGAAAATAGGAAACCTTCGAGATCATTTCACATGCACGTCCGAGTCCTTGACTTAACACTGCATCTATCTGATGAACCCTTTTTCCACCAACCAAATGCTCTATTTTTCTCAGATTCATACACACATTAGGAAGATGTCTTCACAGCCAGAGACATCTGTGAGAGACTGAAAAGATTGATGTCTAGAGACACTCTAGAGTGCATGTGTGAGAGGGCAGGGGCAGGTCAGGCCGTGACTTGCTCCACACCCCCCACCCAAGCGCCTGTATCCCAGCCCTGCTGTGGCTGCCAGCACCTGGCACAGAGGGGGCAATGTTCCACACCCCACCTCTGCAGCCTTAACACAGCTCCTAAGTGGCCAAATGACCAGAAGTCCCATCCAGGAAGCCATGGGGTATTTAAGGCCAAACACAAAGCTATCAGATGTCCTGACCCTACTTCCTCTTGGAATTTTTATCTGAATACTACTGAAATCCAGGAGTTGGTACTGATATGTGTCCTTTCCTGTCTTTCCTTCTTCTTCCAATTTCCCTTTCTTGGAATCTTTGAGAAGTTAAAACTAACTGGCTTAGAGTTTGCTAAATTGAATGGGCCAAATTAATGCTTTGTGAAGTGTTTTATGTTGATTGAATGCTGCATTAAACCATTTTCAAAGTTTCTTTGATTTTCTAAAGTTGCCAATAAAGCTCTTTTTGTTGTTTTGATCGCTTGAGAATACCTTGTCAGTATTTCTCCTGTGGGTTTAACCTAGAATACATGAACAACTGTAAGCCCTTTTCAATGGCTCCTCGAGAGAGTTGTTTGGGGCGTTCACAGCATTCAAACCTTCTCTGGCTCAACATTTCTCTAAATTAGAGAGCTGGTTTTGGCTGGGAGAGAGTTAAATTTCTTCATAGCACAGATATGGGGCTATGCTTTGGATTTGTCTGGAAACAGTGTTGGTAATTCTGGATTATTTTTGTCATTGCTGAGCAGTGCTCACACACAGTCAAGCCCTTCCCTGCACCCCACACAGCCCCGAGCAGTGAGAAGAATGGGGGTGCACAAGGAGCTGGGAGGGGACACGGCCAGGACAGCTCCCCCAGCTGAGCACAGGGATATCCCACACCATATGGTGCCATGCTCAGCATACAAACCTGGGGAGAGAAGGGGGAAGGGGGGAATGTTTGGGGATGTTGGGAGTGACAGTGTTTGTATTCCCAAGTCACCGTTCTGTGTGGTGGAGCCCTGGCTGTCCTGGAGTTGGCTGAACAGCCTGCCATGGGAACTGGTGGATGATTGCCTTGTTTGGCTTTGTTTGTGTGCACAGCTTTGCCTTTACCTCAGTCTGCAAGTTTTCGCACTTTTATCCTTCTGATTGTCTCCCCTATCCCACTGCTGGAGTGAGTGAACAGATGTGCAGCTTTTAGCCGCCAGTTGGGGTTAAACCAAAACCATCAGTCACCATCAACCACCTGTAGAAGATTCCCCTGTAGAAAGTAAACCAAACCACAGCCCAGCCCCATTCACTCCCCCCTTCACTTTGAAGAAATAGACTGATGTAGTACATCCCTGCAGTAACATCTGTCTGTGGTTAAAGCAAGCTGTGCTACCAGTGTGACAAGTGCCAAACAAGGCTCTCTGCTGATCTGCAGCATCTCTACAAGGCCGTTTGCTTCCAAAATACAAAAATTTACAATAGCGAATGTGTGTTGTAACACACATTGCAACCTCCTGCAGTTGTTTATTGCTTATTTCCTCCACAGCCACTGAGATGCAATCACAGAGGCGGAAAATAATTTTAAATTGTCATTACAGCAACCTCACAGAAACAAAAATCTAAACACTAGGACACAAGACCTATCACAAAGATAAATTCACAGCAAGGTAACAGTGCATGCTGCAAACACTTTTCAGACTATTACACAAGTAAGGGTCCCTACAGAGTGAAGAAACCAGTCTACATTTAAGTGCTTTACATTCCATATACTACCTAACTCAAAATACAAACAGATTTCCCAAGGTTCAACCGAACTTCTACCGCATATTGCAGAAAGTTCTATTTATTTCCTAGTAAAAGCTAAATTTCCAGTAAAAGCTAAATTGACCTAAAAAGCTTTATGATGTGTAAGAACACTAAAGTAAAGCGTGTTTAGTCACAAACTATCCACATATTGCTGCAGTTAACTGCATTCTCTAAAACAAACTGTGATGAGATTTTTAGTGACTAGTGAGGGACGTTGCCGAGCTAACCTGAACTACTGTTCAAACAATAAACATGAAAATAACATACTGAAATAACAGCCACAGATAAGAACAGGCATACGAAAAGGGCAGACCTTTCCTTATGGTCAATTTTTAAAACCTGTATTTTAGATTACTTTAGCCTACTTTCCTCTGACAAGACTTAAAAAATCACATAAGTTGTTCTGGAATCACCTTATGTCATTACAGCACCTTTGCCCCTGGGTCTTTATTTACGTTGCCAATTTTCAAGGAAAACATACTGAAATTCACAAGTCCCTTAGAGCTTTGTTTTTCATCACGCACACTACACAAAAATCCATTCTCCAATTTGCACACTGATAAAGTAAGGGTGACAAACGTTGACGTGAAATCTTTTGTGGCAGACTTTTGTTAGCAATCTTTCCCCAGTAAAACATATCCTCATTCAGAACACCACAATATATGGTGGGCATGAACCATTAAGTGTGAAAGAACACGGGAAACTGAGCATATTTTGCAGCCTGAAGCAATCTGTTCAATATTCAGCTCTCCCAGCCCCGGTCAGCCACTGCCTCTCACAACTGTTTGTATTCCTGTCTACGAAGACCAGAAGATGTTTTAGACAAAGAATGAACTGGAGGTATTTCGTTGCTCCAGAGTTTGCTGTGCGGGGTGGATATAGAACATCGTTTCTCACACAAGACTAGCACAGCCTTGCAGCTCCACAGGATCTCTCCAGAAGCACAGACTACACAGAAACGCCCCGATCCGCCTCTCGTTCATTGCGCTGTGCCGGGGCCAGCTATGGCCAGGCGAGCAGCGAGCAGCCAGGCCCGGGCGCTGAGCGCGGCACCCCCGGCCCAGCCGGGCCCGGCCGGGCGGACCCACACCCAGCGCGGGGCTCCGAGCCGAGGCCGCGGCTGCCAATGGAGCGGCTGCGCAAGTGGCACCCCGAGGGACAGCCAAAACCCAGGGAGCCCTGAAGGGGTGCCGCAGGCCACCTACCTCGCATCCCTTCGCGCTTCGGGTGTCACAAACGCCAGGAGAGACAGGCGCTCTTACAGGCGAGGATCCAGTACGCGTGGGGACAGCCGCTCTCTCCGGGTGACTCAAATGGCAGCGGGGTTTGTTCTCCTCAGCGGATCTCCCGGGATGGCAGCGGGGGCGCCGGGCTCCACCGCCGCCCTGCGCTGGCAAAGCACTGCGCTTGCGGCTCCTCACCTGAGGCACCGGTATTCCAGCGCTTCCTGGCGCCTCCCAGGTTCGCCGGCCGGCCCCGCGCCGGCAGCCGCCACCACCAGGAACGCCGAACCCCCGCCCTCCATCGCCGGCAGAGAGCGCGGCAGCGGCGCGTTCCCAGCGCCGGGGCGGGGTGACCCCGAGCGGCTCCCGCGGCCGCTCCGCCCTCCCCGGGCCGCCCTGTGGAGCTGCTCGGCCCCCGCCTCACGGCCGCGTCCGCGCTGCCCGGGGAGCGGCGGCGCCCCTCACCTGCGCTGCGGGGCCGGAGCAGCAGCGAGCGCTGCGAGGCGCACACAGCCCGCGGGGGAGGCCCTGCGGACACCCCGGCATCGCCGGTGCCCGTGTGGCTGTTACGGGTAAGCCCAGTACAGCTACAGACTTGTTTACAAAACAAACAAAGGGAGGGGTGCCCAAGCAAAACCACAACCGCTTGGTTTGAGGCATTTAATAATTACTTCCGTTGCGCTAGTCTTTTGGTAAGCACCAGCTCCTCTCAGACACATACTGATTATTTGCAGTCTAAGTCAGACAAATGGTACTTATGAACCTGCAATTTTTTCAAGACTTTTCTCTCCACCAAACTAACATGAAACTTGTCCTTTAATTACACTTTTCTGGATTTTTTTTCCCTAATTGTCTCCCCATCTTACACCCTTCCCTGACAATTGGTTTTTTACAGCTTGAGATGAAAAATCTAACTGAAACACTGCAGCCTAAGAGCTCACTACACGAGAGTAGCAATGCTCATTTTTAGAGTCAATACTCATTTTTAGGCCATCAGTGGTTGAAAAGCGCAGAGAGAAGGGACGGAAGGCACGCACCATGCTGCTGCTCCCTTTGCAATGTTTCTGCTGGGCTGCGCACCCAAAGCTCGGGAGTTCCACATTACACAGGTCCCTGGGTACGTCTGGTTTTCCCAATACTCTTCAGAGGATCTGATGTAGAGTGCATATCTGCACATCTATGATGATTATTAGAGTTTGTGCTTTTAATTTGTTCAGTGTAAACTTCATGGCAGTACTTTATAACAGGGAAAAGTTCTTTTTAGAAATAGCACTTAAATATGACTGCCACCTAAAAATTGCACTCTCAGGTCTCAGCACAAAATCATAAATTATTCTTGGAAAACAATGAGAGTAACATTTTTTTCTTTATAACACAAAGATAATTCTTCGAATGTAAAATATAATTGAAGTGATACATGCATTGCAGCTTTGGTAGCTAGTCTTTCTTTAATATCTGTTTTTCCAGTTGTCTCAGAATACCTGATATGACAAAGGGATTGAAGCATCATGAGCTCTTAAACATTATCCTACTAAGATCCTGAATAGGATTAATAACCTCAAGAGTGTAAGTGCAAATCATGTTTAAGATCTTTCAGAAAGCATGCAGCTCCAACATTTATTTATTTATTTATTTTACTTTTCACAAATCTATTTCTAACACTTTATATATTAATGTTTTATTTTCATAGCACCTCTTGATATCCAGTAGTTTTGAGTGGGGAAAAAAAAAAGAAGACAAAACCATTAAATACAATAAAAAATGAAGTCTTTATTCTTTTGGCTCAACTGTAATGTGGTTTACTGTTCTTTATGGTAATAGCATTTTCCTGCATGCAGTTCACCGACACACAAGTCAATATTTTTGTAAAAGGAGGAGTCAACATCGAATTTTTGCTTGTGTAAGAAACACAAAATGTCCTGATGTGATCAATTATACAAGTTTGCTATTTAATTCCTGTGGAAAAAAAACATTGTGGATCCCATATTATATTTAGAACAGTTCTAGTGCAGCATGAATCAACAAGAATAAGAATAGTCTATGTAAACAAACACTGGTGAAGATTTCATGAATAAAAAGACTACCTTGAAACTTCTGATGCAGGCAGTGCTAGAATTTTAAACAAATCCTCCCCACCACATTTCAATTACAAGTTATATCTATTTGGAAGCAAGTGCATTTTGGACTCAGTTTGAAACTTATTTCACATTAAAATGTGTGCAAAAATACAGTACTAATAAAAAAGCAGAAACCTAAAGCTACCCCATTCTTTCCTTTGTTTCTTATTTTGTGAAGTTCTTGAATTAAAAAGTGCTATGGATAGAAAGTAATAAAAGTGACAGTAACATCAACCTGAAGATAATTCTCATTTCTTATTTTATGTACAAAACGCTGAAAAATAAAATAAAATGGTATTTTTTACAGTATTTATATTTTCTTAGAAAATTCTATCCATGTAATTTTCAACAGATTAAGCAGTTTGCAACATACCCTGTACAGTCTGACTATGCACCGTACAGTACTCACTTAAAATTTTAGAATGCAAAGCAAGAAGCTCTTTAATAACTGCAAACTATTGCTTGATGTCGTGAAAGAATGATGACCAATTGAACATTTTATTTCACTTAACCACTGAGCTATGGCTTCCCATATTAGACTCTTAACAGTGGAAGGAGTAAAATTACAGCAGCAAAGGCAAGATAAACATGCATCAGTGATAGCTTCCAAACTATCTATAATGGTACAGAATACTTCATATTAGCTGTTGAGAGCTTGCAAATTACACTTACTGTGGTACATATTTGATGCAATAAATATTGTGCACATGTCATTATTTGTTTGCTCAAACATGCACCACGGGATAAATTAACTATTTACATAGAGGGTACTTTTTTAATCAACACATACAATGTCAACCTTGCTGAGAGCAGAAGATGGTTAAGTGATACTGCAGGGTGAAGCAGAACAACTTCATAATCCTTATGTTTTGCAGGTTTTTGGTAAACTCAATTTCCCAAGTCAGGTAAACTGTTTTCCACAGAAGAATACTTAGAAGTGGACTATATGTCCTTGGTAGAATTTTTATGCAGAGATTGTTCAACTATTGTTAAATGACTTATGAAAAAATAAAACATCTGTTCTATTATTGTAGACTCTATGGGACTTTACAGGCACATTAAGATTTGTCTGGATGAGATACTGGATGGATACTGTTATTAAGCACCTCAACATACAGAGCCACCCTGAAACATGGAAGTAGTCAGACTGCTGCTTTGTGCGACGTCATGTTTTCCCATGCATGAACTACAAGTGCAGCATGCCTTCATGCAAATCACTTCTGTCTGTACATTATAGAGAATCCGAGAGTAGAACACCTGGTCCTCATACCCCCTTCCCCAACATAAAACCCATTTACAAAAATAGTCACATATAATAGTAAACAACCTGTGAATTAAAAAATGATAAGTTCACCAACACTGATTTTTGTAAAAATATGGCAAATGCGACTGTTGAAATGCTAACAGTGGATACAATTTTTGTACTGTGTGTTTCATGTAAAACACAGAGATTCATAGGTTTGCACCTTTTTTTTTAAACTGGTCCCTACAGTCTGGTTGGCCATTTTATCATCTCTTCAGCAGTGTCAGCTGGTACAAAAAACAACAACCTCCTGTCAAGATGTTACCCTGTTTTACAGAGTTGCAGTTTGATGATGAGGGATCACTGTCTTGCTATAGGCACTGACCTTATATATATATATAATTATATATATATATATCTATATGTGTAAAAACTGACAGTTTGGCATGTACCTCCTACAGGAGTCCTGTTGACACAAATACATACTTTTTCAGGCTGTAAACAGTTTATTACAAACAGCGTTCTATTTTACTTTTTACTTTCCCTGCTGTCTTTACCTTTATCTTCTTTTTCTGATTTGTCTTTTTCATATTTATCCTTGTCTGGCTTTGTTACACTGTCATAAGAAGGTGGGGAGGTTGTGGATGGAGTCATATCTGTTTTTTCTGGAGTGGAATTCTCATTTAGTTTATCCATAATCATATCTTCTTTCATGGGGAGATCATCTTCCTCTTTACCTTTATCCTGACTAAATATACATGATACTTTTTTAACTTTTACCCTTAAAAGGTGACGTCTGTAAGCACGCTGAATGATGACAGCAGACACCTCCTCCTGCTTTCTTTTCAGCGTGGTTGTAATTGGTTCATAGGAGACTTTGGAAGGGTTGGCTGCCATAAACCGATCTTCCATCTGTATTCTGAGGGCATCCATCTCCCCGCTTTCCCCCAGTACACGCTTTGTGAAAGCAAACAAGATGTCAAGGCAGTGAATTCTGTCTCCGCTCACCATGGGCAGGTCCATTGCAATAAGCTGGACTTTGTTTGGTTTCGCTATGAGAAGAGGTGGATCTAATGAAGCCGCAAAATCTGATAATTTACTGAACTCTATGAATTGTGTTGCATCAGGATCAAACTTCTCCCAGACTTCATAGAACATCTCAAAGTCATCCTCGCTCAAGGGTTCAGCACTTTCTTCAGTAGCAACACTGAAGTTCTCCAAAATCACAGCAATGTACATGTTCACCACTACCAGAAAAGATATGATAATGTAGCTGACAAAGAAGAAAATCCCAACAGAAGGGTTGCCACAGTCACCTTTCACAGAGCTCCCTGGATGATCTTTATGGGGGTCACAATCTGGCTCCCCACTGTTCAGAATTGGGGCGAGCAAACCATCCCAGCCAGCGGACGTAGTGATCTGAAACAGGCAGATCATGCTGTTGCCAAACGTTTCAAAGTTGAACATGTCATCAATCCCAACTTCCCTCTTGACATAGGCAAAGTTGGACATGCCAAATATTGCGTAGATGAACATGACCAGGAAGAGCAGCAGCCCAATGTTGAACAGAGCAGGCAGAGACATCATCAAAGCAAAAAGCAGAGTGCGGATTCCCTTAGCGCCTTTAATGAGGCGCAGGATTCGACCAATTCTGGCAAGCCGGATGACTCTGAATAGTGTTGGAGATACGAAGTACTTCTCAATCATCTCAGCTAAGAACATGCCTAGAAAAAAACAAGTTAAATCAGTTAGAAGTATTATTACATTTAAAAACCACTGCTAAAGATATATTCTACAAGGATTATAGAACTTTAAGAAGACTAGGATACTTAAACAGATTTTCAGGAATTAGCCATTCAGGTTTTTTTACAAAACCTTTGTGTTTGGTATACATTTTAGGACAAACCCATAATTAGTCTATGTATATTAACAAAGGCTGAGTTCAGAGGAATACTGTTTTGTTTAATTGTAACAAAAATAATCTCAGTTAATATGAAGAAAGATCATATGCACAGTAGTATTAAAATTCCTTGTAATCAAGTTTAGTTATTTAAGAAACTATGTATATTTGAAGAGAACTGCAACTTCTTAATCATACATAAGATAACGTAAACACAGGTTTATTGCTAGTGACACAGAAATTCTAAACATAAAAAAAAACAGATAAAAAGATTATAATTCACAGAAGAACAAAAAAGTGAACATTGTATTATATGCCTCAAAGCAGAAAAATAACTTTTTTTGATACAAAAATACCAAAATTGTTTTTCACATTAAGAAGTACTTAAAAGTTAAAATAACACAATTTTTACTCAAGTTCTTTCAAGTTTGCTGCTCTAGATAAAACAAAGATTAGTGGAATCATTATTTGTTACCACATCTGCTTCAGCTCTGCTTCTCCAGTGCTCACTCTAGCTCAGGCACAAAGCCTCTCAGGATTAAAGAAAACTGAAGTAAGGAAAGGGTTTTACCCTGCTGTCTGGGGTTCATGCATCCTACCCTCATAATAGTCCCACACAGGTTTTGCTCTTGGATTTTGGATGGCTGGACTCTTTCACCTGCAACTGTCACTGTACATTTATATCAAAACTGCCTTTCATAGGCAATAGGAATCTCTACTGATTTCAGAATAAGGATCTAATTTCAACCAATAAAAGAGTAGGAGTATGTGAAACCTCTTACTTTTCAGACATCTTATAGATAAAACTTTCTAGTGACAAAATTGAACCAAAATATAAATCGATTTTACACACCAAAAATATTTCCATTTTCACAGAATTAGATATTTCATAAAAATTAGTTGCTCTTACCTACTATGGAGAGAATGACAACCACAAAATCGAAAATATTCCAACCTACAGTAAAGTAGTAATGACGAAGTGAAATCAATTTCAGGACGAATTCTCCAGTGAAAAGGACAATGAACACCAGGTTAATCCAGTATAAAATGTTTTCCATGTCTTCACTCTGATCATCTGTTTCTACCATCATTGTGACCATGTTAAGGCAGATGAGTATCATGATACTGATATCAAATGCTTGCTTTGTTACAAAATCAAAGACCATGCCTTGGAATTTGTTCTGTTGTAGCAGAAGAAAGAAAAAAAAAGGTATTTGAGATTAATTAGGCTTTTCTTATATCACTTTTTTTTTTTTTAGCTTACAACTTATTTCAGCAAGAGGCATAATAGAAAAAAATTCAATTTTTAAATAGATGTAGAAATAACAGAAAACATTTTCATTCTTACTGCTGGTCGAGGTATAGGCTTTTGTGGTTTCTTTGAACCTAATTTTTTCATTGCATTGTAATATTTCTTCTGTTCTTCTGTCATAAAAATGTCTTGACCTCCAAAGTAAACCCAAGAGACAAAAACTGGTTACAATCATGTATCTTTATTGATTACTTATAAATAATGATCATTCTTGTTCACATTCTCATCTGTAGGAGAATTTAGGACAGACATAAAAATCCTCTTTTATGGCTTTTATGTTAAGTATTAAGCTACAGAAAATGTTGAGTTTGGCAGCTCAACACTGATACCTTTTCAGGCAGTGTTAACAAAAGACAAAGACTAAAGAGGGTAGGAATAAAAATGATACATTGTTTACTGTCAAAGTTCAGAAATCTATACTGCTGAGCTGTGTGGCATGAAGGTAGTATAGCAAAGACTTTTTATAGCTACATTTATCTATTTCAATAGTTAGCCTTTTTATGAGTCAATTTAGGCTTCAGTCTCAAATCCCTATCTTTACAAAGATGACATTTCATTAGCCATGGAGAGTAATAGATTTTCCCTTGTCCATCAAACCCTCATCAAGCCAAACTATAAGCTTTAATAATTTAATGTATTTACTATGCAGTGCTCTTAACTAATTTGTCATTTTAAATTTTTTTTTAATAAAGTTGTCATCAGAAGACCAAATATAAGAATATTTTTATGTTCTTTTCAGAAAAACAATGAAGTACTTATCTTCTTTTTCTGCTGGTTGAAGTTGTCTATGATGACACCAATAAAAAGGTTCAAGGTGAAAAATGATCCAAAGATGATAAAGATGACAAAGTAAAGATACATGTACAAGTTATCTTCATACTTTGGCTGATCCAAAACCTGCAAAAAAGGCATAGAAACTCCGCATTAGTTTAACAGTGAACACAAAATACCTGCTGGATAGAATTTAGGGCTCTATCACTGTGACCTTTGGTTCTTATGGTCAAATCTTGACATATATTCCAGTGACCTTCAATCTACAAGAGGTTATATTCTTGAAAAAGGAGTTTTCTATCAAACCTGTTATTTCATTTTTAAAAACGTGACTGGCCTGTATGAACAAAGAATAAATACTGAAAACACAATTGGTTTAAACTAGCAAAGTTCCAGTTGTCTGGGTATACAGACAACCAGAAACACCAAGTTTTACACCTTCAGAATTTTCTGTAAATCTTGTGGGAGGCCAGTGTTGTGGGCTTGTGGAGATTTCACTGCTACAGGCAGTTAGGAAACTGCACAGGATTATGGAAGAGAGGCATCCAAGCCATGTTTAGACATAGCATAATTTCTTGGTATAGCTATGCACTTTCACCGTACTACACCAGGCCTCCTGCTATGAGTGCAGCTTATGATAAAAAAAAAAAAGCTTTACCAGTTTTTACCAGTATAATTTAACTTAGAACTAGAGGAAAACTTGCACCAAGGGAACAAGGGGCAGGTCAAAGCGTAAGAAAATGCATAGGTCTAATCAAAAGTAAGCCCCGTGCCCTAAAGAAAGGAGTTAGGCAGCTTGCAGACCACAATGAAAGTCTTAACTTTCATAACTTGATAAATAAGATAAGTATTACAAAATAAAACCAAAATCCCTCTCTGTATCAGTGTCTGTTTCCAAATGTAAAGAATGGGTCAATGCATAATGAGAGGAGGAAAAGGTATTTCAGGGCAATGGTAAATGTGTTGTAGGATTGAGGAATTTTGATTCAAGTGTACCATAGAGAATATGGAATCCTTTAGGACTGTTCCTCTGCTTTCCTCATTTCTTATATTTTTCCCATGGTTTCCATTTTCTTTAACTAGAAAATTATAGTAACTCTTTGTTCTTTCATTTTTACTGTAATTTCTGAAAGATGTTAAAATTACATTCTCAAATCTTCGAGCTCATACAATCAAAACAAAAGGACTCAAGGGACTATACTTACATTACGAGAGTCCACAGCTGCATACATGATATCCATCCATCCTTTAAATGTAGCCTATAAAAAGAACACAGGTGTTTAGGTCACACTTTTCCTGTAAAATGGCTTGTCAGAAGCATTTTTTAGGGGCTGAAGACTAAGCATCTTTAGTTCTCATCACAGAAACCAGCATTGCCTTCTATTGAATGTTTTATTCATGCACAAGAATTGCAGGCCAATTCTAATATCTGACTATAGAGGACACAGCATCCATTAAGAACTTTTGTCTGTTATGAATTATATCTGATGTAAAATTTATGTTTTCTGTGCATGAGCATTAGAGGTTCACTTGATACAGATTCAATGCAGCTAAGGTGTATTAGGTTTGAATTACATTTTTTTCCTCATAGTCAGTATATCCTCTAGGCTTTGTGTTATTTCTGTAGAGTCATGGATTTATCCCACACTTTGTAATTCAAACCAAGAATTGAAAGACAAATTTTTTAAATTAAAAAAAAAGGAAAAAAAATACTGTTACAAGTAAACAGCAGAAGTAGAGATATAGAAACAGAAATAGAAATTAAGGACTGGTGACTTACCACTTGGAGCAGAGAAAGGTAACCAAGGCCTACATTGTCGAAATTAACCTTCACATTCTTCCACCGGGCAGTTTCATTGTTTTGTATGAGCTCCTCACATTGACTAAAGTTGTTAATTTGGCTGATATCAAATCTCTCATCGGTTGTAGTGTTAACACAATAATAAAACTTTCCAGCAAATAAATTTACTCCCATTATACTAAATATCAGCCAGAATATAAGGCAAACAAGAAGCACATTCATAATAGATGGAATTGCTCCTAACAGGGCATTCACCACAACCTGGAGTACAAATGAAACCAAAGAGAGACACTGTAAGAACATAGGCACCAGGATCTGAAGCTACAATTGCTACAAATCAGCCTCTCTTAAATGTAACATGCTGTTATAGTATCTATGTTACACTTCAATTGTTGAGAGTAAGAGGTCAGAAAAGTAGCATAGAGAAAAGATAAAATGCCAAACTTAATTAGAAGGAAAAAATACAAATAGTAGTAAATGGTAGCTTTAAAGAATGGGTAAAATAAGAATCAGTAAAACAAACTTAAAAAAAAAAAAAAAGGAGGAAAACTAGTATTTATCAATAATTTTTAGAATATTTACTTAATGTTTGTCTGCAAAATGATAATAATTATAATCATTTATTGAACCAAACCAAATTTTAATATGACATGTTTACTGGATAAACAAATCCAAGTAAGCTCAAATTTATCACTTAGCAAACTTCTAATTGAAATTAACTTTTGAGTCTTTCTAAAAACAATACCCAGTGATGTATGCGTGTTCCTTTGAACGTTTACATAAAGAATCAGAAAAATATAAATGTTCAAACCAGGAAAGCTACGGAGTATCTGAACACACCAGATCTGTTAGTTTTCAAGCAACTGGCAGATAAAATTTTAAAAAGAGACTTGATTAAATTACCAACTGCATTTTGGGAAAAATCAGGCTTCAGGAAAGAAAAATGTGAAAATGAGTTCATGTGTGATGATGAGCAATGATTAAAAACATGCCAGAATGAAAATAAAATACCACCGAAAATAAAAACTGGGAGAAAGTAGGTCCGTTATGAATGAGAATTATTAATTTAATGATGGAATTGATGATGCCAAATTAGTTAATTCCTATTTTAAATCTCTCTGTAAATAACTCTAATATAAAATTTCTTATGTATAGAGCACTGTTGCTAACTTTGCTAAAACAACTGAATCAGATCCTTACAACTTAGTGAAGTTTGCTTTTTTTTTAAATGCAAAAACTAGCTATTACTTTGATGGGCTTTTTAATAATTCATTTAGTTTATATGATGTAAGTACTAGGGCAGATCCTATAGCGCAATAAACTTATTGTTTCTGTTTGAAATACAAATATGTAGTGAAGGTCTATGAAATATTTTGGCAATAAAGTTATACCTGCAACTAATACCATCTATAGAATCAATTAATTATGAAATTAGTCATCTATGTAAATGGGCTTTCATTCCTTGCCCTTTTACAGAACAGAAAGTAAACCCATTGAATATTAGGTAGGTGATGAACCACCATCATGTGTACTATGAAGTAGAATTGGGCTGAAGGAAAGGAGAAATGACTTTTACTTTCAGGGCCCCATTCCTGCCAAAACACTACATCTTTTGGTACATACTTTGGACAACATTTGAGAGCCTGTAGGATTTCAGCGAAATTGCTGTTATATTTAAATTTAGGAACTGGATCAAATGAAGTTGCTTTCAATACAAACTACTCCATGCCTCTATAAAAGCACAGAACGGTGCATGAAGTCCAAGTCTTCCATGCTTTTTTGTTTGTTTATACGTTTTTCCCCACATATTGTAAATCAAATATTTTGGTAAGTGTTTATTTCTAGTGATGAAATGTAAAACAAATCAGAATAGTTTCTTAATCTCCTTCGCAATACCTGTTATAAATTAATAAGCAAAACTAATATAGACTTGTATAAGTCAGCAACTGGTTAGAGAGGATTCCCTGACTGATGGATAAATCTCTTCTGACTGTTTCAACAGTACTTATTTTATGTCTTACGTTGACAAGCTTATACTCAGCTCTGAAAACCACATGACTGTAGGAGGCCATAAGACGTTGTTTGACCTAAGCAAATGAACAGTGTAATAACAATGCTGAATTAGTTTAAATTAAAAGATCATGAATCCACTTATGTTTACAGCAATTTGACTGGAATAATAAATGGCAAGATTATTTTTTCCCAATTTGAGATTATTTTCCAAATACATTTTTTTTAAATGGAAAGTTATCTCAATTCTTGTACTCAAAAAATATAAGTAGATTTCTTAAATGTAGTAATATCATCCATCAGGAATGATTCTTGAGTTATAAAGGGATAGTTAATGAAGTGAAAATATTTGTCCTCGAGCTTTCTGTCTCAGTACACCCGATAATTCTGTTCCTGTTTCTGCTGCAGTTGCAGGTCCACTCATGTTCTTTCTTTAATTGCTAGATTTCTACAGCTGACCTACTTTCTCTGATATTAGTCTGAGTCCTAAAGCTATAGGGAACCAGTTTGTGATACAAATCATTTGAAGACACTCAAAACACATGGTTGAGCATCACTGGAAACACTGATCCTGACACCTTCCAGCTTCCACTGGTAGTAAGGGTATAAAAAAAGGGGGCTAGGCCTGACAGCAAATGGAAGCAGGGGAAGCATAACAAAAACATCAAAACCTTTGTTTTTTAGTTGAGAGGAAAAGGTATTAGTGCTTAGCACCTGTAGTGGTGAGTGATACTTCTTGGGACAGAGCAGGGACAGATTAATTATATCCCCATAGCCTATTTTGGTGAAGTACCAAGTGCAAATTAAAGTATAACTTTTCTAACAGTAACAGTGGTGGGAAGATGCAGGGAAAAAAGAATCATATTTTTCATGGAGGCAATTTTATTCTATTAATTACTAGTTTGAGCAGGCACACATCCAAATCCCAGAGAATAGTACAGTGAGTTAAAAATGTTATATGTATTGAATGGAATTTCCTGCTTGTATATGGGAAGTATAATGCTCAATGGAAATAAATTTAAGCGTCTATGCAAATACATACGTTGTACTGTATTGACATATTTTCACTTCATACATGATAAACACCAGTGGAATGATTATGTTATGAACAGACATCTTGAATTTCCATGTATCAGACCTTAAAATATTCTCATACTAATCTTTTGTCGTCCTGAGCTACTGTATTTTTAAAGACACTAAACTTGGAATTACTTCAAATAAGGCAAAATTCATTATGTCCATTGGAATATTTCAATGGTTAATTGCCTAACTAATGAAATTATAAATCACATTTCTAATTCCAAATAATCTAACTTAATCTACTATTTTGTCTTGTACTTTTTGCTAAACTCATAAGCCTTTTCCTCATCTGTACAAAGAGAAACAGTTGGCAGACCAGGATCAAATCCATAGGTAAACTTTACACCAATAGGGAAGTCATAGGATTGACAATTATTCATAAACCTTCATGACAAGGTTATTGGTTTTTCCTTGCAACAATAAATTGCCACTTTAGCAATTTTATATAAAATTTGAAATATTTTTATTTTGGGTTTTTTTGCTTAGCTAATCATTGTAATTTTTTTTAAAAAACCCTATAGTTAATGTGATTTTAGTGAGATAATACTGATGCTTTATACAGGCCTTACCTCTGATATAAACATTCCAAATTTTCAAATTTGCTTTTGTAAAGGTCCAGAAATTTTTTGGAGGCAAAGAAATGCTATTTCCTGTTTGAATTTATAACATTTAATCAAAGCCCATCTCCTTTTTGGTTGAAGTGTCTTCTCTTTCCACACACAAGAGAGCGTGACATTTTCTTCAGAAGCTCACCAATTTGTGGTTGACTTAAAAATTAGCTAATCAGCTTATCACCTGGGGTGCCAAAGAATAGTGATCACAGAAGGGAGCTCACACAAGGATCCCTTTTAATTATGGCAGTAGGGCTCCAGTTGAGGTGCATCTGCTGATGCCCACTATGGCAGTATATCCAAGAGAGACAGATGGACCCTGGAGGTGTAAGCCAGACGTCTTCCTGTGGCTGCAGCTAGAAATATCTACCATATATGCTTGTTCACTACTACCCCTGAGAGAAATACTTCTAGGGCTTTCGAGTCATAGCAGTGTACATCAGGTCTTTGTCCATCCCAGTGCACTAAAGAATCTGACTTTGACTTTGCACTGAGACAGACTGAACATGCCCTGTTGGGCAAGTGAGGATCCCAGCTCTGGTAACTGACAGTGATAATGAACAGCTGGGGACAGAAACTTCTCAAACATATCAGAAAAAGTCTAATATGTTTTCAGGCTGCCTAGTGCTCTATAGATTATAATCAACATTTTACAATCAATAAAGAAAGCAGTAAACAACCAGAAATCATGAAACCTGCTCAATCTCTGATATGCTAGAAAAGTTTTCTTAAATAGAATGCAGTGGTTCTAATATTGAAGAGAGAAAGTATTTTAATAGTGCCAATTTACTTCTTAACATACAAATTAATAACAAAACTTTTAGTTCTAAAAGACATTCCCAATTTATATATACACAATGCTATGTTAAAAGACACAAACTCTATATGATTGTCTAAACTGGTACAAAATACACATGTGCACCCATACATGGTGTATGTGGACACACTTTTAAGAGGAAGCATTGGAGTTTTTTTAACTGTACTGACTATAACAGGATGTGTTTTTATAGGATAAATTCAGTAATATTGCACAGATCCATGCAGTTGATAAATCCTTGAGCCCTCCATGAAAATATGAAAAATGGTGAAAGGCCAAGGAACCTCATTAAGTGTAATAATATGTGCAATTACACATGAATTCATATAAGCAGATGAAGCCTTTTGCTTATATGTTAGTGATAAATGTGAAATATATAGGATGGTAGTGTAGCATTTCTGCATGGATTGGTCGTTGATTATTCTGCATGCATTGTTTCCGTGGATGCATGCACTATTTCAGATTCTTTCACGTTGTCTTACCCTCATCCCTTCAAATCGCGACAAGGCTCTTAGAGGTCTCAAAGCTCTTAGTGTCCTAAGGGATTTAATCGCACCAAGTTCTGAGTAGCCCAAGGCATTAGCTGTTAAGCTAACCAAAGAGACCTACACAAAAACAGAAAGGCAATATTGCTCATTCATCTTTATATCCTTCTGATACATATGGTGGGAATGTGTGTGCCCTGAACTTCTCAAGAAGATTCAAGGCTGGACCTCTTTCTCCAGGAAACCATCTATAATGCAAAAAAAAATCTTTATATCAGACAAAGTAGAATAAAAGTATATTCTAGGTACCTGTTGATGAAATCATGTTGGTAGAATGGTATAAAAGTCCCTTCTATATTCACATAAACCAGTCAATATTTGGTGGGATTTAAAGGAAAATGAAGTCAAATGCAAAAACAAAACACCCAAACACTGGGTGAATTGGAATGGCCAATTTAGGTCAGGACTTCCATGGTATCTTCAGAACTTGATGAGAATGTAAATGCTCTCAGAAACCACATCCAGACCTCTTTTTTGTTCAAATGGAACTTTATAGTGTCCAGAAAATCTTATTCAACAGCCATAGCTACCAGTGCTGCTCAGATTTAACCAGACTAATCAAGACTGAGAACCAACTGTTTGTTAGATAATGGTAGAAGCTTCACTGTTAGGCATATCCACACTTCATTACATTCCCTGTGATTCCTTTAACCACTTCATCAATTCTGGCTTGCATAACGCTGGTCTGGTCTGCAGGCAGATGAGTAAATAAACTAGAATAGCTGCAAAATAAATAATACAATTATCTTTCATCAATAATCCTTGGAAATGTATTTCTAATAGCCATTGGGAAGGAGTGGCCCTAATAAATCAAAAATAAAACAAATCACCTTCTATTTCCATCCATTTAATGCCCTTTCCTTCCATCCTTCCTGTTCTTTCAATTCCTTCACCTCCAGATTGTTCTTTTAGCTTTTTTATTTCAACCCCCTGATTATAGATTAAAAAGAATGCTTCAGATATTCATTTTTTATTTAAAAAATAAAACCAAGGTAAGGTTGACATGGAAAACTAATAAAGCTATTTATAAGGGTCACAAAAGTAACTAAAAAACAGATTATCAAATAAGAATTAAATGTCTGATGATAAATATAAGCTCTACTGGTCATGGCAATTTACACATTGGATGATTAAGCCAATACATGTTTTACAAAGGTACTGACTACATCATAAAATGCTGTATGACCATGTAGTCAAGTCTTATCATGTGATTTGCAATGCTGGTCTGGATTTTCAAGTTATAATGTTTTCAAGCTCTGGGTAGTACAGACGTCATGATCTATCACTGTAGTTTTATGGAGATATTTAGCAATTTCTATAGAATTCTGGTGCTTTTTGTAATGCCCAAATAGGTGGTTTAAGACATGCTCTTAACTTGCATTCCATGGGAATTACATCTGTGGAACTGAGAGATGCCTATTAACACAAACAGAAATAAGTCAGGCTATTGGGGATGGAAGGGAAGTGAATACATCCACTATATAGCCAAAGATCTGTAGTCTTCCATTTATGCTGCCTTGTACTTTACATACATTGTTGAAAATTTAGACTTGAAATTACAATGCACTTTTCAGTAGGTTTCCTTCAGAAAATGTGTATCTGCTCCTTGGTAGTGGAGCCTTTGGAAAATCATGTGGAAACCCATTCTAAGTGGGCTTATCTTTGTTTCTCTGAAGTGTCTCTTTGAGGTCACCCTCATGATTGAGTGAAAAGCGCTAGGGTACTGAATAGTACAATGGAACTGACAATTCCTACCAGTATTTTCCTTTTGTATCGCACAGAGTAAGTAACAGGACACTTACAGTAATTGATTAGAATATTAGAAACTGTTTAAGAAATTGCTTCCATATACAAAAAAAACCCAAAGAGGATGAACAGCATCTATCTTCTCTATACCACCAAAAAATATAGTAAAAAGCATCATCTCAAGAAGGAATTACAACTTTATAAAATTAGAGAATTTCAAGAAAACAAATCTCGACAAATAAGTATATCTAAATATTTTTTTCCATTCTGAACAGATTTATAAACCATACCACCACAGCAGTTAAAATTGAATTTTTGTTAACTAGAACAGAAATCTTATCCTGAAAACATAATATTCTGATTTTTAAAGCCTGTCATACAGGACATGAAAAAGAATACATACATCAACAATCAGGAAGTCCAGCCAGCACCATGCATTGGTGAAATAGGTTTGAAAGCCATAAGCAACCCATTTTAAAAGCATTTCCAGAATGAAGATATAGGTGAAAACTTTGTCAGCATATTCCAGCATGGTCTTGATAGTTTTACGTTGCTCTATGTAGATATCTTCAAATGCCTATGAAAAAGATTTTTGAGGATATAATTAGAGGTCTTCACAGTTTGCAGTGTCATATAGGACTGGCCAGGAAAAAATTTTAATTGAAAAAACGTACATGATGATAAGGCATGTATCTTTCCCTCAAGTATAACTTTGGCTTTCACTTAATACTTTTCATAAAGCAGGGTCAAAACAATATTCATCTTTCAGCTCAGCTGAACAGCGATACACAAAACTTACTGTAAGGCCATTCTTCAAACTTCATTTTAATTTGTTTTCATGGATAATTTTTGTGTACCAGGTTTTGGTCATGGGGACAGCTAGAGGGGTTGCTTCTATGGGAAGCTCCTAGAAGCCTCCCCTATGTCCAGCAGAGCCAAAGCCAGCTGGCTCCAGGACACACCCACTTGGCCAAGGCCAAGCCAATCAGTTACACCTCTCTGACAATATATTTTAAAAGGAAAAAAAAAAAAAAAGTTGCTCAGGCAGAACAGCTCTGCAGATATCAAGGTCAGTGGAGAATGAGGGTCAGGAGGTGCTCCAAGCACTGGAGCTGAGATTGCCCTGCAGCCTGTGGTGAAGACCATGGTGAAGCAGCCGTGCCCTCACCCCATGGAGATCCACAGGGATGCAGAGATCTGTCTGCAGCCCCTGCAAGAGCCCCATGCCAGAGCAGGGGTATTCCTGAGAACAGGCTGTGAATTTGTGGGAAGCCCATGCTGGAGCAGGCTCCTGGCAGGGACCTGCAGACCATGGAGAGAGGAGCCTATGCTGAAGCAGGTGGCCCAGTAAGACTTGCAGGACCAGGAGGACTGGATCAGGCTGTGCCTGAAGGACTGTACCCCATGGAGTAGCGACCCATATTGCAGCAGTTTTTGGAGAACTGTTGCCTGTGGGATGGACTCACATCGGAGAAGTTCATAGAGAACTGTCTCTGTGGAAGGGACCCCGAGCTGGAGCAGGGGAAGGATCCCTCTACCTGAGCAGTGGCAGAAACAATGTGTGATGAACTGGCCATAACTCCCATTCCTTGTCTACCTGCACTGCTGGGGGAGGATGTAGAGCTGGGAAGGAGGGAGAGATGGGGCAAAGGTGTTTTTAAGATTTATTTTACTTTTCATTATCCTGCTTTGATCTTGTTAACAATAAATTCAGTTAATAGCCCTAGGCTGAGTCAGTTTTGCCCATCACAGTATTTGATGGCTGATCTCTCCCAGGCTTTATGTCAGCCCATGAACCCTTCATTATATCTTCTCTCCCCTGTCCACATTTGGAGCTACAGAGCACCCTTGGTGGGTACCTGGCATTCAGCCAGGGTCAACTCACTACAAATAGCAAGGGACTATTAACAAGGATTTCCTTTGTGAGAGTTACAAATTTATATGTGAAGGACAAAATAATGTGAAGGACTTAAAAATGACTCTGTGATACAGTATTTTTGAGTAATAATGCACACTAACCCACATAGCAATCCCAAATAGAGAGAACTGTCTTGTCAAAAGAAAACTTACATATTGACAGAGAATCATTGTGCATTGAGCCAAGTGGCAAGAACATTATATTATGCTCTTGCTATGAGAAACTAATTACTTCAATACATACTCAGCACACCTGATTTAACACCCATCTGTAAAACATCTGATGGAATTGTGTTGGCACCTACCTCCTCAGTTTGACAATTTGAGTTGCTGCTGATAAGTTCATAGCTCATCTGTGTTTTTATTTAAATGTGTATTAAAAAAAAAGCTATCACCATCAATATTAAGACATGAGAACACCAATCTGATAAAACTAATTTCTTATTTCCATTAGCACTACATTTTGAACTTGCCAAACAATTTGTTTCACAGCCCTCAAGCAAATTCTTACATGTCCTACAATATATGCCAAATAATTGCAGATATATTAGAGCATTCATTAATTGGATATCAAATGCTAATTTGTTAGCTGTAGCTATGCAATTAACTGTAATTTTAAATGCTTGCTGTTTAAAATCACTATAGTCACAATTGTTCCACAGTTAATTTACCAGAGCACCGCTGCTGAGAAGAATCATGAAGACTATGAAGGTCTCAAACCAGTTGTGTTCAACAATCTTATAGCAGGTTTTCCTAAGATTCCACCAGATTTTCCCCTTTCCTTCTTCTACACTGACTTGGCAGCATTTGAATCTCCGTACGCACCCTAAGTGTGATAATAAATTTTGACATGTCAGAATGAAATAAATATTTATTAGGAATCACAATGAATGGCAATCATTTTACGTATTTCAGTACTACTGCATTAGATCCTTATAATTCCTCTTTGAGCATTTTTGTTTAGCATTTGAATTTAGAGCTTTTAAAAGTATCTTTCACAATACCTTCCAAAGAGAGAAAGAGAACACTCGAGAACACACAAAATCTATGGCAGTAACTCTGAAAGAGTTACTAATACAAACACATATTACAACTGTAATCAGTAAATTTCTGATTTTGAATAAAAAGAGAATCTCGCCCAAGTCAACACAATTAGGTCTATTTATCTTGTCTTTATTTGCTTTGCCTACCTTCTGTAAAGCAAGCTTCTGGCTCTAGAACTTCTTCAGGCTCTGCTTCTTGCTGTTCACCTTCTGGAGGTAGCCCAATATCAACTGTGCTGCCTTCTGATGAACTGGATGCATTCAATTTCTGTGAATGGAACCCCACGTAATTATTTTTTTCTGGTTTCATTATTTTGAATAAAAATTAATGTTGGAAATGTAAATCAAAATATTTTGAATTTATTCTGTGCTGTGATACTAAATTAACTTCTTATCTACAATCTATAATGCCAAATTGCTCTACTACAGGTGAGGCCACAAGATTAGAAACTACATAATGTGCATTTTTCCTATTGAAAATATTTTGATATTTTCATACAAGGAATTGCTGAAATTACTCGAATATTATTTTGAGCCACACATAAGAATTTTGAAGTGAAATATCAGTAAGCTGAGAATGGGTACTTTCCACATTTTGTACTGTTTAATTATTCCAATCATGTGGCTGCATTTTAGGTTACACTTCAGATGGCATGTGTTAATATAAATAAATTTCCAACATCATGACCAAACCAACAGCAAGCTGCACAGATGTATTTTCATGTCTCAAGTAAATATTATTCTAGCAAGTCTGTAAAAACCTAAATCTAAAAAGTTTTAATATTTTTTTTTCATTATCATTGACATGAAAACACATGTTATGAGTTTTACAGGATAATTTAATTATCTTTACTTCTGAAAGAGCAGCATATTACTTTAGGAGCAGTAGCTGATATTTTGCATACTCACTTGCCAATGCATTTTCTGAATTGATTGTGCATTTTGAAACTACTTATTACTTTGGTACAGTACACATAGATGTCCAATTACTATAAAATGCCAAAAAAAATTTGAATGACTAAAGTGAAAACAAATTATTTTAAAACAATACTATAATAAAATAATACTGCACCAATGAAGTATCCCAATATTGTACTCCACACCTTAAAAATTATTCTTTCACATCATCATAGGATGTTGGCAAACAGACAAATATGAGTACTATAATAAGTAAAAGTAGTTTGCTTACAGCATTCTATGACTCTTCTAATGTTATCACTATATGGAGTATAACATCAGTAAAATGGCTGCATTGATAAGTAGCTAATCTTATAAAGGGAATGATGTAAGCAGATTTAGAATAGAGTCTATAAGGAATTAATATTAGACAGAAATGTTCTATGGTAACATTAAAGATATTTATTTTTGCTGACACTTAAATCTGAAGTTAGAGGCATTATTCCTTTAAAATGTTTCTTAGTAGCTTCAAATTCTATACAGTTTTTTTGTAAAGGAAATGTAAATAGTATTGGTCTGTGGATACAGAAAGTAATTTGAGACATTAATGGAATTTTACATAGCAACAAATATTCAGTATATTCTTCAAACAAAACCAAGATTCATTCCTTTCTCCCCCATTCTGATTCTATTGAATCACACTGATAATATATTGTGTTGTGATTCTGACATAAGCTTAACTTTGATTTTTGTGTACCATGGTTCACTATAGGGCACATTTCAGAGTAAGGCCAAACAAATGGATGTTTCAATACATGAGTATATGAAAACATGTATTGGAGGGTGTATTATGCACCTAGTTTTAGTGATATCTGCACACCCATTTCATCTATGTTTTTATGAAAATCCCACCTTAGACATTCATGTCTCATATTTTGGCATGAGTTTTAACATCTCTTGAGGTCAGATCCAATGTACAAAGAGATGGATGCACACTTTTCTGCAGATTATTACTGACAAATTTCACATTGCAGTATGTTTGAATTACACATAATGCAGGGCAGTTTGGTCATTGTGGAATACTGCCTCTAAAATGGAGAAATTTGAAAGTATGGGATAGCTACTGTAGTCCTCAAGTAATGACCACAGCATTTAAATATCAGTGGAAGTCAATCATCAGTTTGAGGAAAGGCTGGAAATACTATAAAGGAAAGGTACATTCCAAAAAAACTATATAAGATGTTAAAATTACCATTTATTAATACAATACAGTAAATAATTTTTAAACTGAGAAGTAACTGTTTTTATTACATAGAGTTTTCTTAAAATGTTGCTTGCATCATTCCAGTCTGGAGAGCATTTCTAGCAGAATGCTGTAGTAGTAGCAGAGCAAAAAAAATTATGAACTGGCTGAACCACAAGTTTGAAAGACCTACTGTCCATTATTTTACAGGAAAATTAAGAGTTCAGTGACTCAGATATTATGCAGTTAGTTTAATAAGCACAAAGGGATAATGAATTATATTACTAAAATTGCTTAAGACTAACAGTTAACATGGAAGACTAGATATAGCTACTATAAGGAGAGATCACAAATATCAGACAGGTAAAAAATTATCAATAGAACTGTCAATTATCAGGAACATCAAAAAGGCAACTTTATTTATGTAGGGAACTATGTATGGTGAGATGTATCTTTCAAGTCTCTTCTCACTAAAAATCTGGCATGCTTCATTTACAGAGCTGTAACAACAATCACAGGAGTTAAACTGAACAGAGAAATGCTAAACTGAATTAACAGCAGCTAATACTTGAAATGCAACAATTAAATGCCTTATCGCACTGAGAACTCACTCTTCTGTTGATGCAACAGAGTATTTCCTTAGCATGCTGCTCTATTATACCTGAATTTAGTCCCAGCCAGACCATTATACAAAGAAAAACGTTATAAAAATTATTCAGTAAATTCAGTCTATAAGAATTCAAAATAATTTGGGAAAGAATAAAAATTAGACATTTGCAACAGTATAATTTCTTTTTTCATTTTTCTTATTTTTAACATTGAATTAATTGTATGGCATTATGTACAAAATTTATAAAATTTAATATGCATCAGAAGCAACTAGGAAGATTTTATGGTACAGCATCTGAAGATTTTATTGCATCAATTAAGTTCAATATGCTGGAAAACTTTTCAGTAACATTTATGTATTTTCACAGCAAACTTTTGCTCTGGTATAAGGCAACTGACTCAGGGACTTTATACTGATTTCTGTGTATTCAACACAACATGACCAGGGAATGGACCATGTTATTGCCATTATGTTTGTCCATGCCTTACTATATACGAAGATTTTTTTCTATCACTTACTGTGACTTGCCAGTGTTCACATATGTGGAATCCAGCTGGCTAGCTAGAATGCCCCTAAATGCAGACACTGATATGTTTGGTATGTATTACATATCCCAGTTCTTTACCTAAACATATTTGAAAGTTACTTTTGTACCTAGTAAATAGCTTTCTGTTTGCCAGCATTACAAAAACTAGATTTAGGCTATTTACTTAACATGTATATAGCTTTGTTTTCAAAATGAACTTATAGAAGCAAGATAATCATCAAACCCAGGCATTAGCTTTGATCTAATAGTAAGTAAATTTTAAGCTTTTTGTTATACCATGATTCTAGATTTCAAAGGGATTCAGTCATGCAGATTATAAGAGATTTATCAGGATCAAGCATTAGACACTCTTTGAGAGTTATGAAGATAGAAATATTCTGAATAATATGCTAAGAAAATTATTCTCAGAGAAATCTGTTTTTCAAAACCTTAGAATATACATACTCCACCTCCTTTTTGAAGAAAACAGTAAAGAGAAAAAAATAGTTACATGTTTCTAAAGCAGCAACATACTGATTATCATAGAGATTTAAACATCTTTTACATCACATGTACCAACAGCCTCGCCAGTCATGCTTTAGTCAGCAATACAGAACAGTATGAAATACAGATTTTATTTTAGCTTTCAAGATAGGAAAGCAGCTTGCCTATCAGAGAAGCATTGCAAAAAGCAGCAGCCAAGATTAGGTCAGGAAGTTTTTGACACAATTACTTTCTGAACCTTGATAACATCTCATAGATTCATACAATTCTGCTTCACTTACAGCCAGGCCACTTTTAACTTCTAGCATTTCTTTCTTTGTTCTAAAGATGATTATCTGACAGTAGCTGGACAGCTTTTAGCTTAGCGTTTTTAACAAAGCCTGAAATTTTCATGATTGGCTAGGATGCCACTAATAAATATTGAAATCATAATTTAAGGGACTGAAGGAGCAAAGAGCAGGACAGACATAAGCAGGAAGATGGCGCCAAGAGAAACCACTATTCTGATTTTGTTTTCAATTTCCGTTCCTCCCAAATACCTGTGAAAATGCTAAATAATGGAAATTAAATCGGTTTTGTTTTCTCAGTGCTGTGTGGATGTCAATATGAAAATGAAATGGTCTGTGATACAAATGGAAATATTATATCCAAACTATCCAGACTTTTTCAGTACAGCTATATCACCTATAAAATCTTCAAAGTGGTAGATATCATTGTGATTCCTCTGGTGTAATTAAGTGGATTCTGGATGTCACTCTTTCTAATGCTTATACAGTTAGGCAGAATAACTCTATGAGTAAAAAAATCTAGAATGCTGTAAATCAAAGCAAAACTGTTTTGTGTTGATTATTGGTTGTAGATACTGGAAAAACCCAGAATCCCTAAATTATAGTTCACTCTGGACTTCATTGATATTCATAATTCCTTTTATCTACTTATTAATGAGAATTTATTAAATGAAAATATTTGCAAAAAAAGTTATATGAAAGCAAAAACATTTTGAGTAGCAGTGTCCAGTGGGAAAAAGCTCTCCCACCAGAAACTACTTAAAAAGGCTCTTTAATTCACACAAGCAATAGTGAAAGGATATTTCTGAAACAGAGTATGGGACTGCTGCTTGAAAAAATTAACTAAGCAAACATCAGTTAACTCCAACATGAACAACTTAATATCATCCACAGTGAATCACAATATGCCAATACAATGTTACCCATTCACAATACAAAGACTAAATTCTTCAGAGTATCAAAGGATTTTAAATAATGAATATTTTTAAATCAAAATACATCTTATCGGAATAATTATTCTTTACAAAATTTAAGAGGAAAATCTCTGGAGCAAGTATATTTTAATTCCCCTAATTTACAAAACTGAAACCAGAGACTGTAGTGTCATAAATATTATGGCATTGTTTAGTAGGTGAGGTGTAAATCATACTGAAGCTGGGGAACTTCTAGTCATTTTGATCCAAACTCAGTAGCTTCTTTACTTGAATGCTGAACTTTATTTTTTACTAATAAGATGAGAAAAACTAAGTTTCTCAAGGCAGGCAATTTTAGATGTTTGGGGAAGTAATAATTTTTTTGACCACAAATTAAAGAGCTATAGGAGATTGAATTGGGCCACATCTTGCAGTGTTCTCTTTGCACCTCTACACCTAAGTGTGAGCGTAAGTAAGAGCAGAACTGATCTCTGAATGTTTAACCAGCCAAATAACAGTTTTGTATGAATTCTTTCAACCAAATCATGGTCACATGCTTTGACTACAGAAATTGAATTAATTTCATGCTTTATGGTGCTCCAAGTACTGCATAGTGATCTCCAAAATAACTAAATGCTTCTACAAGTACTAAAGAAAAGCACTTCTTAAAAAAATAGTGAAAAATAAAAACATGACTAGGATGAGTTTGCAGGTTACCTCCATTATAAGTTAAAATACAATAGTATGGAAGTTCTCTAAAACAGCTAGCAGCTTTTCATTATCAACACAATTTACAGATGGACTTAAATATAAAATAAGCTTCTGATGAGAAATGTGGCATATGTGTTACATATTCTAATTCCCTCAAAACAAAAGAAAACCCTTCAAAAACAGAATCCTGAATTCTGTATCATCGAGATTGGGAAAGATACATAGCATGCACTGCAAAATACTATTAAAATATTATGGAGAGTTTTAGAACCACAGAAACCTTGGGGCTGCCGCTCTTGCCTGACCATGCTGTGATGCGAGTCCCGTGGCTCAGCAGGGAGCAGCTGTGCATGTTCGTACTTATTGCAATGAATGGGACAGGATCATAGCTGAAGAGCATGCAGGCCAGTCAATATCTACTAAAAGGTGATTAAATAGGATATAGAGAGATGTATAACTTGCTTAGGTAACCTGTGTAAAACTGGTGACACGATGCTCTGCCTCGCTAAAAGGCACCAGAGCTGCCCGCTTGACTGATCCAGCTTGGTTCTACTCCTGTGAGAAGTAAGAACGGTAGGAAATGAAGTTCAGGACACAGCACCTCTGGTTTTTTGCACTGAATATTGCTTAAAGTAAAATATACATTATTAATGTGTCTGCAACAGCATTAGGAGATCTCATTTTTCAAAGCATTGAAAAATATTTTTCATTGGTATATCTTGGTGTTATTATTGGTCTATAAGTTACATTTAACATAAATTATTTATTACCCACTATTCTGGCTATTTTAACTAATTATTATACCGTCATACATGTATTACAAAATTTTCCATATAAACCATCCTCGTAATACTGAAGAACCTAAAATGGAAAAAATTTATGGTTTCTACACTAAACAGCAGTACTGCAGCTCAGATCCACAGACTTATTTATAGGACAATGGACTCAGCACAGTGGTCCCACAATTATTATGGCCTACTTCCATGATAAAGTTTTATTTAGTATTTGTTCTATAATTTCCTTATTATACTCTATTCATCCACTGGCATTTATATGGACACATTGTTTTTAAAATAAAATTTATTTTAGGTTTCAGTAACGTTCTAGAAAATTCCTTGTTGATTCACACCTACTAAGCATGTACAACATTACATGTATTGTTTCTACAAAGCCATAATCTAGTTAACATTTCTATGAAACTACTGGAAGATACATGTCCTATAATAAAGAATTCAACACACATTAATATGCTTAATTAAAACTTGCTAATAAATAATAATTATTTTTTTGGAATTCAGCTTATTGCCCCATACAACAGTGAATACATGTACTTGGTTGTAGACACAAAAGCAAGCAGAAGCACACAGACATACACTCATCAGCATCTGGCTATCTTTTGCAGTGTCCTCACAGCGGCCTTCCATCTGAAAATCTGATTATTGAACACAATTTGACAGGAGCTCCTGACTTAGACTTTTTCATTTGTGGTTTAACCAATGAAGTGACTGGCAGATCAACTTGGCAACAGCTGTGTCATGTAAATAGGAAAATATGAGAGGCCAGAAATGCAAGGCACATTATAGCACAGCAGAAAAGAAGCCTTGTAAAAAAGTCATTTGTAGTCGATTTTTTAATTTTAAAAATGCCTTCTTTCCTAATGGATCATTTTCATTACAAGAGTGCTGATCATCTGACTAATAAGCCAACACTCCACTATATCAAAAAAGCATGGTGGTTAAGAATATCTAGTGAAGCGTAGGAACTAGGAGTAAGATTTTAATGCTTTTGTGTAACATTTCTGTGACTCAAATCTACTTGAAATTTAGGCACTTTTATAAGAAACATGCTCACAATCTTTGCTTACTTCTGTGTCTCTCTTGAAATTATAAGCATTCCCTTCAATTTTTCACCTTCAGCTTCTGCATTAGTAAGAAATTTTGGCCCCAAATATGCTCAGCAGAGTCTCAGATTTGGCCAGCCAAAACTGCTCGGCACTAGCTCACTCAGATTAAATATCCATTTCATTGTCTTATCACCTGATCAGTTTGCACTTCCTGAAGCATAACAGCATTAAGTGGCTCCAAGAACGCAACGAAGACGCTGTTTTCTTTTAAATATGGTAGGTGGAGTGGAAAGCCTTTCTTTCATGAGTGCAAGCTTAATGACTGGAGTTCATGCCTCAAACATGAGATAATCCCCTTTAAAACTTTTCCTCTAGGAAGTCAGTGTTTTAATCATCTTGTAGAATAACCCGTGGGAAGAAAACAAAGATTTGATTAATGAAAACCAGTCAGCAGTCACATCATCCAGTTATACAGTGAAGTAAGAGATGCACCATTGTCATACTCAGCCCTGCTAACCACCAGCACAGAGGTTTGTATAAAGCTCGTCCTCCACCTCTCCTACTGGCATAGTGCTCTTGTGCAGTGAAGAAGAGAATAACTGAAGGTTAAACTATAACTTGTTCTACATCCAAGTACTGTTATTTTGAAGAGTAAAATAAATACTAATACAATCTATCTGGAAAAAAAAGAAATATTCTTACAATAATAATAAAGACATTTGTGATAAGAAACAAGTAAATATGACTAAATGTGTAATGCAGTTGGTAAAAAAAAGGATCTCAGGTGGAAAATTACTAGACTCTTATCCATATTTATACCCTCAGATTCAAGTAAGAGAAAATCACTAATGAAAGCCTTATGTTAGTTTATGTCTACCCCACAGCATGCAATACTGTTCAAAAATATCCATGCTAATGCTGAATGAACTAGCATCAGTACTAAGCATTGCACAGACTTACTCCACTTGAGTTGATGTGCCTCCACCACTTTCAGTTATGCAGGACAAAGCAATGGGTTAATAATACACACATAATAATGCCTTGGCATCCACTATAACTCTCAGTGCTAGCTTGGATTTATCCACTTGGCACCACATTGTGCCACAAAAAGGTACATTTTATAAGTCACAGTAGGTAACAGACTCAAGTATCTTAAAGCTTTGAAAATAACAATGAATAGTCAAATGAAAGAATCTTATACTCGGATATTAAGCTTTGTAACTTTTTTACCATAAGGCTATTACTTCACTTCAGTGGTTCTGCTACCATCAGATGGGTTATTAGGGATTTATATGACATTGTTTAGTGATGCTAGTCCAGTATTCAAATGTTCCTATCTATGATGCATATGGGCGCATTTTCACTATATAAAAAGGGTTAAAAACATCAGACTGAACTGTTAAAAAAGCAGACAAAAAGTAAAACTGCTCTAATGAAATAACCATGGAGAAATTTGCATTAGCCATACACCCTTTGTATGACTTTTGGTATCCAGGACTATTACACCGGTTCCTTTGCTTGTTAAGGATTTAACGAAATAAAATAGAAAAAATTACTAATTTTCTAAAAATTTTCTTACACATCTTGATTATTACTGTAACTGCAACATTGTATCAGCACCTTTCAAAGCTCACATCAATTAAACCTTACATCAATTTACCTTAAATAACACTACAAGTTTGTATATGCTATTGTAAAGGAATTAAAGAAATATTTTAATTCAACACTAGTAACCTCAGGGAAAAAAAAAAAAAAGAAAAGCATCAGAGTATTTAAAAATTAGAACTAGGCTTACCTCTTTGCTTTCTTCCAGGTCTGATTCACTACTGAATTCCTCTGTGTTTAAATTTTCAAAATCTGATTCTCCAACAGCAATGGGCACTGTCACGGTGAGACTTGGGTTGTTTATGAATGACATGTAATCACTTTCATCAACAACATATTTTTCCACACTGCTGCCTATGCCACTGGTAGTTCCATTCCCATCTTTTAGATAAGCAAGGTTTTTACCTATGTCTACTATTGTATGGTTGGAAATACAGCTATCTTTTTTATTGTTTAGGTCTTCAAGAGGTTTAATTTCATCTAAAACTTTCTGTTTTCTAACAAAGGCTTTTTGGATGAATTCACGCACTTTTCTTTTCACATAATCTATCCCTTTCTGAATCCTTGCCACAGCAATCTGGAGATTGTTCATTTCATTATCATCATCTGTAGCAGCAAGGTTGTCTGAACTAAAAGAGCTCAGCAGCAAGGCCAGAAATAGGTTGAGTACCTAAAAGAAAAAAAGGAAAAAATTACTCTTATTTTTAAGTCATAAAAACAGTACCATTATGAGTTTTCAATTTTTACTTCACATGTAGCACTTGATTTCTACGAACCTTCCTGCTATTCTTTCAGTTCATAATCTCTGTCCCCAACATTTTATTATCTTGCCAAAAAGCACTTTTAGCTGGTTTAACTTCACAAATACAGGTGAAAATCTGAACTGTTCCTTGACTGTCTCCTCCACAATCTGCAGTAGTGCAGATCTGCACTTTAAAATGGAGAATGATATAACGAGGCAGAGTACAACATAATGTAGTGATTTATGCAAGCTGCATCCACTATAGTGCTCATAAGCCAAGGGAATGTAGGCAAATGCCAGTCTTCTACAGTTCAACAGACCTTAGTACTAGCACTTCTAATTCAGAATATAGTAAAATTTTGTATTTGGCAAGTATGTATGAGTCCCTCTTGTTTCTGGGCAGGAACACTAGCTAAGAGAGAGAGTCCACAGATGTGATACACCTCAACTTCAAGAAGCTATTTCAGACTTTCTTGCATGACATTTTACAAACAAAAAAGATAAAATTGGTTTGCATGAAATTATGACAGACCATGTGCAAAACTGATTAAATGTAATTTAATTAAAAATCAGTTAGATTATATTTGTCAGTTCCTCCTGTTAAAACTTGCAGAATATTTTATAAGATATGCCACAGGACTCACATTAGTCTGTGAGACTTGGTAGTGATGACTGTGGATAAGTATATTTATAAAATTTGTGGATCATACCAAAAAGAGAAAGGATGCCAGCACTCAAGGAGAAAGAACTACAATTAAACATAGCCATGGTTTATGGAAAATTGGAGAAATTTGGTGGAAAACACCAAAATCAATATAGTCTTTAATTCTGAAGTACTATTGTGTTAAGGATTGTTAAGAAAAATGAAAAATATATATACAGAAGGTGTGAAAACTGTCACAGTGGAAGCACTGAAGAAAAGGGCATAGAGGCTGCATCATGAAAGCAATGCTGGTATAGAAATTTCATGTGTCTTTTGGGGATGTACTACAAAGAAAGGCGAGTGTAAGAAATGAAAGTATGAATATTCCACATTATTCAGTACTTGCATCTTTATTTAAAATGTTGCTTGGGAAGAATTCAGAGGCCAGTAGCAAAAGGGATAAACCATTTACAAATTATCATTTATGAGAAAAAAATTGAAGAGTTAGGTTTGTTTTGTTTCACAGAGAAATGACTAAAAGTGGAAACAGTAAGCTTTCAAGTATTATAATTGTTGTTATAAAGACCAGCAGTTTTCCATCAATATTGAGACAACTTACTTTACTTGGCTGTAAAAGGTGATTTAAATTAGATGTTTTTTTAAAAAATACTCTTAACTTACTTACTCTTAACTGTAAGCATAAATCAGCACTGATCTTACTAAAAAGATTATAAACTTACTGAGATTTAAAACAAAAAGTAGACATTTTTCAAAGATGATCAAGGTACAGTAATTTCATGAATATAAGCTGCACCTTTTTCATTGAAGAATCCAGCCTACCCCAGTGGTGCGGCTTATATTCAGGTGCGGCTTATCTATGGACAAGTCCCAGCGAAATGCCAACCCAGAAGTGAGAGCCAGCCAAGCGGACAGCTGCCACAGAGCAGCGGCCGGGCAGGTGGAGAGCGGGCTTTGCCAAGCGGGGCAGGCTTGCTGGCGGCAGAGCCACCAAGGAGCCAGGCGGGCTGGCAGCGGGGCTGCCGAGGAGTGGGACCAGCTGGCCAGCAGCGGGGTTGCCGCTGCTGCCAGGAGGGGTGGGCCGGCGGGGGAGCAGTGCTGGCCGGGGACCGCCGCTGCGCTGTGCCGCCAGTCAGGGCCCCCACGCTGCCGCTTGGCGCGGGGTTGTGCCATCCCGCTGTGCCGCCGGTCGGGGCCCCCATGCTGCTGCAGGGGCACAGCAAGCAGCAGCCGGTGGGACCGTGGCAAGCTGCGGTGAGCAGAGCTGCGGGTGAGCAGCGGTGAGTGGGGCCACCGCCAAGCAGGGCGGGCAAGTGGGGCTACGTTTAAAGGCTCCTCTGGTCTGTGAAAACTTCGCAATTTGAGCAACTGATAGGAAACCCCGCAATCCTGTGATTATGTTACTAACTCGTTACTTTGTTGCATATGGATCCTCGCTTAAAAATAAATAAATAAATAAATAAAGTGCGGCTTATATTCAGGTGCAGCTTATAATCGTGAAATTATCGTATATTTGAATCTGTGTACAGAAAGAGCAAGTGAACTACATGATTTCCTGAAGTCCTTCTGTAGTCTTCATTTCAGATTTCTAAATCTTGAGAAACAGGAGATATGTTTAAGTGTTTTAAAAAATCCGCACAGATTACATACCACTAGGTTTCCAATCACCATGACCATCATGAAGACTGTAAGGCACATGGTTTGGCCTGCAACCTCCATGCAGTCCCACATTGTTTCTATCCATTCTCCACACAGCACTCGGAATACAATCAGGAAAGAGTGGAAAAAATCATGCATGTGCCAGCGAGGAAGTTCACAATCACTGGAGATCTTGCAGACACATTCCTTGTAGCTTTTCCCAAACAGCTGCATCCCAACCACGGCGAAAATGAACACAATGATGGCCAGCACCAGGGTCAGATTCCCCAGAGCCCCCACTGAGTTGCCAATAATCTTAATCAGCATATTTAGGGTTGGCCAAGATTTTGCCAATTTGAAAACTCGAAGCTGCAAGACAGAAGAATGGTAGATGGTTCTTTGTTATCTAATTGTAATTAAATTACTGCTATACATTTAATATTTCAGTTACCATGTACCTTTATCATGTCTCTTGTAATCTTTTAGAAGTTTTAGTTACAAAATTTCTTTTTCTAGTTCTTTGTACAATACTACACATCAGCAGTGTTAAGTCCTGATTCTAGTGATAAGAAATCAAAAATAATATCTCTGTGCTCATTTCAATTATATTGAAACTATCACAAAGACTCCAATTCAGACTTTGACTCTTTTGGTGACTTTAGATATTTAGAAAGAAGTTGCACTTGTTAAAGAAGTTGGACAAAACAGTCTCTCTTCTGTAAACTCTGAGAAAATATTACTAAAAATAAATGAGCACATATGGAATGTGATCAGTTTAACAGGACCATAAATGTATAGTCACTTCCAGGTTCTTTCATCTTAACAGGCAGTGAGATGGTGGAAATGGTTTTCCTAAAAAGAGAAACAAGCTAGAGTTGTTAAGGACAGACATACAAGTGACTTGCAAGTACCTTTAACAATATATTTTCTGCCATTTAAAAGAAATGTAATGTGTCTTACAAAGCTTGTAACACAACATTGAGGGAAAAAAAGGGAAGTATTGTATCAAGTAGATCTTGAAACAGACAACAATGAAATTATTCAAAAGATACAGCAATTGTTCAGACAATTGAAAGAGGAGAATACTATAATGAATATAAAATTAAATATTGTTTCATGTAATGATTTTATGTTTTATAAAGAAAACACATAAATATCAAGTTAAAACCAGAATCTACTACTAAATGAGAAGTCAATCCAGTCAGATTTTAGACTTTAGGCAAAGTACAATATAATGCTATGCGCAGAACCCGAAAACACATATTTTAAAGCTCTCTTTTTTTAAAGGGAATGTATTTAACTTTCATTTCAAGTTAAATATTTTTTTTTAATTTAAGGCAGAAGTCGAGCTTGATGACCAGGAACTCTAGCTTCATGCCTCTCACTGTGTAGGTCTTTTCAAAAGAGGATTTGGACACTGAATTGCATGCTAGCCTTGTCTGCAGCAAAACCAAGTTCCTGTTCATAAAAGAGATATCTAATAACAGATAGAGACACTGCAGTGACTTCTGAACAGAAGAGCTATTAGACAGCATCTAGGCCCTTGCAGAGGATAGCATCGAGAAGGCTGGTAGGGATGAAAAGTCCCTGGACAATGACAAATCTTAACACTAATCTCTTTTGAAACTAACTGATAAAGGCAATTGGTAATGGAAGTATATAAGCTAAAATTGTCAAGAAACTTTTATTAATTAAGCTATTATTTACCAAGAAATTTACTAATCTTCAGTCACAGGAAGTGAGAGCCCTGTAGCTCTTGCTTTTTTTTACTCCCTCATCTAGGGAGAAGACTCTATGAAATACTTCTATGATAAAAATTAATCCTTTAAGCATAATTTCAGAAAGAATAGAATTGATGTTGACAGTATCTTGAAGGAGAAATAGACATTACTAAGATGATACACAAAACAAACTTGACATTATACATATACATATACATGCCATCTAGTGAGTATGCAATTTAGCATTTTCTAAGTTCTGAAAAGATCTTCTGTCTCAGCCAAATATTTAATTTGCAAGTGAAAAATGCACAAAATATATATGCACAAATACAAAAATGTAATATAGAAGCACATTTTAAATAGTATACTTACCAATCGGAATGATCGAAGGACAGATAATCCTTCTACATTCGCAAGGCCAAGTTCCATTAAACTAAGACTCACAATAAAACCATCAAAAATATTCCAGCCTTCTTGGAAATAATAATAAGGATCCATGGCAATTATCTTGAGAAACATTTCTGCTGTGAAAATTCCAGTAAACACCTGCAAGGGAAATACAGTTCCTTACTCCAGTTTAGGAAGAAAATATTTTAAAAGCAAAACTAATGGTACTTTCAGCAAGAAATTAATGATAAATCTGAATATCTTCTCTATATTTCCATACATTGGGATTAGGAATAAAATTAATATTTGAAGCTGACATATGCATCACAATGTCTGGGCTCTGAAGAAAAAGAGGTAAATGGGAAGACACGGTTCTTATCTAGTGCGCTAATATGTATGTATGCCGATACAAAGAATATAATCTGAATTTAATGCTCATTTTATATCCTTAGAACTCATCTTTGCCCTTAGACCACCTTTTTAATTGTACGGATAAAGATAATTGTTCCTATGATGAACTTATTTTATTAAGAAAAAAATTAAACAGAAAGTTGAGCACAACTGTTCTTTGTCAGGATGGTCTGTGGAAGATACCATCACTCCATTTCATCATTTCCTTATATATGTCACGCTTACTGGGCCTTTCCCTATGAAATCCCTTGAACACCCAGCTCTCAGGAGGTGCTGGTAAGGAGCAAAATGGGTGGGGGAATGGAAATGAAAGTTCTTATGGTTTGTAACTAGCCATCAAGAAAAAAGTTCCTTTAATGAGCTTCAGTGACAGAAGATGAAGATTTTAAAAACCCAAATTCATATTGTCTCAGTAGATCTTTACTCTGAAAAGCAAGAGTGGTGAAATTTACAAATGACAACAACTTAAATTTAAGTTCAACAATCCCAAACCTCTGAATAGTCAACTTTTTCTATTACATGAATGTGCATAAGTCACAAAAGAATTAAAGAAAAATGCATTTTACATAAATGGTAGATCATGAAAGACTTACAAGGTTTCCTACTGAAAGCACACCACTAAACTGTTCTGTCATTGGGTAGTGCTCCATGGCCATGAACAGGGTGTTTAGGACGATGCAGATGGTAATGGCCAGATCAACAAATGGGTCCATCACAATCAAATTTACAATATGTTTGACTTTCAGCCAGGGAGTACAGCAGTCCCAAATCAAGCAAGTGTTAGCAAATTTATACCAGCATGGTGGACATTTCTGTCTGGATTCTTCCAGTTCTAGAGAGACAAATGAAAATAACATTTTAAACATATTTCTCTATTCCAGAATTGCCTGGATATTTCCTTGAAGCCTAAATACTGTTTCCCAAGGTACTGTTAATAAACTGTGTTGATATTTTGGAACTAAGACTGCTTTCAGTTAAAAGAAATTACAATTTAAAATAATCTCTTAAGAATAATTTAAAAAAAAAACACCAAACCACCCCTACCCCCCAAAAACCCCAAAACAACTATACTAAATATTCAGTGGATAAAAGAACCATTCACAAGCTAATGCTATATAGATTGCAAAAAATATTTTTTTCTTAGAAACCTGTCATATGGCTGGGTGATGAAAGCAGCCCAGTAGACAAAGACTTGGTCTTATTAGTGGCTGAAAAATTGAGTGTGAGCCAACAATGTCAGTCACAGCCCAGAGAACCAATACCCCAGGCAGCATCAAATCAGCATGGCCAGCCAGCTGAGTGAAAGAGTTGCCTTCTCCAGCTGGAGTGCTGTGTTCAGCTCTAGGGTTCCCAGCACAAGAGCAGGTTCAGAGAAAGCCACTAAGATATTCAGGGGCCAGAGCACATGGCCTAGGAAGAGAGGCTGAGAGACCTGGGGTTGTCTGTATCTAGACAAGAGAACGCTCCAAGGAGTTCTTATTGCAGCCTTCCAGTACTTATAAGGGGCCTGCAGGAAAGATGGAGAAGGAGCCTTCATCTAGGAGTAGAGTGATAGGACGAGAGTTTACAGTTTTAAACAGAAAAAGGGTAGGTTTAGATTAGGTAGTAGGCAAAAATTCTTCACTGTGAGAGTCGTAAGGCCATGGCACAGGTTGCCCAGGGAAGCTGTAGATGCCCTACTGTCCCTGGACATGTTCATGGCCAGGTTGGATGGGCCTTTGAGCAATCTGCTCCAGTGAAAGATATTCCTGTCCATGGCAGGGGGGCTGGAACTAAATTATATTTAAGGTCCCTTCCAATAAAATATTTTTAAAATTCCTCATGACAGATAAGCATTTAGAGCAAGCCTGAAGTCAGACAAGTATTTACACAGCATTATGGACCACATTTGCACAACTGCTCATTATTAGCGTCCAGTTTTCTATTTTGGGCATAGTCATTTAACCCAACATAATGTTTCACCCTTTCTTACAAATGATTCAAAGTAATTGTATTTAGCCTTACAGAAAGAAGAACATGATCCCTTCTTTGCGAAACATTAAGTCTGCTGAACTGGTAGAAGGTGATTGTTCTACTCAACAAGCATAGCTATTTCTGTAACCTAAGAAGAGCTTACCCCAAAACCTAACTTCACCACAGAAAGACTACATGGAGTAATTGGTTTTGCTTGCCTTTAAATTGGAAACTTGCCACTTCTACCTCAAACCTATCAGTATGTTGCAAGCTTGACTCTTTTTCCAAATTTATCAGCCCCAAATTAAAAAAAAACAAACCACAAAACATACCACCCCTAACTCAATATAGAAATCTCTTCTTGTCTGTACCCTCTAGGCTGAAATAGCTGCCTTAAAACATCTTACTACTTAATGCATCACACATTTAATAGCACTTTTAAGGCACTGTCATACAAAAAAATTCTGTGTTACATACCTTCCATTGTGTTTGTAAGCATGCTGGCTATACTCATTGCTCTTTGCCTTGCACTAGGGTCTGTTAGGTAGTCCATAGGAACATGGTAAGAACTAGAATGTCTCTTTCTTAAGTCAGTTTCTGTAGTAGTGCCCTGAAAAGAAAACACTGATGAAATAGCTAATTGATTGTACATTTAATAACACTGTAAGCCACTGTAGAGCTCTACAGGTTTAAAGCACTGCTGTCCCACACCATGCTCCTGTTATATTGAGGCTTCACGACACACTAAGGTATGCCTGACTCTGTATAGAGCAAACAGTCAAACACTGCACTACATTGCTCTTGTGCCTGAAGAATATGTTTTCAAGTATTTTGCTGAAACAAGGCTGAGACATTAAAGCAGATTTCAAACCAAAAAATGTTCCACAATACTTGTCAACGAGCTTTGCTGCAAATATCTTTCTATTTAGGCAGTGAAATCGTTTTCTAAACATGAAAATGCACAGCCCACACAGCTAGCAGTAAAGGAACTAAGTGTAAGTGCATTTTCTTACGATAACTCTTAATTTAGAATAACTATGGATTTCCTAGAACATTTTTCAAACAAATGAAAAAATATTTTGTAATTTTGACATTAAAAAAAACATAGAAAAATTAGCTATATTGCAGGAACACTATCACAACTCTTGTAAGTTGTACTAGCAGGGTAACATCAAAAGTTTCATGTATGGACAGCAGAAAGCTGATATATTCCATTTAGTAAATGTAAATTTTTTTTCCATTTTGATATCCCTTCTGATATACAACTACAGAACCATCCAGTTAAGGCTAAGCATAAAGAATCAACGGGTGTCAAAATACACAAATTAAATTTATTCAATGGTTTACTGTGCTATTCTGTTAATTTCCCAGTCAATTCGGATGCATTTTCACATATTTAATTAATGAGAGCTGGACAATTTCAGTTTATCCTTTAGCTTATAGCTGGATTACATGAAAGGAACATTCACAGCTTAGCCAAAAGGGTTATCATTGCCATGTGACTACATTTTGTGGAAACAGTGACTGATCACACAGGGAGAGAACATCATGCCTGAACTATTGCAGACTTTCTTACATTGCTAGCAGTGGCTGCTTTATCAATCATCACCTCTGGTAGAAGCTGTCCTGTAGGCGATGTCAAAGCTGGTGGCCCACCAACTAAAGAAACCACTCCATTGCAATCCACAGTGCTGTGCATCTTCCCATTTGCTGGAAGTGCAGGTACTGTTCTGGATGATCTACTGGCCTGGCTAATGTTGCTGTTGCGCCGTTCACCATGTCTATGAGGAACAAAGAGAGAATCTCTTCTGCTCTCATTGTCTTCAAAAGTGCTGTGCTCATCATCAGCAAAGTCATTTTCAGATCCCACATCCTTTGCTCGACCTCTGAAGCTGAAAAGACTTGTTCTGCTGTTGCGCCTCGGGGAAAACAGGGAGCCACGAATGCTCAGCAAAGACTGCAGGTAAATAAAAACAGTTATTATCAGATGAAAATCCTTTAAAATAAAACATTTTCATACAGAGAAAAACCCACAATGTCTTAAAGGGCAAGGTCATCTACAAAGAAATGAACTAGTACAGCTCCCCCCTTAAAACATTCCCTTTTGGGTAGTAAACAAAGAGCACATAAGTGACAGACAAAGACTAGTTATTCTACTGCTTTGGATATATGAGATCAATCAGTTTAATTAGAGAAAAGAAACTGCTTGACAGAATTGTTTCCTCTGCTATTCTGCCTATTACCAACTGTTCACAAACTGAATAAGTATATCTAGACACTCTTTACTCCAGGCTGGCATTAGTATGATAGGCTGAGTAAATAAAATTTTAGGCAAATTTTCTGTGACTCAGTCTGCACACAGAAGTAGCTCCCAAATACTGCCTAGTTTAAAAACATATATATCTTTTCAGATATTAGTCAAGTAGGCCATAATAGGTTTCTTATTTCTTTTTAAAAGACTTAGCTATCCTGAATATGCAATGATTTGCCTGTAATTTTGTATGAACAGGTTTGCTAATGTTCATCAATTTACTCTAGGAGTAAATGTTCTGCTATTGGAGGATCTTCAGTATTAGAGTCAAAATAATGCTCTAATCTTACAATTAATTATACGCATTCTTAATTTTAATTCATATCAGTAATTGCCTTGACTTGATTGGTAAGTATTAGCAGCTGATTTCACCCAAGACTTCAATGAACAGCAGAGATGATAACGAAGCAGTGTCTTTGTTTCTCTTCTGCAACTTATCTTTGTGGGCCTGAGCCCCATTGTACTAGGGACTGCAAAATGCAGAACAAAAAGCATTCTGCAAAATTATCATGTAAATATAACACAACAGATGGATACAAAAAGAGAGGGGATACACAGAGGCAAAATTGATGAGTATGAAAAACAGTCATCTTAGCTCACCTGAAGTCACTTCCCTGCCAAGCTTTCTGTAGGCAGCATGGTAAAAGAGAGTTTTAAAGAGGGATTTGAGGAAAGCAATGAAGTGTTCTGTGAAAACTCATGGAAGCTTCTTCCAAGCATGAAGGGCAGCATACCAGCAAGAGCTCAAAGAAACTTGTTTGAAAACTTAACAGGAGGTTATGAATGCTGCTTTGGGTCAGTCAAAGCCAGGACTTGTTTACTGTAAGTAGACATGGTGGGTTGGGAGGAACTTTGAATACAGTATGTTTTATGATATTTAGAAAAAAAATTGTTTAGGTAAATATGTTTACTAGCGGATTAGAGAAAAGCAATGGGATAGGTTAGTGCTCTTTGCAACAACATTCTTGATGAATACAGCAGTAAAGAGGTCCAAGTTAAAAATGATTCACAGTTGTGGGTTCAGAATAGCGTTAAAGAAAAATAAAAGAAAAAGAGAGAGAAAACAGATCTAGCAAAAGGCCTTGTGGAAATCCCTTGGAAAACTGTCAAAGGGGTAAAAGGATCTCCTAAAGCACAACTAAATCAGGAGTATTGAGAGGAGACAAAGTTATGAAAGTTAGGAAGAATAAGATTTCAAGAGGAATAAAATGGTCATTTACATTGAAAGAAAATGAAATACCAAGGAAAAAGTCAAAGGTGATATATAAACCTGAGTTTTCTCTAGGAAAATGGTATTAAAAACTGGTGAGTGGAACTTCGGTTTAGTGGTTAGAATCCAGAGTGAAAAGGAACTAGGGTTGGAAAACCAGAGGGGAGGTGATTTCTAGATTGTCATAGTCAAACAACTGTAAATGAACTTGGAGATGAAAATGTTAGAAGAACAAGTTGTATGAGGAATGCTTAATTTCTTACAAGATGGATGAACTGAGCAGCAGTTGAATAAGGCTGCAATTTGAATGAAGAGATAGGCAAGAATATGCACCTAGGGGATCAGATGGATCTTCAACATGAAGTTGAAGTCAATTGACATGTGTGAAAATTTGTATAAGGAACAGAATGAATCAGGAACTAAATTCAGCAATGAAGCCTCACAGAGATTAGTTAGACAGTTAACAACATAAAACAGTGTCAGACCAAGGAGGTGGGGTTGGGGGAAGGATGCATTACTATTGATAAAGGAAATACATTAGGAAGTGAGTGGAAGGAGAGGCAGAAATAGAAAGCCAGAAACATATTCCCACCACAGTCTGGTCTAAGGAGGACAGTCCTTAGTAAGAAAATATTGGATGAAGAGGTCTAAGCTTCTTTGAGAATGGGAGGCTGGAGAAAACAATACATGAAGACAGTATGAAGACTCATGATCTATTAAGGGATGAAACAGGCTTTCCAGAGACAGAAATAGAAGAAGATTAAAAAGGCAGGAATGAGTTTAGTAATGACTAAAAAGAGGGAGAAAGCAAGTCATAAAGATCAGGGAAAATTGAGAAGGTGGAGATAAAAGGAAGAAGCATATTGAGGCACAAAAAGGGGCAGAAAAAGGAGAGAATGTATGTGAGATCTGGATTTGCAGAGCTAAGGGGAGAGTGAGAAGTGGGCAAATGAAGAGGAGCTTTGAAAACTGTAGGAGATAACATTACAAAACTATCAAATGAAATAAACGTCTGGATGGGAGATGCAGATGGCACTCTGAGTCACTGGTGTTACAATGTAAGAGAATACATGCCAAGACACATTGCCACACACATTTCCACTTTCTTTAAGATAACACAATTAATGGTCTCACATCAATTAATTTCTCAAATTTCACATGAGCATTAATGTAATTTCTATTGAGCTTTTTGCATCCCAAATTTTAATTCTCATTTGAAACAATATATTTTGTATGTATGCCCCATGTTTTGAAGCTACTCATCATGCTGAATACATCCAACTTGGTGGGAAGATAGGTTCATTTTTATTAAGAAGCTTGAAATACAGCTCATTTTAATTAATATAAGAAATTTTAATTTTTCACATGAGTTCAGAGTAAAACCAAATTCTCTCAAATTCTTATGGTTTGATATTTGGCTGCAAGTTTTTGCTTGGTTAGTCTTTGATTTAGGATATTAATGAATCTGTGGTATTTTGCAAGAATAAACCAAAGTACTATACAGGGCTTTCTTTATATGATGAGTAGACAAAAAAGGTGTTTAAGAGGTAATAATACTATGGTACCTGGTGTGGGGAAGAGAATCTCTTTTCGTATGTCAGTCTGTTCCCCTCAATGGAAAATCGGAAACCTTTCTTTTTGATGCTGTCCTCTGATTCAGATTTGTGAAATTCTTCCCCATCCTTCTCCTCGCCTTCAGACTGTTCTTTCTGCTTTTTTTTCTTTCTTCTATTCCTTCTCTCTTTAGCACTCTTTGAGCTCAGTTTTGATGCCTCAGAAGAGCTTTCGGAGAATCCACCTATTCCACCTACTCCACTATAATCTCTTGAGTCAGCTGCTGCAGCTGCTGCCGCCGCCTATACATACAAGCACATGTGCAATTTACAGCATTTATACAAATACATACCCCACTCACTACTGCAAATTTACTGTCACTCTTAAAGAATTTATTATTTTGAAACAAAGCAATGTTTCCACTTCACCAAACCCAGCATATCATAAGAAGTATAATTTGTGAAATACCACATGAACCAGAATTTGCCACTGCTCCATAAACCAGGAGCAAGAATAACCCAAGGGATTTGTGTTGTCAAAAAAACAAGTTAAAAAAGCATCTGTTTCAGATTGAAGCAATATGTTGCAATGAATTTTTCATCTGAAGTACTATGTAAAAATAAAGAATCAAGGCTCAAACAAGTGGTAAAATCCCTGTTTACAGGAAGCAACACTTTCTTACAACATTTTCACAGGATTTGAACTCTCTCTAGTCTATTAAAGATCTTGTGTAATGTTGATATTGCAGCTTTGCAAACAATAATAAGAGATTCGTGTTACACTACATACTATTACATACTTGTTGCTGTTTCATTTTCAAAACATGTGAAGCATTTCATTAACATTTATTTACAAGCTGCGGTAAAAAAACAACAAAAAAATTCCCAATATTTCCTCCAAACAGATAGCAATTGACCAATGAAATAAAAAATCTTGACTCTGGCTTTAGTCACGGGATTATATGCAAAGACATAGTTCAACTTCTGCTCTATGTGGCCACATGCCAAGCAGACATTATAAATTTTTCTATTAAAAATTTGAGAGCCTTCAAAAAAGGAAAAGGAATTTCACTGCAGTGTGTAATCATCACATTTGTACCACAGAAGTGTTTTCTTCAGTTTCTCCACTTTTTCCAACACTTTTTAAAGCTGGAATGCTATGTCTTTCTGCTGTGATAGACGGCGAGGGAGTAGAAAATGCCAAATATTGCTGAAGCACCATCACCTACAATAATTTTGCTTCTGTTATTTATATAAGCACAATTACTCTTTGGATTTTTTTTCCACATCTCCACCTCCATTTCAGACGATCACACAATGGTTGAGATTGGAAGGGAACCTCTGGAGGTCATCATATCCACCTCTCCAGCAGACAGGGTCACCTAAAGCAGGTTGCCCAAGGACCATATCCAGATGGCTTTTGATTATCTCCACAAGCACACTGGACAACTTGTTCCAGTGCTCTGGTAAAAAGCTGATTTCCATCTCCAATTTTAAAATCCAGTGCTTTAGCTTGTTGGTTATTATTTTTGTCACAAAATTAAGAGGTTCACTCAAACCAGCAAAAACAATGCAATGGAAAACATTAGAGATTATTTACAATATGTAGGAATTTATGAGAATATTAACATATTGTTAGGAGTAGCGGAGTAAAAGTATTCTCATGTGTGGATATAAAGCATCTGTTCAGAGTAATGAGTGGAAGAAGAAATTTTACTTTACAGGGATACCTGAGCTTCTTCCTGTTGCTTTTTCAGTTGCTCCAGCATTTGCTGAAATTCTGCCTCTTTCTGCTCTGCTTCTTCCATTGTTGCTTGATTCTGTTCTTCGTAGGCCATGGCAACCACAGCCAGGATCAAGTTTATCAGATAGAAGGAGCCCAGAAAAATCACCAAAACAAAAAAAATCATGTATGTCTTCCCAGCAGCACGCAGAGTCTGGAGAAAAAGAGATAACACACTTTTTTAACAGACTTTAACTACTGTTGCATAATAAGCTTGCCTTTGTGTTATAATTTAGAAATATAAGATTGATTTACATTAGCACAAGATTATTAGGGTTTTTTCCTTATAGAAATAGTATTATATCCTGAATACATATTAAAAAGTTTTCTGTCTTCTATTGTCAAGGTAAATCCAATTCTGAATAGTTCAGAACTTATACCAATAAGAATCTATACATCTAAATTACAGCCTTTAAATTTAGCAGTAGGTGGGGCCACTGATCAGCATCTTACCTTCCTGTCTCATCAGTCCCAAACTATACTGCCACAAAAATAGTGCATTACACAAAATGTTACAGTGGAGAAAATTACAGTCCTTCAGGTAAGGATTTATGTAGTTCAGGGAAAAGATGTAACCTTTTCAAATGAAACACAATTTTACTAGACTGAAAATCAATTTAACATAGCATCTATTTACAGCATGTTTGGGTAAGAAACTTCAACAACTTAAATTCATTTTTTCATTTAGTAAACAATAATGCTTAACCATCTTCATAAATATAACAGCTATTCCTTATAATATATTTAAGAAGCACATGGGAACCTAAATCATGAAAAAAGGCCTTATTGTTTTAGACAACAGTTTTCATATATAAAATTAAAGATGATATCTGTTCCAAAGGCCTTAGGGACAAGTGAATGAAAATAACTATGCAAGTACTATGTAGTAATGGTATTGGTGATGGTGCTGTTTATTTTAATAAGTCCTCACCAGCTGGTAAAGATTCTCCCAAAAGTCCTGAGTCATCAATCGAAACAGTGACAAGAATGCCCAACTGAATGTATCAAAACTTGTGTAGCCATAGTTGGGGTTTCTACCAGCTTTCACACATATATATCCTTCTGGGCATTGACTACAAAAGAAGAGGAAATGCTATTTTTAACAACTACTCTACATTATGATATGCTGCAGTAAAACAAAATTGTTCAGGTGTACCAGTTGCTAACGAAATTATGAACAAGTAAAATGTTATTCTACATACCTAAGATAAAAAAATATATAGTTTGTTATTTTTCACTTTAAAATTCCAGTTTCTAATGATATTTCAGTACTTTAATAATATAACTGATAGTATTTTACCCTTCCCCACAATTTGCCATAACACAACTCCATCAGGCCAAGAGAAGAACATCAACTAGCATAGCTGATAAACAGTTGTTAGCAAGCTGGCAGCAACATTTATGCACAGATCATTCATGTGATTACCTTTACAAAAGTAGCCTAAGAGACTGATTGAAGTGCCTGTATAAATTCAAATCACAGAGATGGTTGCATTTAGGTATAGCTTCAAATGCAAAACTTTGGTAATTTGCAACTCTACAGTACACTTGATATTAAAGTTGACTACCTGAGCTCTTCTAAGTAGCTAATTATTTTTCTTTGATGCATAATGAAAAATTGTGATCATTTTCTTACCCTGCATCTGAGCTATTGCCACACAGCAGTGCATCATTCTGCCCTTCCAAAAAGTAAAAATGACCTGTTTAAAAAAAAAAATCAAAGAGGTGATGAGAAAGATAATATTTCTGCCTGATGAAAATTGTGCAATTGTATAGATCTTTACACTTGAAAGAAATTAGCAGAGCTAACAAATTGTTCAACTGCGATGTACAGCGGTTAGAATGAAAAAAGCATGGAAAGCATTGTTTTGATAGGAAGATTACTTTCTACAGAATCTTGAAGTTAGCCTTTCTTTAGAAAACAAAAAGTTAGTTATGCAGTTAATTCTTAGCAACCTAACCAAATTATAAGATACAAGTGGTGGAATACCAAATTGTGTATGCTAGCAAATCAAAAAAATACTAGGCAAGTGAGGGAAGGATGAGGGCAATTCTGTGCCTTCGGACATGCATTTTGATATATAACATTTAGTACTATTCATTTATAATTATCAAATACCTATTATTTTATCCAAGTATTCCTTGAAAAACCTGAAATATTAGGGATGTGATTTTTTTGCTGTAGTCAGCACCAGTGAGGTCGCACCTCGAGTGCTGTGTCCTGTCCTGGGCCTCTCAGTTCAGAAAGGACATTGAGGTGCTGGAATAGGTCCAGAGAAGGGCAGTGAAGCTGGTGAAGAGTGTGGAGCACAAGACCTGTGAGGAGCAGCTGAGGGAGCTGGGGGTGTTTAGCCTGGAGAACAGAAGGATCAGGGGAGTCCTTGTCACTCCACAGCTTGCTGGAAGGAGGGTGTAGCCAGTGACACCCAGTGACAGAATGAGAGGACACAGCTTTAAGCTTGCCAGGAGAGGTTTAGGTTGGACATAAAGAGCAATTCCTTCACAGAAAGGGTGACTGGGCATTGGCATGGGCTGCCAGGGAGGTGATGGAGTCACCATCCCTGGAGGTGTTTAAGGAAAGACTGGATGTGGCTATGGTCTACTTGCCGAGGTTGTAAAAGATTATAGGTAGGGCTACATGATCTCAAAGGTCTTTTCCAACCCCACTGATTCTGTGATAACACAACATGTTCAAGAAATTCCTAATTGGATCTTGATTTGAGCAGCTGGGGGAGAAACCAATCATTTATTGTACCTTACATAAAATTAATATACAAATTTCTATAGCAGGGGAATGTACTTGAACATTTAGGCTAACTATTAAGATGAGGTAAAACACAATTTAAAAAGACAGAAGGCCTAAAAGCCCCGAACACTCTTCTATTTTATATTTCCTTCTTTGCAGCAGAAAGGGAAACACATTTTGCCATCAATTCCTAATCTGTGATTCTTTGGGTAAAATGGGAATTTCTAATGGAGGTTTTTGGTCAGGTGGCACATTAAGCTAAAGTTGCCAGAACTAGGTATGTTCTGGCTGTTCTCAGGAAGCAGATGGTTCTGTGAGATTCACTGCCAGCTGGCATGGACTAGCTTCTGGCATGAACTAACTGAGGGCTAATGCTAAACAGACAAGCAGGGAATTGCAACCAGTTCCTACTGACTGCTTCTACTCTTTCACCACCAGTATAGGATAGAGGCAGCATAAAATCTGCTTATTTTAAAGAGAGAGAGAAATTATGTCCATAATTTATATATCTGCAATTCTAGTCTCAGACACCATGTAAGAAATCAGTGCATTTTCAGACATTCTGGTGATCACAGAGTCAGACCCTGTGAGATATCTGACCCCTACTTAAAAAGAAGGCGAAAGATGCAGACAGGCTCCAGGCAGAATTGGCAAAACTGTCTGTGGGCCTAGTTCACATTCTTATGTGGCACAGCTTCACTTTCAGTCCACTACTTTGGAAAACAAGATTTTTTTTTTAATACAAAAATAATGATGATAAAGTAATAAAAATAGTAAATATGAGTTTGTACAAAATATGCCATAAAAAAAACCAAAAACTATTCCCGTCTCCTGCCAATTTAATAACAGCACAGTCATGGGTACAAGTCCTACACAACACTTCCAGATACAAATAAAGAAGATATGTTCTGGCTGGAAATATCACAAAATACTTGAAAAAAGTTCTTAGAGAGCAATTGCCAGTGAGGTAATGTAAATTCATAAGAGCATTCTCTCTGAAGATCTCCCAGGTATCTGCTAGACATGGTTTTCTAACAAGTTTCATTACCAACTCAAGACATGAAACACTAGGAAAAAAATGCATCAAGTATTCTGAAGACATAAGGCTGGCAGAAAAGGTATTTGAAATTTAGAATGACCTTTACAAAATGACAAGTTTGTCCAAAAGCAATAGGATTTATTCCAATAGAGACAAGTGGAAAATGTTACATATGACAAGGCAAAATCAAATACGTAAACAAAAATATCAGGGTGCGGCTTCAGCCTCCATTGTACAAAAAGATGCAATAACTGCTGCAAAATACAAATTGACTGTGAGTCAACAACACAGTGCTGACATAAAAATGAGGTAGTTTTGTAATGTGTTAATAGGAATGTTACATATATGGCATGTGGTAAAGATAAAATTAGAATAAATTGCTAGAGGAGTTAGCACCCAATTTGAGGATCTCTTAAAAAAACTCCTGCAAACAAAAACTGTAACCAAAAAAAGGCAAAATAAAAACAACACCAAGAAAAAAAAATGCCAGACTAATTGAAAAAAAAAAATGAAAAATAGGTATAGAAAATGCAAAACAGAAAATAGGATTGCTTGACTTAGGAAAGACCAGAAATGCAGAGGATAAGTGTTTTTAAACTGCTTGAAGACTAGTATAAAATAGTCTGTGATTATCTTATTTCTAAGTCCACAGCAGATGTAGTAATATATGCAATTGGAAATTAGGAAAATGTAGGTCAGGTATTTAGAAAAAAACCCTTTCTATTTATGTGACATAGTACCAGAAACAACTAAAGGGGAATGGAATCTGTTCTTCAGATGGCTTTAAGAATAGGTTGTCATCCAAAATTTCTGCATGACATTTGTATATTTCAAGCATGCTGAGATGATAAGTATATTAAAAGATTATAAGGCAAGGAGACTTGGATCCAAAAGAATTTAGTTCTTAAACTGAGGTTTCCTAACTTTCATTGATACAGTCACCAGTTAAAATATATATATATATACAGACTTTATTAAAAACCTATTATGCCTAATTATGAATACATTAAATATGCTAACTACACTAAAATACACAAAAGGAGCTGGACAGATAAATGGGAGCGATAAACAATACTATTACAAAAGACAGAATAGCAATCTACTCTAGATATGTTCAGAGTTGCTCTATCTGAATTTTTAAATAAGTTTTGTAAACACACTACTAATATTAACTACCTAAAACAGTGGAAATAGTTCATTATGAGATACAAAAGACAAAAAATATGCTCATTTCTTGATTTTCCACAGATAAGAAACAAATTAACCCATCTCCAGAAAGAACAACATAGGTATGTTTACCTGCTTTGGCAGGATTAACTGATGCTCAGATATGGGCTTATGATATTGGGCACTATCTTGCACTAACCTAGCTATAACATTTCAGATCTCATGTTAGGGCTCTCACACTATTTCAGGAGGTTTGAAGCTAGCACAGAAATTTCTGGTTTATGCTGCAATGTGATTTTACTCTAAAAGTCATATTCAGTGAAAGAAAAGTTATTTTGTTACCCAGTATAATATTATGATTGTTAAATTATATAATTACCGTGCTTTTAGTTATTAGAGTAAAAAAGTGCTTTTATGTTTTTGGCCATATCACACACTTTTAAAGGCAAGGGAATGTTACTGATGCTCTCAAATCTGTTTAAATCAATACCAAAATATCAATGCAGTAGATGATATAATTAAGTCTTACTTTTGTCTTCGATGTATTCATCCCAGTTAAATGTTGTCACTGTTTCATTAATAAATGTACCATTTTCACCTAAAGAGCTATTAAAGATGGAAATAACAGTTGTTTCAAAAGTAGAATTGTCTGGAGGCCACTGCAGGCATTTATTCCTCAGGTTGCCCATGAACAGCTGCAGCCCTATCAGTGCAAATACACTCAGACAAAACACAGTCAGGATCATCACATCTGAGAGCTTCTTCACAGACTGAATCAGGGCTCCTACAATAGTCTTCAGGCCTGCAAAGAGAAAAGATTTTTATTATGATGTTAAATAGAAACTAAATACACACAAAAATCATGTGACTTTTTTCTGGATAAAGATTTCATGCAAAAAGACTAGTAATTTGTGACAATAATTTTAAAGAAAAGCCTTATTATTTGGAAAAATGAATGAAAATATGTAAGTTTATACTTATTTTATAGTGTACAAAAATATAAATTAGAAAATATCAAACACATTGTTTATGCTAAAACAAGTGATTTTCTTATTCATGCTATGTCTCAACCCTACATAGAATAGCACTTGCTGCTTTGCTGATGCTTCTTGCCCAAACCTTTCTTTTATGAACTTTTGCAACGTAGTCTATATTAATGTAACCCCATTGTAAAGACATTATACATGCACATTGAAATGATATCGTAATAATCTTCTTACAATATGTGAGGGGTGATGGTTTGGAGAAGAAAGACATCTTTAGAATGATACCCCATGCATGGCCCATGCTATCCATTAGAGTTTAATTTTTTGGACATAACTTAAAACTGGATTAAGTTGCTGCATAAAGTGCCTTCAGTAAATGAGAAAATTTGCATCAGTATGAAAGCTTAAAACCAACTTATATTTAAAACATGTAAAGGAAAGCTTGATGTCATAAGATGCAAATCACATAGGCTGTTAACTGCAAATATCTCATGCAAGAATTTGTTAAACTCAAAGGCTGATTTTTTTTTTTTTTTTTTTGAGAAGAAAATATAATACAAGCATGAATCAATTTAAATAAAATTACATTCTTGATTCCTGCTTTTTTGGTTCATTGACAATGTGTAGCAAACAAGGCTTATGCTTTGAAAATGTGAGTACAGCCTTTGTAGAACAAAAGTCAGCCTCGGTGTTTAACCTCGCTCTCACCTGGAATGACTGATATTGTTTTCAAAGCTCGGAGAACTCTGAATGTTCTCAACGCTGAGACATTGCCCAGGTCCACAAACTCTGTCACATATCTGTAATAGGGGAGTTCACACACAAACACAATGACAGCACACAAATAACAGTTGGAGATATGAGGGGCCTAACACCTTACACCAACTACTTCTTACCTGGAATTACAGAAATAGTTTTCAAAGCTCTCAATACTCTGAAAGTTCGAAGAGCTGAAACATTGCCTAGGTTTACAAATTCTGTTACATACCTGTAGGATTAAATCACAATTACTCAGAATTGAGGCAGATTTCATTCTATTTGCTTGGGTCTTTGAGCAAGACCTTTTCACCATTCACTGTATTTTGCCTGTGTTAAAAATGTGCTTCTGGCCATAAAATTAAATTAAGTTTTATCATAATAAACCACATTGACTTGATGTTTGAAAACTAATCTGGTCAGCTATTAGCAGGAAGTCAAAAAGATTCCTTTAATTCTGGTATGCAGAAAGAAGACAGGATATGAACAGTTCAGGGTGATGGCATTCACAATCCTAATGGGCTGGCACACCATGCTGGCCTCCGCAGCACATGCTTGGCTAGAAATACTAAAATGTGTAAAAGAGGTAGAAGAAACATATTGAAACTGCAGGAAGTCCAGGCTCCAAATATTCTGGCTGACAAGATATGAGGCAATTTTTAGTCACTAATCTCATGCCACCAGAATGAATTTTTATTTAAAAAAATAAGTAGATGACTTACGCAAATGTAATGACAGTGAAATCTAGCCAATTCCATGGGTCTCGGAGAAACGTAAAATCTTCTAAACAGAAGCCCCTTGCAAGAATTTTAATAAGTGATTCAAAGGTATAAATTCCAGTGAATGTGTATCTGAGGAAAATATGCAAGACAGAATTTATAGATCACGTTATTTTTGCAGTTTATGCTCTCTAGTTGTTTTATTCTCATTTTCTTCTCTTTTAGTAGCATAAGAAATAATGGCAGTTACGACCACCTTTAACATTTGTATAGTTTATACCATAAGAAAGAAGAATGAAATTAGGATTAAAAGACTGATAACCCACATCTTTAATTCAACTTCTATAATCTACACGACATGACAGATGCAAAATTCCAGTTACTTCATTGGTGCGTTTTATGACCAGTCTGAATCCATGTTACAAAACACACTGGTGGATTATGTTAGGATTTTAGAAGTTACTTTCAGGATAAAAATTCCTTTCTTCAATGTTATTTTTATGCTGAAATGTTGCTTAGTCTCAAGCGCCAACCCTTATCTGTCTTCATTCCTCTGTAACTGTGTTACAGAGTAGGTATATCCAGTACTTCACCTCCAGCAAGGCAGATGTAGTACATGAATCAAATAAGTGCAAGAACAACCAAAATTATTTACGAATGCTAATAAAATTCATTTTGACTAAAAAACGCAGTTGAAATGTAAATTGAAAAAATATTTAATTCTGGAATTCTGAGTAATTTCAATCTTCTGTGTCCAAGTGATGTCATCCTGAAATTTACTTTAATTTATATCTTTAATGAAAAGGAATTAAAATTAAACTTACTCTAACTGAGCTAACCTGAAAACAGTTTTCCAATATGGAAGTTTTCCATTCAAGTACTAAAATTTTATTTAAATTTACTCTAAATGGCACAATATACACACATGAAGAAATATTCAAGCAATGAATCTTCATCATAAATATTTATTACATGCCGAATACATAATGCCCCCACTGGACTCAAAATGAGAATGTCTTTGTTTACCTTAATAGCCCTATGATTTCACTTTTGATTTGTGAAGATTATGCAGGTGTGTATCAGCCCAAGTAGTAAAGAGTGAAGAGGCAGCAGAAAGGAAGCACCAGGAACAGTGGTTCACATTGTGGCCTGCAGCTTTGGAACTGTCATGGTGTATCAGCACCTCACAGCTGTCATTGTACTGGACCAATTAGCCAAGCAGACATCATATTGTAGCAATGATTAGCTAACTATTTCAATACTTTTTTATGGCTTGCTTGCATACAAGTTATTTGCATTGTTAGATTGGTTTTGGTAAGAGAAAGCTGCACTGTGATCAACACAGCCACCCATAAGATGGTTCCTTTATCTGTAAAGTTTTTGCAACAGAGACGAAAGACTGCATTTCCCTGCATTCTTGCAGAGATGTGATGTAGAACTCAGTCAAAAATATTTATAATCCACTTTTTCTGTATGATCATAAGAACAGCTTTTCTTACATTTTCCATCTAGCAGTGCAAACAGAGAAAGGACATGAAAGAACTTGTCATGAGACAATTATATGTATTTAATGTTACAGCAAGGAAATAGCATCAGAATAGCTGCTAATAGGATGTGCCAACAAGGTAGCAGCTGCCAGTAGAAGCCATCTTAATATAATTTACAGTACTTTATTTCTGGTTACTGGATATTATTCAGAGAAAAGCCATTTAACTTACTCTACATTCTTTGTCCAGTCTGGAGGGTTACTCATGGTCATAAATACGCAGTTGGTCAAAATAGTGCACATGATAAGCATGCTGAATAATGTAGGCTAGGAGTTAAGGAATGTAAGCTGGAAAATCTCATAAAAAGAGTATCAAATAACACACTGCTTTGGTAGATCTTCACTATCAGGAGCTATCTATCCTTCCACTGCTCTTTTAATAGCCACTGAAAAGCCCTGAATATGTTAAAGCTTTCATTCACTGCTTTACATCTAAAAGAGAATAATGATACACTAAAAATTAGAAAATCTGAAAGTTATTTTAAAAAGCACCCCAACTCCAAATTATTTTTTCTTATTTAACAAAAATGCCAACATTTGAATCAATAGCTTCTAATTTTGTAGAATAACACAAAAAAGTATTTCTTTTAGATGATCTAGATCTGCATGCAAAGCAATAAAAGATACATTTTCTTCACTTTAATATTTTATCATAAAATTAGGCATGTATCAATATTTTTCCTTATCACTATAATACACTGAAAGCTAGCTGCCACACAGTAGGAGAGAACATAGGGAAATCTTAGTGAGAAAAGTATTGTATAGCTGTTCATTTCATCTATGACTTTTGTAATATAAATGCTGTTGGGAGGAGAAGTCACATATGATTTTCCAAAAAAAGAAATCAAAAGAGAATTCCAGAACAGGTCCAAGTCAAATAATTTCATATATTTGAACAGAACCATTCTAAATCTACAGCATTTTACTTTCGTAACTGCTGACATTCTTCTAAGATACAAAAAAAATTCAGCAACCAAAATGAAAACCATGAAGATGAACACAAAACGCCCACATGATGGCACCAACACCCAAAGCTACAGAGAGGACAAAGCTCGAATTTGAGAACAGCTGCAGGTTCATGTGGTGCTCCTAAATAGAAATCTGAATATAATGGGGTGAGATGTACTGTGAGGTTCCCCTCAAAAACTTTTCTTTGCATGTCTGTGTTAATAAAAAAGCCTTCAAGTGATAATGATACCTCTACCTTCTGAGCTGTCAAAAAACTGTGGCATTACATTCAACAGTTCTTTGGGTTTTCTGTGCAATGAATATATTTAAAATCTTTTGCTGAGAACCTAGCTTCTCTTTATGTAATTCACGGATGAACAGAGCAAGAGAGAAATAAATATTTTTTTAAAACATTAAAAATGCACGCTAACAGTGTTTCACCAGCATGTACTTTACATAGGCTTTTAAAATCCTTTTTGATGAAATGTCCACCTTGAGTTGCAAATCCTCACTATACTTTCGTTAGTGGAAAAATAACTATAACATACATTACCGTAAATTTAAACAACGTCTTTTATCATTCTGACTTTGGTGACTAGCTCTTCTCCACCACCTCAGTCCCACAATCTTCAGTTACTCCCCATAACTCAATAATGCTTCAAATTATGGTAAAGAGTGTCACATAATTGAAAAATAATTATTTGTGCAAGAAAATGGGAACAGGCTATGAAATATCATGATAGTTTTGGAAGTCATTTGTAGGCTAGCCATTGATAATATCTGGCATGTACCAACTGCTGTTCTTCCAGTATACTAAGACTGAAAAAAGTCCTTTCAAGGTTTAGTCTACATAATCTTAGGATCCCTATATGCAATGCTAACACAAAACTACTTTCAGTGTGCTTATGTTAGACTTCTGTCAATACAAGTGTTCAAACACTTGTATCAATCAGTTCCTTATTAAGTAAGCTGGCTTTCTAAAGTCAATGACCTCATTGCACATGTTGGTATTTGGGATCAGACCAGTGGGATGCCTACTATAGTCAGCTATTACAACACTGAAAAAGACAAAATAATAGTTAAGTAATTATAATAATTTAGCTTTTAAAATATCTACCTGCAATGTAGAAATCTCATTACCTTCTTGAAGACTGAAACTAAAACATCAATAGGCTTACAAGTGTATAATGCAATAATGATCAAGAAATAAAACAGACAGGTGGGATACATACAGGGCTGAGAATGTATAACAAAACAAGAAACCTAAGCTGTTTCATAAATCTAGCTTTCTATAAGCATTATCTGAATCAGAAAACGAAAAGGCATAATGAAACCATATTTTCTCTAAATACTCTTGCAAGCACAGACCTGGGATCAAAGATTTGATTTTAATATACAGTGTTAGGGAAGAACTGAAAGTATTCTGTACAATATATCTACAGTTTATGAAAAATGTGGAAGAGGAAAAAAGATGAAAAAAAGATGTGGTGATTACAGAAAAATAAGAAGGAAGGAAAAATTATGTGGGGGAAGAAAGAAGACAGAGAAATTGCAAAAGACGATGACTGGTTGTCTGGCTCCTGGTATTACTATATTAGGATCCAGCAATGAACAGAAATGTAAAAGGAGAATGAGAAAAAGAACAGAAGACAGAAATAGAAGAGGGACAAAGCACTACAGATCATATTGATCCTGGGACATGTGCCAGAGAATGATTTAAATACTAAATAACATCTCACTCATTACAGTTTTAGACTAACCACTTGAAAAGGATATGAATGTACCAAAATCTTAATAGCTATTTTTCTAAGAGGATTGAAAGGAGTTAACATGTACAGGGCAGAGGTGGCACTGAATCGGAATATTGCCTTTCCTTTATTCAATACTATAAAGGTCTGGAAAAAGAAAGAATGGAAAATAGCATTTAGAAGATACAAAGTTACAAACCCTGAATCATTTTCATTTCATCATTAACCATATTTGGTCAATAGGCTCTTTTTTCATTGACACAATCCCCTTGTCCAATTCACACATTGTAGCGTCCAGTCAGATAAATACAATAAAATGAACACTTGAATGCATTTATTTAGACATCATAAGTAATCCTGATAATCCTAGCTAGTAAACAGAGACAAGCATAAAAGTAGTGTAGGTAATATTTTAAGAATTAGTATATACTATTTGTACAGTATAATATATACACTGAGGTCTGTAACTGCAACCAAAATGAGAGCCATTAAAACTTCAACTTCAATCCCTAAATCAAATAACCAACATAAATTATCAAATCAAAGTAGTAAGACAAAAGTCACTCAAAGTGATCTAAGTTTCAAGTGATCATGAAAATATGGAAATCAAGAATATGGAAACCATATTTGAACATAACACTAATGTACTCAATTTCTGCTGCACTCTGAGGGTAACGTATTCTCCCCTTTTCAACTATAGCTTGCAATACTTCTGTACCTTCAAATCTATTTTCCTTGGCATACTTTACTTTCATCTAATACAGAATTCACTCTATTCACTGTATCCATGTATTTTCACTGTCTCTCCACAGTTTTGGTCGTAACTCATATATATTACCAACATTTAAAAAAGCATTTCTAAATGTAACAGTGATTTTAAAATTCAATAAATAAAGAATAAACCCTGTAAGGTTTTTGTAAAAATTAGGTTTATTCCCACACATATGGGGAAAGTCCTGTCTTTTCCATCATCTCTTCTTTCTACACATGGATGAACGTTCATGCTTTTTGAAGGGACGTGTATCTAGACAGCATTGTGGCAGTCCTAGGAAGCCCAAAGAGCACTTAAGCCATGGAGACCTGGAACACTGCCAGCAGCCACGATCTGCCTGAACTGCAATCAGAGGGCGGCATTTGTCAGGATTATGCTCTACTTTCTGAGCAGGTGTGGCAAATAGAGCAGCTGAAACCACAATGCCTCTCCCTGCCTGAAATAATAAATTATAAATGATAAAAATCAGTGCTTCCAAACTTAATGTTTGCATTCTCCCATACTTAGTGATTCTCAAGCTGCACTTTGATCTTTTATTGTACAGGAGTCTGTAGCATGCTCTTTACTATGAAGATTTTTTTCAACTCTCTTACTATTAGTCCTGGAGTTAATGAAAACAGGACTTCTAATAATCAGAGTTCTATGTTTTCTGTTCCCTTTACTCTGACAAAACTTCTGATGAAGTAGTATTTGTGTTATGCTGACTCACCAAGTTACATTAAAAAATGAAAATTAAGCCTGACCCAAAAACCGATGTTCAAAAGTAGGCAAAGAATACTAAGAAAAATAATAGGAGAAATTATGATTGCAACATCCAGCTTGAAGTCTTGCTTCTCCTACTGGAAACCACAATGCTTTTGGAAAAGATCATGACAACCGCTATGCATTTCTCAATCAGGAATAAGCAATTCAGCAAAATTTTACTTCACATCCACACTTAATTGCACCATTGCTCTTCTAGTTTCCAAAGCATGATGATACTTGCTCTGACTTTAGGATTTCTGGCATTGAATTTAGATTTTTACTACTACAGAATGCGGAAAGAATTAAGGAGAGGAATCAGTACTTTGACCCAAATTCTATTTGCCTTTCAGACTTCAATAGGATAAATCACTTGAGTAAAGGGAGGAAAACACAATAATTAATTGAAAACCTTGTTTTCAAATTTAACTCATGATTCTCCATACATGAACTCAGTTTTAGAAATTCTGAATGAATACTTAAGGCACAACTGATTTTTTGAGCTGTTCTGCTTAGTTCTTCATGGTATGCCTATATTGCTATTGTTTCAACATATTGCTGATGAGGCATACCCCTAATTCCTGCTGGAAATATCTTCATTTGCATTTTTTTCTCTTAGTCTGAGTTTGAATCATAACAATTCTTGGAGTTTTTCTTCACTTTTCTTTGAAGCAGTTTCTTCACTTTCATGGGTTTTGTTTTTTAATTCACTTGTTTTTGTTAGCTAGCTAGTTTCCACAGGAAAGAAAAGAAAGCAGGAGAAAAAATTATGAAAACAGAAAAAAAAATCATTTCTTCTTTACTAGTAGCATAATGAGACTGCAATACATATGATGCCAAAATCAAAGGGACTGAAAATCTGGAGGAAACCCAAGACCATCTGGACATTAGTCTAAAGTTCAACACTTTTGAGCTGGCCACAGCAGTTGTTGTTATTTAAAAAAAAAAAAAAGAAAATATGTGGATTTAATATTTTTTAAATTAACATCTCCATAAAAACATTTTTTAAATTGTGTAACATTCTGTCAACACTCCAAGTGCAATTTCTACCTCCTCTTTATTTATGTCCCTCTTTTAAACACCTCCTCTTTGAAAACAATCATAGAACAAAATAGAACAGGATAAGAATCTTTTTTTACCCAGAATAAATTGGAGATATGTTGCCTCTACAGAGTAAATATGAATCAGGATGATCATCATATTCTGAGAAATTACCTTTACATACTTCTCTATCGTTCTCAATGACAGCAGAATGCAACCTGAACTTTTCACAGCAGTGAAGAAATCTAGGAGGAAGATGTGTAGCTACCTTTGAGATGGATTTCATATTGAAGACTTGCTCCTTTCACAACTATAATACAGCAATTAGTAATTATTCTGAAGATAACCCCTGTGCTGCTACTTCGTTTCTCCTGTGTGTAAAACACTAAAAATTACGGATTTTAATAAAATGCCAAGTTTATAACAAAAAAAAATTTAGTGCATGTCTACTGATCTATAAGGTTCCATAAACTTGCATTGCTAATTTCTGTTCTTAGAGTGGAGATTTCTGCCAATCACATCAGCTGTTGAGGGAACTATTATATGGAGCACTCTAGGTCAAAAATAAGAGAAATACTATGTCTTTGAAGGGCTCTTTGCTATTTATTCTTCTTAAAGTCTGATAGAAATATACAATACACTCACCTTTTTGTTGATATAATATGGGTCCAGGTCTTCCAAGGGCTCGGACACCATTCCTGGAGGTATGTCACCGTAAATAAATGGCAGTGTCTTTCCTGCTTCCAAGTCACTGTTTGGCTTTGGGCCATCTTCATCATCATCATCTTTGCGTTCTTGTTTGGATTTTTTAGCTTTCTCTTCATTGATACGCTGTTCAATAGCTGCAAGTGATTCTCTTGTGAAATAGCGGAAGCTGTCGGGTCCTGGTGGTACCAGCACTGATTGTGCCATCTTTTCATCCTGCACCTCTTAATTACTGTTTAGCCTCTCTCATAAAAAAGTGCTAAAAATACAAAAATAAAATAAAAACCAGAAAACATTTAGAGCAACACAGCTACAAACAAAGTAAAGTAATACACCATCACAGAATTTTGTTTGGGGCACCTTGTTAAATTATCATCCAAGAGGAAGCTGCAGTGAAATGGATTTTTAAATTTGTTTTTGTTTCAAATAAACCATTTTCCTTTGCAGCAGTTTTCTCAGAGGTATCAACTCTTAAAACATTTAGTTGAAAATTCACTTTGTGCTTGCAATCAATAGATTGTCAATTCTACAGGTTGATAAAAAGTCACATACAATACAACAGCATCTTCTGCATTTATCAAGGGTAATGTTATCCATTCCCATGAATAAAGTAGGAGATATTGTCCACTACATTGAGTGTGAGGAATCAACAGTTCTGAAGTATTTGGTTCAGTGTTGAGAAATGAGACTCCAGAAAATTTAGCTCCTTATTATCTAGAAAGCTGCATCTTAGACCAGTCCTCTCTCTAGCTATATGGACCAGAAATTACTCTTAGAATCCTCTATTGCCACGTAAGGCCAGTTGAAAGCACACAAGATGCTCCTTCTCTTTGAGTACAAATATGCTGCCTTTGCTGAACTGCCAGCTCAGGAAACAAGGTTCAGGCATAAGCACCTGTATTCAGATCCCCTGCCTGGCAACACACTGTGCACTGGAAGAATCGCTGAATTAAACAAAACCAATTTTTAATCATTACATACTGCAGTTAGATAGTTTATGTCTGATATCATATCAATTGGACATATCACAAATTTCATTAGCAAGAGCAAGACCATCTCTTCTTAATGTCTCCAGGCAGTTCAGTTAAAAAGAACAAGTGGAAAATATTCCCAATGCAAATACTGTGATCTGAAATCGCAAGCAGGATATCTGCTGTAGCCTACAAGAATTTTTCTCAAGCGTCCCTCTGAGTAAGCACATTAAAAATATAGCAAATGCAATAAAATAACAAATTCTGAGTAAGACAATATACCCAGAAATATTTATCAGATTAAAATGATACAACAGTTTGAATACAGTCAGCCTGATCCTGTTTTACTGTCTCCCTTAGCACATATACTCCAGCACAGCCGCAACAAATTAATATTTTTGAAGGCTGTTAAATAAGCTGCAACATGATGCCTTCTCCTCCTTTTCAATCATATGCACACAGCCACTTACACCTACACAATCCATACACATCCCAACTCCTGCATGTCTCCCTGTGAGCATGCTCTTCCACTGCAGGCAAATGCACCTGGTGCATTCTGTCATGGATGGTCTGTACCAAAGCTGCACTGACTACCAGCAACAGAAGGGTTCATTAGGAAAATGAAAGGGGTCCTGCAGCAGAATACTGTTATCTTTTATTTCTAGTTACAGAAGGAAACAGGAAAAGCATAAGTCAGTTTTAATACTGCAGGAAACAATTAAAAATTCATTACCAGTGCAGAATCTTGCAGTTACATGGGTTTGGAATGGCACCAAGGAAGACTGCAGTTAAAATTCCATCACGTCTTTCCTTTTTTTTTTTTTCTTTTTTTTTCCTTTTTTTTTTTTTTCTTTTTTTTTTTTTTTAATTCTCCTTTTACAGACCACACCTAACTTCCTGCTGAAGGATCCTGGTTATTGAAGTAAAGTCTGGCATTTCCTGTGCGAGCCTACTAAGTGCTGTAACTCTTATGGCCAGTAGATGGTACTGATATATACTCATAAATTCTTCTCAGAAATGGTAAAGATTTTTTGCATGCTTGAACACTTGCTTAAACTGAGACTGTTGGACTAAAATACATGATTTTATATAACCAGGCATGTCTCAAGATTCTCAAAAATTCTTTTGAATACATAGCAGCTACTGCTGATGTGACCATAGCTGTTAAAACTGTGAAGGTGAGATAGAAAGAAAGTAGGAGGGATAGCAAAGAAAGAAATAAAAAAATGGAGGTTACATAGTCAGAGTACAACATAAGCAAATGCTGAAACTGTATTATCAGCAATCTGGATTATTTTAAACTATAGGTTGTGTAAATATTCTAAAAGAAATGTATACAATATGTTACTGTGCATTCTTCCTAAATGCAGATCGGCCAGCAATGGGAGGGAAGGAGGGCACTTCTGAGTGCTCCTGTACAGAAGTAATCTATTCTTGCTCCCTACTGCAGCAGGTGGTTGGGAGCACTGTAAGCCACTCTCTGTGGCAAATCAGTGAAACACCCCGTTCGGGCACCACTCCACCAAAACACCATTCTACTTCTTTCCACTCTTTTGCTTCCTCTGTATTTTCCATGCTTACCAATTTTCATACTTTTTCTCCTGCTGCACCAATAAACTTTTTTATCTCCCTCCTACCTCACCATCAACCTTCTGCCCTTCCCTCCTTCTTTCACACATACACAAATCTCTTCCAAACTTTTCAAGCAAGACACATTGCTGTATCTATATGTTCAGATCTTCTGGCAGTCATTTTCTCTCTCCTGTCTCCCTACTCTCAGCCACAAAGAGGACAAAGAAAAAAACGGTGTGAAAAGTAGTAAAAACCAAAAGGTTGGTCTGAAGTGAGAGCTGTTGGAAATGGAATTAATCAAGTGGCTGAAGAAAAATCATTGGCTTTGAAAAACAGACAGCAAAGAGAGGGGAAAATATTGATAATTTTTTCCTTTTGTAACTGTGGTGAGAGAATGAAGAGTTTAATTTGGTCAAAATAAGGTTTTTAAAATTTTCAGCAACTAAGAAAAAAATGTGCCATATAAGAACTATAATTGAAACACATCAAAAGTATTGATTTTGTTTTGATTCATTTAAAAATTACACAATATTTTTAAATAACATTACAATTCTTTTTAGAAAAGTGTTTCATTCAATAGTGTTTTCTATTTCCACAGATTATTCAAAGAAACAAACAAAAAGTCTGTTTCATCTAACCAATTTTTTTTGGTTAAGAAGCCTTGGATGAAAATTTCTGGCTGGCTCTAATTAGGACTACCGTTTACTTGGGGCTGTTCTGAAGTCTCAAAATAAGAGGATTGTGAGACAGCACAGATCCACAGGAGGAGTAGAGAAGCTTCTAACTACAAAAGCATTTTGAATATTTTATTTGTATGGATAGGCAACTGCTTATGTATGAAAGTTACAGTAAATCATGTGCCTGAAAAGCTGGGCTAATTCACACAATGTGGAAAAGAAGCTTCATTCTTCCATTAATAGTATATTAAGTTAAAGCATCTGATTATTTGTTTCTTATTGTAAGGCTCTGAAATTACCAGAGATCCCATTTTGATTTCCATCAGTGCTATACAATCTATATGCACAGTGTTAGGAAGGGCAGTGAAAACAAAAGACAAAAAGGAAATAGCCAGGGGACATTGTATCCCACTGCCTTAGAGGCTTGGGCCTACAGTCTTACTAGGCTGCAAGGAAAATGAACAAGTATTTTAGAGAGACAGACTAGACAGGAAATGTAATATCAACTTTGCAGACTAAAAGACAAATATATATACTTCTAAAAAGGAGACAACAGTAATACATCTAGAGAAGCTTGTAACAATCCTTAAAATATAATCGATACTACAGATAACTATAGTAAATGTAACAGATAAAATTATTAGAGCTAGAAAGGGAAAATTATTACATCAAATAGCAAATATCAATGAAAACCCAATCCAACACAGCTTATGTGTGAACATGGTAAAAATTTACCTAAAACAGAAACATGAAATAAGAATGGCAATTCTGGTAATAAGTCATTCCAACTGCTGTCTAGCTTCCCACCGACAGCCATGGGGACATTTTATGAACAATTTTATCACTGATAGTATCCATCTTCCCTCTGCTGTGGCATGTGTGAAAGCTTGAGGTGGACCCTATCATTTAATCATCTGGTAAAACACAAGGCCCACAGAGAAGGTAGAGATGAAGAAGTGTTTCGTGCCACATGTAAAGAAACTCTACATGAAGGTTAATGATTTTTGGCAGGACAGAGCCAAGAGAGACCTCCAAATCTTTTCCTGGCATCCCAGGAGCTCTCATTTACACACAATCTTGATCAATAAAATTAGAAGGAAAACAGATAACAAGTTTTTCCTCAGAAATGTGTAAAACCTGTTTCTGGTCAATGGCAAAGCAAAGCACTAAAATGCACAACTGGCAACTTGCCATCATTCTCTGTGGTTCTGTGATCCTTTTACTCTCCAGCTGTGTGTCCCTGTACTCTATTAGATTGTCCCTAATTGCATGACTTTTCATTTATAGTTTTGAATTTCATCTCATTCCAGTAACACCAGTCATCAAGCTCATCTATTCCTTTCTGTATAATAGCTTGCACAATCTTTGACAATGCCTTATAACTTTGTGATAGGAGCAAATTACATTGGCATATTTCCATTTCTTTGCTGAAACAATAAATTAAAATTTGAATAAAATCTGTCCCAAAACTAAAACAGTGGCAAGCAACTTCGACCAAAGTGTAGGTTAATGTGACACTTGCTGTAATTTACAAAATATGTTAATATTACTCTAAGATCCTTAATCTTAAAACAAAAACAACCATTAAGCTTATGCTCTAAAACGAAATAGTATTTTAGTTAAAAGAACAAAAGAGACCTAAGAGGAGCTTTTTCTTCTTGTAAATAGTATCCATTTAATCAACTACATTGAATCTAAAGAATTCCTGTCACCTCTTCCTCCCATGATACTTACAATACTTAGTATACTACTAAATTAGTCATGGTGATCTAGGTGACTGAAAAACATGTTTGCTAGCTTTGAAACTGGGAGGGCTACAAGTAAACAGGAGGACAGTATTAGAATTTTAAATGTCCTAACAAACAACAAAATGGGCTAAAAAGTGATGCAATTCAAGATATACAAGTTCTACATTTTACACTTGGACAACATGGAAAGAATTCAGACCACAGAAATAAAGCATCCAAGGAAATGTAGGATCCAAGACATCCTACATTTGAAAGCTTCCAAAGAGATGTAGGATTTGAGCTCTTTCTGTCCTAATTTTACATTGAAAAGATGAATTGAAGACATGACTGTCCTTATATGTCCAAAAAGCTCTTCTAAGGAAGCAAAGGAATTTATTTTCTTTTTGTCTGGCATATAGATAAACAAGTTGTGGCGTTAAACTGCAGCAAGAAGGTTTGTTAGGAAAACTTTTTACCACTAAAAAAAAGGAAATTAACAGACTAGACACATGACAATCTTTCAAGAACTTTAAGAAAAGCTAGACTTTGGAAGAAAAAGATCAGTGGTGAGTGTGAGTTTTGCAGCAAAATTGATCAGGATGAGAATGAAGAAACTTGTAACAGGCCTTCACTGTTTTAGGGTCTTAATAAGCGTAGGTTTCTCATTGTTTTGTGCTGCTTTATCTGTTTTGTTTCTCCCCAGGCCTCAAGGAAGCTGTCAGCACTCCACGGATCTGCATGAAAGATTGCATAACATGGGATTGCCCTGTTCGAATGTGGAAGGTTTAGAGCTGGTACAGTACCTCTGCTAAGATTTATGTTTTCAGTGCTCCACTGCTGAAATTAGACAGCAAATAAACATCAGTTTTCCTGTGCTTGAGGTTTGTGTGTTTCATACAATGCTACACTGTCTGTTCAGTAGCCACAGCTGAGACAGAGATCCCTTCATACAACATTGATGTACTGAATTTTGCACTTTGAACAGTAGGTGTTCCTGCAAAACAAATCTTTCCAAATGGCTCTTAGAAGAGCTATATAAAAATACAGCTTCCTACACATTTTCCAACATTTTAGATGGATATATAACTAGCAAGTCACCTTTGAAAAATGCAGTTACTTGAAACCTTAAGCCAATATGAGACAGTTCTGTCAGAAAGGACAGCCGCATTTTCCACCCACTCTTACCCTGCTTATTTCCCACTGTGTTGGCTTGAGCATTTCTGCACCTCTGCATTTTAACTAGATCAGCTCACTAGTGTGGCTGAAAACTGTAAATAACTGGGGAGATTTCAGGAAGATCAAAGAGCTGATCCACCACACTTAAGAAAAGAAATTAGGAATCTTAATGTCTCAAGATGTCCTCTCACTTTGGAGTGAAAAGGACTATAGCTGACTGCCTTCAGTGTCTTTCAAATTTTAGTGCTTCACTTAAATGCAAGCTCAAGAAGCCTAAGGCACCAGAGTATGAATAAATGAATCTCTTGAACTTCAAAAATGGACCAGAACAGTACTCTAACAACTCTTAGGGCTCTAGTCAACAAATATTGGCACAGATCCTGTACCTGGTGCAGAACCCAGCATAAGCAGAATAAAAAGGCAAAAAGGGTTATTAAAATGCCTAAATGCTAGCAAATCTAAGGATCAAATTAGGCTACCATTCAGTTATAGCAGCCTCAGGATTGCTCTTCCAAGATCAGACGGATCATCTTCTCTTGTTTCCTTTCAAGATGGACATCAGGACAGTGTTTTAAGAAAAATATGCAGCGAAGATCATATAATGTGAAAACAGATGTACAAATATCCATATTGGGAGAGTTTGGAGTCCTTCAAATCAATTTTCTTACTCTCTTTAAAACTTCAGGAAACTACCATTAGGTCTCTAGCAAGATGTACTCCAAAGAAGTATCAAAAACACATTAGTAAAAATAATTTATTATCTTTACTTTCTGTTAACCAATAATTGGCAATGACTTGCATTTGCTGAAGTTAATAAATTTTCCTCTTTTATCAGAAATGGCCTTTGAACAATTGCTGATTTTCCATCAAATATCAGTGCACGAACAAAAAAGCTACTTGTCTTTCCAGATAAGAGGATCTTAAATCCTTTCTTCTAGTATTAGACAATTTGGATTTTTCATTTGATGAAAATACCATTCTTAACTTTTTTATTTAATACAGTAAGATAAACTTTCTGCCAGACTGTAATGATCTCCTCCAGTGCTCCTTGACCAAAGGGAAAAACCAAGGCTGATTTAAATCCAAGAAACGTTCAAAAAAACAGTTCAAGTTTCACTTGACAAAAAGAGAAATACTCTCTCCAAATCAAAGAGCAATGTGGGAAAATGATGCAAGAGTATTCACCAAATCCCCAGTGAAGCTGATTAAGTGATTATGGCCTTTCAGCTATCTAGCTGCAGTGGGCTCTTCCTCAAATCAATCTTTGCCCTGATACACATCGTGAGAAACTGTCCCCACTAGTAGAGTCTTGTGTAAGTGTCAGGGTAGAGATATATCCATTTTTAGTGTGTTTGTGTGGGGAGAGTGAATATACAATTCAAGATGTAATGATAACAGAAGTGCCATATGTATGGGATGAGCTAGATATTTCCAGATGCCTCAATAGGAGAATGTGCTGACTATTTATGCTGTTAATAAAACATGCTGTGATTTCTTTCCTGACAAACCAGAACTCAGAATTTAGCATTCCCAGTATGGGCATTATGCAAAGATGCCTAGAATGAAATCTCCAATTAATCTTAACTACAGAAAATTCATATATCATTTATATCCTTCTGGATACAGGTAGATGGGAGATTCTAACATCCCCCGAACATCTGTCTAGAAGTTTTGGATTAACAACATAAATCATGATTCTGAACCTACTGACAAATTACTGTGGGAAGTACTCTGTGATTCCACTTTTATAGCCTCTTGCTGTCTTCTGCTGCAAACACAACCTACGAGTAAGACTGTGACTCTTCAGTTACCGCTTACGTAAGCCCAGGTCAGTCTCTGACAGGGAAGCCGAGGGAAGGCTCCCTCAAGTCAGGGACAAAGGACCACGGACCGAGCCCTCCATCCCCACCAACTGCTGCGAGCAGCTTCTGCTTCCACGCGAAGCATTTCCAGCCGCTCCGTGTACCCTGGCAGCGCCCACGGCCGCCAGGGCGGAGGCTGCGGCGAGCCGGGGAGGCGGGACAGGGTAGGGCACTGAGGCAGGGGAGCAGGGCGCGGCCCGCCCGGCGCCACCGCCCAGCCCGCCCCGCCGCCGGGCCTCGCAGGTGCGGGAGTCCTGCCGCCGCCCCGAGCCTGGGCGCTCCCGGTTGCCCCCGGGAGGGAAGACGGGCGGGCAGCCCGGTGTCTCTGGAAGCGACAGGCCCGAGTGAAAAGCCGTGCAAAGGCGGCTGGGGAGGCGGCCGGGGAGTGCCAGGCTCCGCAATGGCGCGGCGCCCGGGGGAGGTTGCCAAGCAACGGTGCGGCGGCTGCGGCATCGCGCTGCGCAGGGGGAGCGCCCGCGGGCCTCCGACACTCCGCAGAGCCTGCCCTGACACGGCCCGTTCCGCAGGGACAGCTGCCCTGGCAGCACGGGAGAAGCAGGAGGGGCGGCAAGGAGCAGGTGTCTGGGGCAGAGAACGGCAGGAGGGGCAGAAGGGAAGGGGGTTGCTGAGGAGAACCTGCCACCGGCGAGGGACAGCGGAACCTCGCCCGGCGAGGTCTCTGCCCGCTGTCCCAAGAGCTGAGCTGAGAAGAGACGGAGCCAAATTCACGGTTTAGCATCAGGGCGGGAAGAAACCGGGGGATCACCATGCCTCCCTCAGTGAAATTTGTGTACCGTCTGTATTGGATACAGAGTCAGCCATGCTGCCTACTGCCTGCTGCCAGCCAATTCCCCTGCTCCGGGTGGGCGGCTGTGTTGTGGGGCTTTTTTAAATAGGAGACGGTGACTGTAAAACCATAGAAACGGGCCTGGGGAGTGGGGTGCTGGGATCGCTTTTACATCAGCTCCACTCATTTCAAGCTGTTGGTATATTTTTGATTAAAAATTAACCTCATCCTCTATATGCCAAAACCTCTGAGTTTTGACTTTGTGAGAGGGGATGCATGTCCAGTTTGTAACTTTGCAAAATAAACAAAGAGAACCTGGATCTAAAATGGAGCATTTTTTAAATAGGCTTGCATTTGCAAAGAAAGCTGACTAGTGACAAACACAACTGCCTCTTGAGAAACTTCCAAACCCAAAACACAATAGGCACAGAAGGCATGAGGACCATCCCACATGGGGGAAACAAATATCTCCATGGATAGCAGATGAGAATTTCCCCCCCGGGAACTGCACTGACGCTGACAGGCTCCCTGCAGCTGCACAGCACCAGCTGCCAAGGGGATCCTGCAGGAGTTAATGCAGCTTGAAAGAAGCATTAACTCCCTGGATATCAACCTTCAAGGGCAGGATGCCACAAAATGTTTCCTCATAAGCACTACTCATGCCCCTACTATGTAGCTGCACCTGGAAACATACCAAGGTCTCTAAAGGAGATAGAATCACACACACACAAAAGCACAACTACCCAGCACAACTTCCTTTCTCATGTGTGGTCCCCACCAGATTCCCTTTGCCACTGGAATGAAGAGTTGGCTTTGTTTCAGTAAAGTGCCTCTTCAAATAAACCAGAAGCAAAGTGGTTCAAGTGATTCTGGAAATTGTCACAGATGAGGTCCCATATTTGCTTTTAAATATTCTTTTAGTCTTATGATGGTTTATAGTTAGCAGTTCTTACTATATCCTTAGGGACAGAGTGCAGATGGGTCCAAGCCAGCTACTAGTTACAGGTTATGATGTCTCATGCTAATTGCAGATGGAGCTGACAGTACTGTTTATTACTGAGATACTTGACATTGACCTGTCCAGTTTTCCTTTTTTTTTCTTTCCCCATTGCTCACTTACGCCTTTCTTGAAGTGATGGGGCTAAAATTTTACATTTTTGCCTCAGACTAATTTTTCGAGGGAAGCTTCTACTCAAATGAAATTATTTCTGAAAAAAAGGCTACATATATGTATTTATCCTTCAAATTTTATAGCTGCCCAATGTTCAAAGCATGAATAAGGCACATTCTGAATTTGGGACTTTTTCTTTTGGAATGATATCTATAATACTTGCCTAGAGTTGAAAAATTCTGAAAAATTAGGTTGTATTTATTTTAAAGAGCACCCCAGAGATCTAAAGGTGTGAATTACAGAGATAATATATTTTTCTAATAATATTTCATTGTCCATCTGAGGGGATTTTCCTTCAAATGAAGTCTGTCTTTGTGGACTCTGCTGACCTAGGAGTGGGAATGCTTTCATCTTTTTGTTATGAATCATTCTGTGTGTTAGTTATTAAAGAAATGAACCAAAAAAACCCCAAAAAACTAACAAACAAAAATACCCCATAAAAACCCAGGAGGAAATATAGAAGGAAAATGGGGCATTTAGGAAAAAAGGAAGACATATCTCAGACTGAAGACCAGCAGCATAAGGAACCTCCAGGGAAATGATACGTGTAAGAACTGTCTGCCTGGATAAAGCAACAGTCTCAAAAACTGGCTGCAGTATCCTGCAGGCTGGTTGGAGAGACATGAAAAACTCAAAAGGCTTGTAGATTATTATGCTAAAGAAATTAATCTAGGTTGATCAATTTGAAATCAAAGGAGAACAGGCTGGGGAACCATCAAGGAAAAGGGAAGCAGGAGAGGCACTATAATGCAGCAAGCAAAGATAGGAGTAAAAACCTGAGATAACTGGAAGGATGGATAAAAAGATGAGTTTATAAAAATGACAACTTAAGAGCTCTGTGAAGTATGTGTGAACATGTATTCAATAACTCATTCATATGTGTATCACTATGGTCTCCCCAAAATTTTTTATGAAAACTCCAATAAAAAGCACCTATTACTATAGGAAAAAGACTGAAATGACAGCACAGAATTGAGATCTGCTTTAGTTTTGGTGCACTTGTCAGCAGATACTGTAATGCAGTGTTCACTGTTTGATGTAGTATACAATATGGATGAGCTCTTAAAAGCAGTGCGATTTGTTTTGGAGGAGACTTCCTTGATTCGGTGCTGCACAGGGAAGGGGAGAAGTGGCTAGTGGGAAGGAGGAAAGAAGGATGATAATTATGTCCTTCATGCAAGATCTGTATGCTGTCTTGGAGAACGGGCCATGCCACAAGTAGGGTTTGCTTTCTCTGGCATCAGATGCCTATATCTACTGGCATCTCTATCTAAGCCAATCTGAACTTCTTTCGTATTTCTGGAGAAAAATAGGTCTTGTAAAGGACAGTTCTTCTGACCTATTTCAGATACCTACCTTAAGATGAGGCAATTTGTGCACTGGAAGTGCCTGTCTCTCTGGACTGACTGGAAGGGGTAAGAGATGAGTACTCAGTACTGCCTGATGGCAGGCAATTCACTCAAACTGCTGTTTGCACAGGTGGCTACAAATCATACGTGTGACTTCTAGAATGTAAAGACGACCTTAATTCAGTGCTCCACAATTGATTGCTTGATTCTGCCACTTACTAGCATACTTTTAATGTGATTTTTTTAAAATGTGAAGTATTTATTGGAGCCTTTTACTTCCACACCTCCTTATTAAATATCAGCCACTGGTTTTGCACCTATTACTATTTTTCACATTTTGTATTTTAAGAAGCAGACCCACGTGTGGTTTGGGAACCAGAATGACGTATGAAAATATATGGGGTCTAAGTTCTGATACTCATTGACAGAGATAGGGGGAGAATTGAATATTCCTCAGCAATATGTATTAATTACTGTAATTCTAATAGTTATTACAGTTTCCAAAACTTCATACTACAGGCATCTCTACAGCTGAGTAACTGTGTATTTTAAATGAAGATGTCACCAGTGGGAGACACCTAAGGCTAGATGTATATTCAAATTTTGGCAACCAAGAGGGAAAAATTAAACCAAGCAGCATGAAATTAGATCCTATGATGAGTAATATGGTCGGTGATTTGTGCAGCACACTGCCAAATGGTTATACAGGATTTCCCAGACCATCATACAGGAACTGTTAGAAAGCTTTAGAGCTGCACCTTCAACTCTCCACATCCCATGCAAAAGCAGAGAGCAAATATCATCACTACTCCCTGGTGACCTGACCAGCACGTTTGTTTCCCTGGGTAATGAAAAGCTCAGTCAGATATATAACATTAGAAAGCATTAAACAAGTCTCTATTGAATTTAGAAGATTTTTTTTGATCTGAAAGGAAACAGAGTAGTTAATTGGCCCACAATTAAATAAAAATGCCATTAAAAATCCTGAAACAGTTTGCCAGGCCCAATTTCTGTTTGCCTTTTATAGTGTTCTCAAAACCTGTGATATCAAAACATAAACTGAGAATATTCCGAACTATGAAAACATCTTTATGGATCAATTTATCCTGAGGGACAAAGTGCCTATGGCTGACACATGCAGTTAAGTCAGAGCAGGAAAGTAGTATCACTGTTGCATCAAGAAACTTGAAAGGCCTGAGGGAGCAATGCAGATTCATAAGTGTAGGATCAGAAGAGACGGTTATGAGTGTTTATTCTGACATTCTGCCCAGTGTGGATTATACCAGTCCCCTGATTTAAAAAGAGTCCCAGCTGAAACACACCAAATTCATGAGAAACCCTTAGTAAGTCACCTTATGACCAAGTATTACTGCAATAACATGGGTACCTTGTTTTATACTTGGACATCACTTTCCTGAGTAGTGATATTAGGAAAAAAAAGGAGAAGTGGCACAGAAGTATGGAAATGTGTCAGAAATAGAAAGCTGAATAAATAGAATAAATAGAAATAATAATAGAATAAATAGAAATAGAATAAATAGAAAGCTGCCCAAAAGTAATTTTTTATAGCTCCTGTTTTCATAAGAGGGATAAAACAATTAATAGCTTTAAATTTCAGTCACTTTCTTTAAAAATGCAGATTCAGTTTCAAGGTAACTTAAAGAAGAGTGGAGGCTTGTTCACTATAATATTTTACAACTATGGGGAAAAGGATTGCTGAGGACAATTACAAAATTCTAGGCTAAATTGCAACTGCAGCCAATTGTAACAGGACTATTTGGAACTGAAATTTGTTCAGTGGAGCTTGATAACTTTTTTCCAGTTCAGAATAATTTCCTAATGGTAAGGGTTTTATTAATATACTCCATTTACATTTGTTGGTACGTGTGAATAAAACAACAGAGCAGATGTTGAAAACCTCCTCAGGAGAGTTTTTCCATTGCCAGTATGTTTGAGCCAGCAAAGCAGGTTCTGATTAGAGGGAATGCAGGAGCTCCCCAAAGAGTTCTTAGAAGCATTCCTTGCTCACAGCATCACCTGCAACTTGGAACTGTACCACTGCAAGGTCGTTTTCCCACAGCAGCCAGGCACGCCACACTGCTTAGTTCCATACAGAAACACGGATACACATGTCAATATTTCCTTTACAATGTATTCAACTTTTTTCATATAAACTCAATTTGTTCACCCTTCTAAATTTTCTCTTTCCCACACCCTACATTTGACTGCTTTTTGCCCATCAGTCACTCCTCTCTAGATTCCCAGATGATGTCTTCTTCTTACCACAATTCCAGACCCTTTTGCCCATGCTCAGAATATTTATACCAGCTCACCAGCTCACTCCATTTCTGCATCATATCCTTCATCTTTCTCACTGAGCACAGATTATTTTGAGAACGTGTGAATCCATGAACTAATTTGGAAGTGAGGTCAATACTGAGAAAAGCTATATAATCCCCTTCCCAGCAATGGAGAACACTTCTTCAGAGTTCCCAGCCTCTGACACTCTACAGAGCAAGATATCAGCATGAGTAATAACACCCAAGTGTCCCATATAACATTAAAGGTCATCATCATCATCATTCCCTGAGGCTTATGTTCAATTTTTTCCCCTAGTGGAGTAAGGTACCAGATTTCTCTGTGTGAGAGTATCCTGCCTTTGGCTTGGCTTCGAGGGCCAAAGCTTTGCTTCAGATCAAAGATCATGATATTCATAAAAAATTTCATCTGGCAAAAGCACAGAATCTTTTTACAGTCACAAATATAAAGGCTGTGAAGCATTTTAAATGTTAACTCTAACTGAAAATACCATAAAAATTTGAAACAGTAAGTCTTGAAAATGTTACTGTTGCATATGTTTAGCCAACATAACTACAAAAGCAAACTGTTTGCAAGATGTAAAATGTTATTCTGTTGAAGAGTGACTCTTTTAAAGTGTGGCCCAGTAACATTTACAGTCTATTTCTTTCTAATCAAATTGACTTCCTTAATAACTGTAAAGATTTCCATCTTCCCATTGCTTCTGAGAGTGAAATGCTGTGCTTTCTATTTCATCTATTAGTATTTTCCAGAAGCCAAATGAAAGTAGACCGCAACCTGTACCCCAGTATTTTCAAAGCAAATGCTCATTCTCCTCTAGAAGAACTTTTCAGTAGTGTTATCGTGGTACTTGGGAGGCTGTTTACTGTCAATGCTTTTGTGGTGCTTTCCATTTTACAAAAAGGAAACCAGCCTCTGCACTGAAAACTTTAACCTGTGTGAATGCATTTGCACAGGGTGTTTGTGCAGCCATCACCAAATTCTCAATCTGCAAACAATCGTGCAGTGTTTGCCCCATGTCTGCTTTCAGGTTAACACAACTACAGATGGAAGATTTTTTCATCCTGCCTGGTGTCAGTACTTATCTTTTAGTTTCCATGGTTGCATTATTGACTTTCAGCAAAGAGAAAACACATGGAGCTCACACACTCTACAAATACACCTGCTAAACTCTTTGGATACAACCTTGCGTGCTACAGTGCCAGTTAAAATAGCTTTGCCAGAGACTTCCAGGAGAGAAGACTTGTCTAACAAAGCTTGCCTTGTGGCCCAAGAAGTAGGATTTTCCACTGGCCTTTGGTACAAATGTTTACTTATACACAAAATACAATTAGCATATTTAGAGACAGGCTGTCAAATGTCAACTATCCTGGTCAGAGTCCTTGTTTCATTGTAGTATTTGTTTAGAAATTTGCCATATACTTGTCAATAAGAACAGGGTTTGTTCAGATACTCGGGTGCTGGCATCTGTTTATGGAACTCATTTTGAAACAGAAAATTCAGATCCCAGGCAAAGGACATTTGTTTCTAACCTTGCTCCTCACAGTTTATGACATTTAAACTCTGGCCACTGTTTTTCTTGAGATTACAGACTGTCAATTTTTTTTGCATGTCTCCATTTTGTATACACATATGGAATCCAGCTCCTAATATATCTGTTATCCTACTGAGACAAATGGGTGAGTCTAGAACACAGTGTATTGCTTTAGAGAACTTGAGTCAGACTCCTAATTTCAGAGTGAGTCATTTACATTTATCATCAAACAAAACTACATTAGGGTCAAAGTCTGTGGAGGATTTCGCAGTTACGCTTGAGGATGGTAAGATGGTGAAGTTGGTATAGCAAAAAAATGATGTATAATTACCTCCCATTCAGATAGGAAGACTCTTTCTGCCCCACTCTGAAAACCTGCTGCTAAAAATTCAACTAAAACAATACTCACCCTGCTTCGAGAAGAATGACAGCAGTAGATGGGGAAACATTGTAGCTTTAATTAAGTTAGCTCAATATCAGCAACCAGAAGCTATGGAGTCAGAAGTTAGATGGCCAAAACAATCAGGTAGGCTTGTTCTATTCCATACAGCACAAATGCAGCCTTTGAAACCAAAGTGCTAAGCTAAAGGCTGGCTGGACCTGCTGCCATCCTGCTTTTCACTGCAGTGTTGAACTGTACCCAATATTTTGGCGAGAGCAGGTGGTTTGACATCTGAATTACTCAAAAGCTGTATGTTACAACTCTATTTAAGACCAGGCAATCAGCACCTTATGGCACAAAACCCAGGCACCCCCTCTCAATATGACAAGGCCACATCAGAAGACCACTTGCTGTACATTCAAAACCTGGACATCCATCATCTTAAAATGTGTGCCTGCTCATGCTACATGTTACCAGTTTGTGCAGGTAAGGTAGCTGTACCCTGCATGGAGCAATCCTTGTCTTATTGAACAAGAGCCTCTTTCTTGGTGAAGGAAGTTTGCATTTTTAATGCATAATGGCAACCAGCTGTGAGGATCCCTCCAGAAAGATGATGATAACTAAAAAGCATTAGCTACAACAATTCATCTGGCCAAAATCGGTGGAAACCAAGCAAAGAATCAGGCAGCAGGTAGGATCACAAGTACACAAAGCCTAAGAAAACTTCACATAGAACAATCACTGAACTTCAGCTTGAGAGACATAAAAATTAGTTATTGCTTTTTTTTAAAAAAATTTTTTTCCATATAGTATGAACAACCTCAAAGAGGGTTTTTTGCTTAATGTTTCCATCATGTGAACAATTTCATAATGCTTTCAGCTTTGCCAAACATTAATTGTTGAGACTTGAGATTCTTCAAAAAATTTCTTTAATAAATTTCTCACTATAAATGATGAGATATTTCTTTTGATGAAATCAGAAAGAAAATATAAACTTCACAATGCAGATTCATGTATCCTCTTTCAGTTTGAATGCTTATAACAACAAAAACTTCACCATTTAATAGAAGAAGTACATTTTTAGTCTGCTTATTGGTAAAGTTTGAAAGTATTATTTCCCTAATCTAGAAGTTTAAAAAACACAGGAAAGAATGATAAATCTGTGTTGTTGGGTTTTTTAACAGGAAGATTAAAAACTGGTTTTGTGTTTATTTAAAAAGCATGGTGGTAATACTGCAGCATTAAAATGTATTTCCAGCCAGTTTTTTTGAGAACTTTTGCTATAATCTGTTTATTTTGGATTGTGTCAAGTAGGCTGCTCAGGCAATATATGAGTTTGAGTCTTGTTGCTCCTGTTTAAATGTATGAAATCTGGCCATTCAACACTTCTCTAAAATAATTTCTAGATATGTTCAGAAAAAGCCTCTTAGCAGCTTGTAATAAATACTTAGAGAGCTGACATGTGTTGTCTGTGTTTCTACATTAGCAGTCCCTTCAGTGCAGTTAATACTGAGAACTGCTGAGGCACCCAACACTGAAAGCAGGAGGAGAAGCAAAGCTCTTCTGCTGGTCTCAAACCAGTCAGAGGTAGAAAGAGGAAGCAGCTGAACTTCAATTGGAGGTAAGGGTCAGAAAAGGAACAATAGTAGGTTCAGAAGCAAAAATAAGAAAAGTAAAGCTGCAAACTTGGAATTTGAACTGAAGAGCGTGAATATAGTTATTCAATGTTCCTCTAAATTGTCCTCTGTTAGTGTTTTGGTTCCAAACCTTCTTTACAGTATATCTTCCCAAGCATATATTAAGTACCGAAAGATTAATTTCCTCAGCTTTCTTTTTTAATCCTTAAGGCATTTAGTAATTCACAACATCATTTGCCTCTCTTCATTATCAGCTCTGGGAAATGAGGTACATTATTTGTCTTTCAAAGACAGTAACAGAGGAACAGGAGATTCAAGTGACCATTGGCAGAAATGACTTCTCAGCCTGCGTTTCTAAGACTGGTGAGTGTCTGTGAGATGAGAGAATGTACAAGAAAAGGATTTATTCAAGGGACTTCAGGAGGCCTCTAGAAAGGAGGCATGAGATTCCTGATGCCTACTTGGCAAGCTGGGACCGAGGGCAAAGAGAGAGGAACCGAGGGCTCTGATGGGCAAGAGGCTACTTTCACTCAGGGGGAGTGCAGGAGCAGGGTCTGCAGCTGGTGGGAGAGCTGGTGGAGAAGCTGGTGGGAACACGTCTATGGCCTTAAAACATTGGAAGCAATACAGTAAAAAACTTGCTTGAGATTTTTGTGCTCCAGCCGAGAGCTGAGTGCATAACAGGATTACGGTTGCATTTCTTGCTACCAGGTATGAGTCAAGCAGATAGATTATATTAGATTTCAGTGCCCTTTCCATCCCTTTGGTGGAAGAATTTTTAGGGGTACTGGAGGGTGGAGCAGGGCTGCAGATATTGACTACACAAATGTGTTCATCAAGGTCTGAAATGAAATCAAAGAAGCAGCACTGGCAGCATAACTGATGCTGGGATCTTGCTGCAGGGTGGGTACCACTGGTCTCTGCTGTTGAGATCTGATGCTTATATGAGTGCAAAGTACAAATCAGTTAGAGTAATTCAGTATTCAAAAATAAAGGCGGCTTTAACAGCCCCTATACTTAAGTTTCACACAACATAGGGAGAGTAAGCTTCCTCTTAGGGTCAAGTTTTGCTTGAACTCCTTCAGAAATACCCAACTTCATTCCTAGTGAAAGGTAACTGGATCACGTTTTGATGTGATACAGCCATTTATGTGCCTGTATTTCCCAAAACCTAATGTTCACAATAAATATACTCAAAATCTGTAAGAATTCTGCTTCAATATTTTCCCTTAAGTGCTAAAACTCAATCGATTTTATTTTTTTAAACATAAGAGTTAATCTGAAGATTGCCTTTGAAGCTACATGCCCATTTGACCTACTAACTGCATTTTATGAACACTGCAAGATTTCTGATTACAAATAGTATTTTTTCTCTGAAAATTGGTGCAGTCTAAAAATCAAGAGAACAGAATCAGTTTTTTATCCACTTGCCTAATATTGAGAATGTGAATCATCCCATTGATATGTCTGTTTGTTGTTGAAGTGGGGCCTATAGACAAATAAGAGCATCATTTATTTAATGCATTTGTCACCAGAGGAAATTGCAGATCATTCGGACATAATAATTCATCAGTTATCCAGACCCATTCAATAATGAAGGAACCTTTACCATCTAGTGAAGAGACCTTCAGACATTGCAATGGCTCAGCCTTGCCCACATATGCATATTGAAAACATTGATCAGAAAAACGCAGCTAAGCAGGCAACCTGCAGAGATGGCGAGAATGTGTGTGAACCTTCTGAACGTTTCGCTTGTATCTGTGGAATCATCTAAAGCCAAGACAGCATCAAGCATTCAAATCCCAACAGGCAATTTTCTGTTGCTTCACTAATCACCACAAAAAGAAAAAGTTTGCCTTTACACTGGTGAAAATTTTGATGGAGGGCTGCTTACCACTTTATAATAGAAAGCAACAGGGAAAAAACCTGATTGCACATTCTCTATTTTTTTCAAAAGCTGGTTACTGAGCCCCTTCTCTGATCTATGACTTTGTAAGTCAATGTGTTTCTGTGTCGTTTTTCCCAACTAAAACCATTATTGGTGTAATTAAGAGAAGGTAAGAAAAAAGACCAGAAGGTTTGAAAGAAGAGTCAGGGGGTGCTGCAGGAGCTTCCCACCTCCTGAGTCATTCTGCTGTCTCTCCCAGTGGGTATCGTGCTTCTAAAAAATAATGAAAGGAATATTTTTTCTCTCTCATACAATAAGGAATGAAGTTTTAAAATAAAAATTTCTTTCTTATATACATAAAACAATTCACAAAACATATGTGTTTCATGTGGTATATGCAGCAGTGCAAAACCATGTTTAGTCACAGACAAGTCCTCCATTCTGTCTTCCATCAGGGAGAGGCTGTTTTGGGAGATGAGGGAGGGGAGAATCCTATAAATCTCTATGCCTCACAGAAAAATATTGATGAATTTAGGAAGTAAAGAGAGCCTCACGCTGAAAACGCTATAAAGAAGCAACAGTATATCTCTGCATCAAAATTGTGCAATCCCAGGGATGCAGTTGTGTGCTTTAAAACACACTCCAATTTGTATTCAGAATACAGCATCAATATAGCCTCCGGTAGCAAAAGAAAACACTTGTGGATGACCACCTCAAAACAACAGCAACAAATTACCACAATTAAGATGAAAAACACAAACTTGAAAGTAATTCTTATTACAAACATACAAGCTTAAAAAACATAGGACCACAAAGCTGCAAAGAGCAACATCATTTTTTCATTATTGTGCTAAGACCCAATTAAATGCTATGAAATATCCATGCAGTGGCAAAGATGGCTATTATTTCCTCTCCTCTTGCTCTATTAATATTAATTGAAAACTAGGTGTGGCACCATAAGAGAAGAATCTTGGCAAAAAACAGCTATAATTTGTTGGTTTGTGGCATTCTAATTAAATATAATGTTTTCTTACCTGATTAAAAGAGAATTTAAAATCATGGCATAAGAAATATCCATACACTTGTAGATAGATGATGAGAGGCTCCTTCTACTGCAGGTACAGGTTCCTGGGCAAAGAAGCTTGTAAACTCTTGATTTCACTGAAATGAAAAAGGAAAGAAACAAAGAGCCTCCCCATAAAAGCAACAAAGGAACCTCTGCAGTATTCTGTAGTCTCTTCGCCTGCTTCCTGTTCTGAGATTCACTCCTTGAATCCCAGCATCGATCAGAAAATTGGTTGTGGGGGAAAAAAAAGGAGGGGGGTTAGCGGAGAGGGAGGAAACGAAGCGGCAGCGGATTCCGTGCGGGCTCCACCTCCTGGCAGGAGCGAGCGCGCCAGAGCCCGCACAGCCTGCGCACCGCCTTACCCTCGAGTACACAGCTTCAGATACGGGAACACTGAGCAGTGCCCACCAATTCTTTAAAACTGCCTTGACGTTAAAAGTACACAACGTGATTTTTTTTTTTTTTTTTTTTTTTTTTTTTTACAGTGAGGTAAGTGTTTGAATACATCAGTATACATGTAATTGCAGAAAACTCAAGGCTCTGCCTGTTATCTTTATTTTACTATGTAATAATGCATGTTCTGTTTAGGAATAAAGAAATCATTCTTTATGCAGAACCCTCCACAACAGAATAGTAGAAAATAAGAGTGCTGGTTTTTTCCTTCAATTATTGATCCTGTAAATGGCAAATGACATCTACATATTTATTGAAAGCCAGAGGGGAGAAAAGTTGTTAAGTAAGACAGAAGGAATAGATGCTTAGATGTAGCCAAGAGTATTGCATAAAGATTTTTTAGGGTGATCTGTTTTACTTGCTTTAAACCAAGGATCCATTGCATTTTATAACATCTTAGAACTGATCTTTGGTATTCTAGATACAATTAGTTGTAAAAGACTAATGTACCAATTGACTGCCTCACCCCAGTTGTCTCTAGCCACAATTCCTATAATAGCAGTGTTGGATTTAGTGTTACTAAAGGATACCTTATACTGGAATGCTGTGTAGCTGACTGTTTCTACTTTTATCTTCTATTTCTATCACATACACCTGCTCTGTCACATCACACAGCTAGCAGCCACCTGCATGTGGGGTTGGCTCAGCAATTCTCAGCTGTGGAGGAAAATTTAATCATACTAAAACATGGGGCCTGGGGGAGGAAAAAGTGCAGAGTTAACTAGGAATGGATCTAGATGAAAACCATGGACTTTATAATTAGGATCCATGATCTAACTCATCACAAAAATCAGTGTTGCCAACCCAAGGGAGTAGCTGAAGAGACAGCGTATTTGAGTAATGATGGATATTTGTGTCAGCTTAAACCATCCATCACGATTATCCCAAAGCCTTGGAGTGTCCCAGGAAAATTCTCCATTCCCATGCTTATTCAAGCCCTACAATGGGATCTTGGATCTTGAAAGGACTCCAAAATACTAAAATAGTGCAAGCAGTGATAATAATAGGTCAAAACACCTATTGTTTGAGCATGGAGTGAGCATCGTAGAAATCCTTTTGTCACAAAAAGTGTGCTCTAGTTTGACGTCCAGGAATTTTTTCCTTGAAATACTACTGTATACAGAACTCGTGGTACTTGCAAGAGGTTTCGCAGCCGGCGCTCTCCGCGGTGCTGGAGCGCTGCCTGGCTCCTCAGTGCCCAGCAGGGCACGCAGCACGGGATACTTTGGAATCTACTTTGACAACTTTGTATAAATATGGAAACACACAGTGAATGCATATAGGCCTACCTGAGACCAAAAAGGCTGAAGCTTATATTCTAAAGCCTAATTCTAAAGTCGCTTTTAAAATGTTTGGTATTTTTGTTTTGGTTTGGTTTTTTTGTGAAATTAACATTTAATTGGAATATGTAATATTAAAGTTTTGAATATTAATTCAACTTCATTAACTAACCAAGGAGTTCTGTGCTATCTAAGAAAAAATAAATATTTGAATTAATAACATCTGTAATATTAAAAGTGAGATAAAACTGTTACAAGAAATTTGGAAATTATATGAATCTTTATTACTTATAATAGCACTAATATGTAATTTTTTGCAGTAGAGTAGCAATTTACTTAAAGGTGTACTATTAATACACATGAATTTCAGCTGCATTATAAAAAATATACACAAACTCAGAGAAGCTTTTATTCTGTAATCTTAATCCTTCTACTCACTTCTTACATCTATAATCTGTAGGTATATGGCAATTACATCTTAGTGCTAAAGCTCATTGGCAAAGTGAGATTTGATTTTTTGTATCTTCCAAGAAAAGTTCAATTAAAATGAGATATTATAAGATCTCACATATATCACAATAAAGTGCCACGGTAAATCAGAAACAATAGACTTAACTGCTGAGATTCTAAGGATTGTTTTAAGTTTTTATTTTCCCATAAAAAATGGATTTTTCACCAAGTGGCACAAACTTTCAAACACTTACATGTCTGGGAGAAAGTAAATAGTTTCTCTATGAAAATTTCAAAAGAGATCTAGAGAGAGCCTAGCAAATTTCTCAGAGCTGATTCTAAATCTCCTAAAACTATCCAACAACACCTACAAACATGATTTATTCATAGTGTTATTAGTAATTTTAATAGTAATTATAGGAACTCCATAGGAATGAAAACAAATATGCATTGAACAAATCTCATTTTCTGATTTTTTTGCAAGTGTCCTAAAACTAGGATAGCTGGAAGAATCTTTCTGCTTATTCAACCATGCTGATAGAGCTCATTTCTACCAGAAATTTCTCTTTGCCTCTTAGAGCATGGCTAACAGTCATCTGCATAAAAAATAACCATTCTATTAAATCATGCAAAAAACATTTGCCCAGAAGAGATGGAGCAAAAGGTCAAACTCCAGTTTCCACAGTGCATGGGATGTTAAGCTTCAGGAGCAATGCTTGGAGCTATTCTGGCCAACAGACACTTATCTACGCCTGTCGTTTACATGCCTCGAAGAAATAGCTGTTTCACATCTGTGGAACCCTTTCTTTTCCTTTTCATTTTTTTTTAAATCCACAAATCTCTTAACTCTCAAACTCTAGACCTAAATCTGTAAATTGCTAAGGCAAAAGACAGGTCTACAGATTGAACAGTGGTTTATTGAAGTGTCATCTTTTTAAAAGACAGAAATTAATCTGAATCAAAAGTTATTAAAAAAAAAACTTTGGAAGTTAAAAGATTTCTGAACATTTTTCTGCATAATGAAAACTCTTTGGTCTTGGTAGCTACTTTTGAAGAAGGGACTATTTTATATCACATTTGTAATATTTTCAAACATTAAAACTAGTAACTTCTTTGCTGCCCAAGCTAACACTAAAGTCCCTTTTAATGACCAATGGTGGATAGAGATTTGACAAGGAATAAGTACAATGGTTTTTGAAAGAACATATCACTTCCATCTTTGCCCTCTGTGACAGTGTATGCCTGTGCTTTATAATTCAGTACAGCAAACAGTTTACATGTTCTGTATCCTTATCATTCTTGGCCAAAAGTAGATCAAGGTACAATTATTTTTCTTTAACATGCTGGAGTCAGTTGTTTGAGTTGCCATCTCTCTCAGTGTAATATATTTTCATAGTTTAGTTATAAAGGTACTATTTTTAGTGCAGAAAACTGCTACATGTACTATGAGACACAGAAAAACTTTCTAAAGCAAAATCAACTTGGCAAGCATGTTATTAAACAGAGCAATTATTCTAGGCATTCCAGCTTTTAAAGACTAGCAAATAAATAAATCATAACTTGAGGTTTGTCTAACAAAAGCCTCCCCTCTCTCCAAGTGATGATTACCCTTCATCTGACCAATTAAACCACATGACTCAGTAGCAATAAATGGAATGAAAACATATGAATGCAATCTCTCTGTTTATAGGTGTCCTGGGAGAACATTATTAGATTTTGTTACTAGCTCTGAGAGCACACTAGTGCACTTGTTGCTGAGGTATCATTTAATTCTCTTAAAATCTGCCTACCTTAAATTGTATTTGTTCACTCGGAAATCTATTGCTTTCATTTCATCTTTATTTTTTGGTCTTGTCATATATATGTTAGATCCTTTTGAATGTGGTGCATGTCCTGTGAACATACGGTGATTGAAATACTAGCTTCCTAGGCCTGGCTGGCCTCCTTAGACATTACAAGGAATAACAAAATATTTCTTCACTCTTGATCTCTACAGCTTTGTTGTCTAACAAAATTGATTTATCCTAGAGCCTCTTCTGGCATCAGTAATTATTTCCATTTCATAGGAGAGGAACTGAGATACATACATATATTAAGTTCTGGAAGTTGCACAAGATTGCGAGTCTTAGATATTGAACCCTTATTACCTGAGTCAGTGCCTGTCTCCTGTTCTAACTTGTATTACTCATATAAATATCTAGTATTTTTCAGAATCCTCCTAACCTGTTTGCCTATATCTCTGTAAGATCTTAAAGCATACATCATACAAAAATATATTTTAGTTGCCTTCTATAATTCTCCTGTGTTGTGATGAAATTGATATACAATAAAATACCTTATCAAGCAAGATTAACAAGATTAGAAGAAATATTGCTTCTGGCACTCAGAAATTTTTAAACTACTTCTGCAGTGGCAGCAGATGCAGTGCCTAGTACATACTAGAGGATAGAAACTTCTAGAACATATATGGTGGGAAAACTATATATTTCCAGGTAATCTATGGAACTTTTCACCAAATCTCTCACCAAGTAGTGAACAATGCCAGGTGAGGTAGGCTGTGAAGCTTCTGAAGACCAGTAGTGATGCAGTTAGGCCCATCTCTACCTTGAGGATCATTGGCATAAGAAAATTTTTTTATTGATCAGTTATTTTATTATTGTCTGCTGGTAATTATCTTGAACTTAGATACCAGTTTCATACAATAGTTTTATTTCTTCAAAATGTAGATACACAAGGGTCCTACTCTTTTTAATATATGAACGGAGTATGTGCATTTATAAAGTGAATATTTTAAGAGATCTCGAAGTGGTGATTGTTGTGTACATTTTGTTCAGCTCATGATAACTTTATGATTGTGCTTGTAGTTCATCTGAATGATAGAAAACTTGTAACCTGAGATCAGTATTTTGAAAGCACTTAGGCACATACGGAAGGTGGTTGGGGTGTTTTATACTTTGTAACTCATTTTTAGTTCATTTTTACTGAATGAATGGAATTAGCACAACCAAGTCCATTTGCGTATGGCCTTCTTATTGGTTCTTCTACAAGAGTTGGAGGGGTTTAACTATTATTTAATAACATAATGTTAAAATAATTTTGTTATTATTAAAATTTATAGCCATTAAAGTACAGATGGCTGATCATATATCTTTATTACTATGTTAGGAATAATTTAAAGCAGCTAATTTTTCAGATAGTATGCTCTATGGCCTGTTAAAATAGATTCTTGAGTAGAAGTTCAGATTATTAGTTGAAAAGCTACTATGTCAGTCCATGGCTTGTGAATATGAATTAGTAGCTGGCACAAAGTTTATTAAAAGCAGGTGTTTTTTTTTATTTCACACACTAGGGATAAAAGGAGGAAAAAAATGAGAAAGTGAAGAGATTTATACACTTATACCAACCAGTGTTGAACTTTAATTAAAGTCACGTTCATTACACTTAGCTAAATACTGCAATTTTGATCTTTTTTAAAAGGTGATGTTGGTAAGTTGAAGGAATAGTTATAATATCATGTTTTGTATTTTGCTGCCTTTAAGTACGCTAGTTCACAAAATTTCCTGAGAATTACGAAGGAGAATTGTTGTCAAAAAGTAATTGTATTTATCAAATAAAATATTTAATGTTAAAACAAGTTGATGACTTAATTGCTGAAAACTTACATGTGAGCAATGTACAGGTCTTGCCCTTATGAAACCCCATACGTTATGAATGAATTATGAATACATACATATTCATTCATATTTAACACTTCAAAATTATTGTTCTCTTTGCAGCGAAAATATTTCAGCATTTGTATTTCAGCCATCTAGTTAAAAGTGACCGGATAGCTTGGCACTTATTCAGCCTTTACTGGGGGAAAAACTGGACCTGGGGCAGTATTCCCAGACAGATTATTCAGAAATGTCAGGGCTTTTCAAGTTACATTTTTAAATGTAATTTCTGAATTGAACTTTCAATGGTGACTCACTAAAAGTTGTAATCATGATTTAAATTGAAACAAGCGTCAGGCTGGAATTGTTATAAATTGCTTTTGTCAAAGCAGCCTTTTTGTTGTTGCCTTTTGAATGGCCAATTCTGATTTTCAGATCTGTCAGTAGGATCTAGTGAGGCTGAGGAAAGGGAGGAGAGAGATTTTGTATATATACTATGTACCACATATGTATGTTTTATACGGAGAGGTTTTTTTTAATAGCTATTTGTTTGTGCCCTGTTGTTCCACTGATAGATTTTAAAGTTCTTAAGAACATTATTTGAAGTCTGTACACGATTAAAGAAGAATAGAGGTTGTACATGAGCTATGTATGATTTGGGCCTGGTTAGCCTGGAGAAGAGACGACCAAGAGGGGATCTTATCAATGCATGCAATATCTTAAGCACAAAGGTCAAGAAGATGAGACCAGACTCCTTCCAATGATGCCCAGTGACAGAACAAAAGGCAGTGGACAAAAACTGAAACACCGGAACTTCCGTCTGAACACAAGGAGGAACTTTGTGGCAGAGCACTGGAACAGACTGCCTAGAGAGGCTGTGGAGTCTCCCTGTCTGGAGATATTCAAAACCCTGCAACTTGCTCTAGCTGAGCCTGCTTTAGCAGGGAGGTCGGGTTACATGATTTCCACAGGTCCCTTCCAATACAACCATTCTGTGATTCTGTAAATGAACATTTACCGTGACTTTGTGTGAAATAAACATTTCTACAAATATAACTTAGATTTTCCGGCTTCTTCTTTTAGTGTGAAGACTGATAATTGAACTGTTTTATGTATCAGTGAAATAACATTTCTCTAATAGCACACCTACTCCTATGAGAATTACATAGCTAGTATTAAGGACTATGCTTCTTATTTTTTAACGAAGTTGAAATAGTTTGTTATTTAGATTCAAATGTCTTCATTTTTCCAGGAGAAACAGATTCAGCACCACTCCCCTTTAACACTGATATTACTAGATAACGATTACCTTTGGACAATGACATAAAAACTTTCTAAAGAAAACTTCCAAAGACTCCTAAGAAGCTTTTTTAAGTTTAAAAATTATAAATAAAATAAATGTAAGCAAATGAAAGTTGTATTCAAGGACTGGTTTGATTTCCAAAATATGATGTGTTTGCAAAAAAATTTTCCTAAGCAATTTAAAATACAGACACCAGCTTCTCATCATTCATGGGTTTGCTAAGTTAACATAATGCCATGAAAGAAAAATCTATGCTATAGAGACAATGAACACTTTTTCATTAAAAAGATATTCCTTCTTAACTTCTGGAAGTTTATAATAAAATTAAAGGGAGAATTTTTTACCTTTTTTTTTTTTTTTATAGGACTGTGGTGTATGTTCACACTCACAAAGTCTCTTTGAAGCAAACAGGGGGACTTGTGTGAACAGTATGATCAGGAATGTCCCTGTGTGCCCCAGGTTTACAAAACTCAAACATTTTGAAGGTGAGGGTATATCTCTTTCGCTTAGTGTACAGAGATTATTCCGTACATACACAATACATAACATGCCCTGAAAATATATTTCTGTTTCCTGCAGCCAGATTCAGGAATTTGGTGCTTATATCTGTCAAGCATACAGCAAGTGTAACTAAAATCAAAAGGGCTTCTCACAAATTGGCACAAATGTTTTAGGATAAATACTAACTGAAAAGGGGGTATCTATTGATAGGAGGGATATGGGACATGAGCTGTAGGCAGTTACCACAACTCCTACTGCTTTGTGCAATTGTGACTTGATGAATACCTGGCTGTCCTGGGGTTCTTGCTTTAAAACAAACTGTGTGACCAGGGGACAGAGAATGGGGCTGTTTCTAAGCTCTGCCAAAGAGGCATTTAAAGGAGCTACAGGAATTACAAGAAAGCAAGATATTAATTGTTTCTTAAACTTATTTATTCTTGGTTTGTGGACTCATGTTTGTTTATTAAATCCCATATGAGTGAGCAAAGGTGGTAGCTTGATTTTCAGTTAGGTAGGATCTGTAGTGGCCTCTACCCCAGGCTGCGAGTCATTGTATTGCACACACTTGCTGACACTGCTCAGCATTTCTGCTCTTCACTTTCCACAGACACAACACTCAGACTTCAGGCAGGACGAACAAAATGCTGCCCAAAGGACATTATTCACTCAATACTTCTGCCCATGGAGCAGGTGGTGCTGGAGCCACTGCTTTAATAATTCTTACCGGAATGGCCAGAGGAATCCTAGGTGTAAATCTGCACATGCCCAGGAAGCCTGTCTAAGGGAAAGATTTTGAGCTTTGCTTTTTACATAAGCATAGTACATTTTACACACTTGAAAGACATGAACATGGTGACAAAAATACATGGTAGTATTTAATGAATAAGAAAGTATCAAGATAATTAGCAAGTTCTGCATACACCAGTTAGGGAGGCAGTCAGTGTCTGTGCTGTTATTTACACATTCCTCCGTTCCCATGCATTTGAAAGGAAACAGCGCATTTAAAACCAACTGCTCTGCTCAATGCGTAGGGACATTGTGTTTTTAAAAGCAACGCGTTTCAAAATGCAATTCTTTTAAAAGAGCGGTACTTCGGGGGGGGTTATCCCCTGAGCAGCGCGGCTGTGCGGGTCTGTGCGCAGCGAGCGGCTCCCGGCGCTGGCGCTGCCGCAGCGCGGCTCGGAGCAGCGCGGGAGGCGGCGGGCGGGAGCCGCGCTCGCCCCGCGCTCGCTCGGCATCGCCACCAGTAGGTGGAGCTGCCACGTCAGGTGCTGCGGGCTCGTCACTGCGCCCCTGCAGCCCCCAGGCCGGCCCCCCTCCGCAGAACTAGCTGTTTTCTCATGTTGGGGACCATAGAGGGACCGACAACAGGAAGCGGAGGCAGAAGCAGAGAGGATTCTGGAAAGGTCTCTATGTTTTCCAGCGAGAATACAGAAATTAGGATCAATTAGTAAGGCTTTGTGGATGGAAATCTGGGCTGTTTCAGGAGGAGACATATATTACATTATTTTTGGATGCTGGGCTTTGCAGTGATTTTTCATTCTCTTTCAATCAGGTAAGCTGGCAAAACGTTTAATTTTACCCGTTATCAATCATGGCAAGATGATCTTTTCCACATTTTGGAACTGGATTTTCCCCTCTGGTTTGCTGTTAAGGTAGAGTCAAAGATGGAATGGGGAATTCAAAGCCATTTTGTACTGACTGATTGTGATGATGGTGTGATTTTTTTTCTTTTTCAACACCGTTAAATCTGATATCTGGGCTCTTACTCTTAATGTGATGTTGTAACGCAGTAGTCTTTCTCACAAAATCAGATCATTTTCTAATCAATGTATACAACATTAATTCCAAGCATTTTATAGAAGTGACCTTGTTTCCTAGGAAGAAAAATCTGATTATATTCGGACTCGGGAAAAGAAGGTTCTCATAAGATTCTGAGCATCTCAGATTCTGATGAATCAGGAATAAAATCTACGTTGTTGTTTACTGCTGTTATCTGTGTGTGTGTGTATATATATATATATATATATATATATAGTAATTGAAGAAATTCCCTATTAACTAAATTTTGTAAAAAATATATATAAGGAAATATTTTCTTTCTGTGCCATTTTTGCATGGTTATGTGTAGGAGAGAATGGACTCACCAACTGTTAATTAACCAGAGGTCCACATCAAACATATAGTTCACATTTTGTCTCTAACATTACTGTCAAGCTTAATATATGCTTCTTAATAGGACTGTTTGAAGATTTCAACACAAGAATTATTATATTTCTTCATTTCATTGTCCATTCATCTATTGTCTCATTCATTGTTATCATAATAATTAAAGATGCTAGATACTAAAGGTAAAAGGAAAATATCCATTGAAGATCACTTTGATATGCTAATTCGTTTTTTCACTAGTGGTTCTACAGGTACACATAGACATTAGACTGTTATGTTACTATTGGTTTGGAAATTATTCCAAAAGAAACAGTAGGAAAAAAAATGCCCAAAAAACCACATAGAGCAGAATAAGGATCCCCACAGTTTACAAATCACCACCTCAATCCATACATACCAAAAAAAAGCAGGATTGACTCTCAGCTGATATTCAGTGTAGCAAGCATGGCCTGTACCTGAAGTAGTGATGTGAAAGAAAGAACTTTTAATTTGTATTCTTTATGGTGCCTGGGATATCCTTTTTAACTCCAAGATAAATTATCAGTAATAATGATGTTTTAGAAACATATTATGTTTGTGCTTTCATAATGGACTTGTCAAGAAAACAGTGTCAGAAGGGACTTACTAACTGTAACATTTTAATATTTAATATCTGCTCTCTTGCACATCTCCATTTTGGGATGGAAGGTTGTTAAAGACAGAAATGTGAGCTGCAGTAATTTGAAGCTTCATAGCACCTGTTAAACAGATATGTTCTTTATTAGACCGTGATATTTACAAAAATTATGCTTGTGTCGTCACTTTACAATTTTTCCCTCAATGAGCAGACGTTAGGTCCCTTTACTGATTTTCGGAGCTGTGCCAATTAAGCTCAGTATTGCAAAATTCTGTATAGGTAATACTAGATGTTAGCAAAGAAAGACGATTTCACATTTTCTATGAAGAACATGGAACAATTCCCCTGTGCCCCTCTAAGATTGGTCATTTCTGTTTATTATCAGGTAACCTGGAGTGGGAAGTATCAAGAGAATGAAGAATAAAAAGTAGGGTGTGTTTAATCAGTATACTGGTGACACCTTTTGTGCTTTCACCTCTTTTTCTTCACACATGGCATTAGATGAGTTAACTTTTACCTTATGAAGATTAGGCATGGAGAGAAATTTATTTGCCCTCAAAAGAGCAAGGATTTTTGAAGAAAAAAAGGATAGTGGGATGTAAGATGGAACTTTCTGACTGATAGTATCCATTTCCTTCTGCTGCTCCCATCTCAGCCCAATATAATTTGTTGGTGTATGCTATGTACTAATGACATTACTGGAGTCTCACAACTTTTGATGAATCAGTGAACAGCAGATACTAAAAGAGATCTAGGTACAAGGCAAGCAGGTTTTGACCTTGTTTTCTGAAGTACAAAGCTTGGCCCCTTTTATCTGTATTACTTTTCTTGTCGTGAGGTGACGGCAGAAAAGAATTGCTTGAACTGCTTCAGTTAAACCTAATGAGAATAAATGCAACCTTTTGATATTTGATACTTTATTTGTATGTTTTCTGAATTCTGGCGATGATAATTGAAAATAAATTTCATAAAGTTACATTTACTCTGTTGTGTATCAAAAAATTATATTTAGAATGTAGAAATTTAACTTAAAAAAATTCTAGTTAGCTTGTTTTCCACTCTAGTTAGCTTGTATTTTTTACCTTACAACTGTTAATCAGTAATATATACTGTTGCCATTTGCAAGATACAGTGCTTTTTTCATCCTCACTTGAATAAATAAACATTTTTAAGCATCACAGTAAAATTGATGCCCACTAGTTCAGGCTGCTTACAGAACACACATTGTGAGCTGTGGTGTCGATCAGTCCATCAAACCAACTGCCAACCACCATAAAAACCACCTGTAGGAAAAAGGTGTTCTCTTCACTGGAAACCTGATATTATTCATTACATTTACTCCTGATTAAAAGCTATGAAGCACCTTGCAATGGCATGTCTAAGTTTGATATTGACCAATTGGACTCCCATAGGACCTTCATACTGGAGCTGGCATCATACAACCTGTTCATCTGCTTTCATCAAAATTTTCTTTACAGGCAGCTGGAAGGAATCTTCAGTATATTATTGTGATAGTGCTATTGCTTGACTTTCCTTGCCTTATAATGAGGTAAAACAGAGAGAATGCGGATAAAAGCAGCTCAGGCAGGGACTGTGAAACTTGAATATACAAATACAGAGCAGGTACAGCATATGCTCTTGAGCAACCATAACGTGTGTGTACTACTACGATAATCCTAAAAAGGAGTAAGCAAGTTAAATTCTAGGCCACAAAAGTATCCAGTTTCTCATTTTTTCATTACACTACCCCACATTATTTCTTCACAGTACAAACAAACACACAAGCACAACACACCAACTAACAACAGCAACCCCCATCCCCTGCCCATAACATCCACATCTCAAACAAAAAGTACCAGATAATCCACCCAAAATGGTGTTTTCAAATTGTTGCTAAACTTTAATGTGGTCCTCAGTCTTGGTAACATGTTCTTATGAAAAATTGCTGTTTACTTACTCTATCAATTAAGACAGATGACAGAACATGTTTTACAGTGAAAAATGCAATTTATGAAGTTAATATTTAATTAAACAGCTTATGAGACTTTTTCACATGTAAAAGCTTAAGGAAAAGGTTATTTATGAACAAATTCATTATTTGTTAATAATTCTTTATTGTTATTGTTATTGCTATTATCTTTTTAACTGAGTAGTTTTACTTAGGTACATGTAAACATGGAGCTACCATGTGCACAGGTCCCTTTTTGAACCTGGAATTGTTTTTTGTGCTACTTCTTTGGGTCAACCTTCTGGATGTCATATACACCCTTATCAAATGGTCACATTTTGAGTATGCATATATTGAGTGTATAGTCCATATGCATGGGTCTGGCACATGCCAGATATATCAGTTGCATACATGCTGTACCTGCTCAGCAAAGCTGCAGTTTCATGGTGCTGAAGTTACTGTGTGTGTATAGAAGTTACTGTGCGTGTATAGATCAGCTGAAGAGTAAATACTGTTGACTCCCTGTCTGTGAGATGCATCAGGCACATCCTCATATTTCTTTACAACATTTGCTGAATGAAATTAATGAGGCACACTGGTAAATCTGAGAGGGTATCACACATTCCAGTAAGAAAAATGGCTGGGATGAGTGTTGGCACTGCTGGTTCTGTGATCCCCTTAACCATACATGCCCTATGTAACTACACAGGAGGAATATCTTGGTATAAGTGTACACTACAGGCAATTTCCATTTACAGATTATTTATACTTAAATTATTTAATTTTAAGGTCCTCCTTTTCAGTGGGAGAGGGGATTGATGTTTATGATCTTTGAGCAAAATTTATATTAAGAACAATGTGAAGCAAGAAACTTTATTTGCTGAACTATAGAATATTATTATGTATGTTATATAGGATTGTAGAAAGTTACATGTTTGTGTTGAAAATCACTACAGAAATGCAGATGAAGAAGTAAATGAGGAAATTAAATGTTCACAGAAAAAACAGTTCTTTTCATGTAGGGCAACATAGCACTATTTGGCCTGGCTACTGTATTAATTAAGGAAAAGTCTGTCACCATTTCTCATAAATTATGTCCTTTCCCTGTCTGGTAGTCCTGGAATAGAAGCAGAAATTTTCTGAGTCCATATAGCCTGAATTCAAGCCCACATGTCCCAATTTCGTGCCTGTCTAGGTTTGCATATCCTGAAAACTGTCCATTCTTAGGCATTATTGTACTAGCTCTTAATGTTTGGACATGCTGACGAAATCCAAATTTGTGTTGGCTAAAAATATAGTCATAGGAACCTAAATTTATTGATTCAGTCTTAATACATCTTAACACAAAGATTTCAGCTGTTCAATGAATGTTCTTCCTTAACAAATAACCCTCATTGCCTTCTCAAATGCCAGTCACAGAGGACATCTGTGTACCTGTATCAAGACCCTGATACAAGAATATATTTATCCCCTTTTATTAATATTTGAAATACACACATGACAGTCTTGGATACTGGAATGTGTCTGTGTCCCGCCTAAAGACATAGGATTTTTTTTCCTCAGATGCAATTAACGTGATACCAACTTGATTTCCTTGAGCATAGAAATTTCTCTGCATTATTACTACCACGAACATTTACTTTTGAATGCATATGTTCTTGTGCAGTGGTTAAATAGTAAGGATAAAACTGGTAGACTACAAAATTAGGATATTAAGTCATAGGAGTGAAAAATGCCTATACATTTTAACAAAGTTAAACTAACTCCAACAGTGACATTCAGGGACAGACAGATAGAAAATTATTCTTATTTTCAGCAGATATTTGAGAGTATTTTCCATTGAAAAGCACTCTTTATAGAAGAATAATGCTCTAAATCTAAGTTGTGTGAGAACTTTTACATTACCTAGAAGACACTTTTAAATTATGAGTGAAGGTATACACGTAACTTACACTCCTGCATCTCATCAAGGAGTAAAATAAATTCCCCTCAAACAAACAGCTTTGAATTTTTTTTTTTATTTTCTTTAGAGCTATTCTTACTTCATGGCCAATAATCTTCAAAACTTGTTTATGACGGATAAAAGCAGAAGTACTATGTTTTACAGATAGAAAGGCAATCAGTAATGTTATTTTTATGTCTGAGTTGTGTAAACTTGATGACAGAAATAAGTAGGCAATTTCAAAAGGGCCCAAGAGTCCAAGGTCAGATTGAACTGAAGGAGGGCAATCCTAATGTTTACTGTCATTTAAATGAAATGTCTAAAGAAAAGCCTGTCACTAATATTTAAAGCCAAAATGCTCGCATGAAGAAATCTGACCTGAGACACGAGTTCTGACCAAAATCAATATAAATAAAATTCAACCTGTATTATGAAGGAATTTCTTACCTACTGAGTGAAGCTGTAACTGAGCATTAAAGGAGTCTTCCTGTAAGGATTTTGCTAACACAGTGTTAACAGTTTAAGTATCTCCTACATTTAAATTTGCTTTAGTTAGTATTATAATAGATAGAATACTAGAATTCTGGTAGTTGCTACAACACTAGTTATCATTCCATAGCATATATCACTTAAAGCTATAGGCTTCTAATTAGTATAATATTTTTTAATATACTGATATTTGAACATTATAAGAGAGAACTTTCAGAGAGGTGGTAGAAGTTGTAACTTACATGTTTTGCACCTTTAGATTTATTACATGCAGGTAGAGATTAGATCTAAGTCATACTTCCATACTCCATTTGTAAAACATTCCAGAATTAAGGCTTATGTTTTATTAAGACAGTTCCATGACGCCTTGGAGAAATCCGTGCACATTTTTCATATGCTGTGTTAAACGTGGGGTATAAAGCACTATATTTTAATGTTGACTATATCTGCATTTTCTTCGTTGTGTAGTAACAGTCACATTCAGCCAAGCACTCTGTGTAAGCCTCTCAAACAGAAGTTCCAATTTTTTCCCTTTGGTTTCCTAGACAACTGCCAAATTCCTAATACAGTCCCTTAATCTTGTGTGATACGAAGTTTATTCTTTCATATTTTGTATTGGCTAGTTTCTGCAACATAGTAAGACTAGGAAAGTAAGTGTTTTAGCTGCATGGTTCCTAATGATTTAATTAATTTTCCAAGTTTAGTTTGTTAAATTCATAAACAATGTTTTCTGTTGCAAGTGCATTTTCCTAAGTTTCTCTAGAAAAATTTAGAAAATAGTACCACTTTACAATCAGAACTTTCTATTTCTTTTATACAGCAAAATCAATATTATGATGTATTTGGATATTGCTCACTGATGTGCTATTGTAGCTTCTTTAACACCTTTCCTGTAGATACTGTTGTATGTTTCACTTGTCAGCACATTTAAATTAAATAAATTATATATATATAATATTATTTAAATTAATTATTAATCATTAAAATTAATATACAAAGTATTAGGAATAAGATGAATTTGGACAATTGATTTTGTGAATAACTCTTTTTCTTGTTAATCTGGAACTGGGTTAACACTTTTATAATTCCTCAACACCAAATATCCATACAACTGCCCACAATTTCTGTTCATTGCATTTGCCTCTGACGTGAGATTTTACTTAGGTGGCACCATCACTGGCATGTTGTCCTATAATGATCTTTACAAGAAAACCTCATTTTAAATAATCCCATTTCTTTCTTTTCCAGTTTATCATTACATTGAGAGGGAGCTAAAGAGCATGAAGATATAGTTTGAAACATTCTTTGAAGCAATATCATCTCTCAGAATTTGAAACATTCTAACCAGTTTTAGATTAAATGCTCATGCCATATATGCAGAAAACTTCAGGAAAGAGCCCTACATGAAAGAATCTGTGCAATTTGTCCATCAGGAATCATCTCTGACTAGGCCTGAGATTTTAACTATGATTCATTCTTGAGAGATGCATTAAGATAAGCTACCCTAAATAAAAATATTTTGGTCAGCAAATTATCAGCCGAAATAATTTCCTATCATCACTTTCAGCTACAGTAAAACAGTGTAATCAGGACCCATCTGTGAAAATTTCTGGTATTGGAGTGAGAACCAAAGATAACAGATCAAGAAAAAAACCTTAGAAGTTTGGGGTTTTTTTTTTTAATTTGCTTGAGAGTTTGGGGGACATTGTTTGTTCATTTGTTTTCTGGGTAGGTTTGCTTTGTTTCTTTGTTTGGTTTCTTGGGTTTTGGGTTGTTTTTTTTTTAGTGTATTAAAAATTATACAGAAAAAATATGTTGAAAACTATATGAGATGAGATAGTAGTTGAAATCCTGTAATGAAATTATACTGACATGGCCTAGGTCTACTATAAATTTAGGACAAAGGACATACAATTCAGCCAACCTGCTCCCTTCAAGTTTTGCCATAACTACCACTTATACTACCATGATGCACAGAGGTAGAGACAGGTTGGGGTTACATGTGAAAAAGGGTTTTAATGCAAAGTACAGATTTGTTGAAATTACCTGCTCTTCTAGTGTTATTAATAGTTCTCACATTAAAAATGAATTTGTCAACATTTTGCAAATTAGCAGATATTTTACAACTGGAGAGAAATTACACTCCGTTTTTTGAAAGTAAATGTCACATGAATGTTTAGTGTTAGTGATTTTTCTTTTATTAGAAACCTCTAAAATCGCTTTCATATTATTTTGAAACTTGTGAGCAAAAGCACTTAAACATTTTGCTGTATCTGACCATGAGATCAAATTTCAGCCACAGTGCTGCTTGAGAGGCAGAATCCAGATGCACCCAATAGTCAAAGGGATGGGGAAGCCCTGTCTGTACCCCCAGGGAAAGCTGCATTGAGTGTAAAATATGCATTGGTGGATAAGTATGAATGGTGGCAGAGTCATGATTCCCTGAGGTCAGTACTGGAGACACAGCTTTCAGATGTCTTCAGTGGAGCCTCTCCACTTGTGACTCACCACAGCAAAATGTGCTGAATCAGTGCTTCACTCAAAATGACCAAGGCATTGAAAGAATTTGCTCTTAGCCATCATTGGGATGAGTTTGTGTTGCATTATTAAACAATGGAAGCTCTAATTATGTTACCACTTACTGCATATTTGGGAAAATGCAATTCTAGATTGATAGGAAATAGTACTAGGCAAATTCTAGGTTAGGTTTTTTAACCTATTCTCTGTGCCTGAACTATTTGGAGATCCTCTGTCCTTAAGACTAAGAGAAGCAGTGGTCTAAGAGAAAGCTTTCACTTTTTGTTTTTCTGCCTTTTGTGTTCTTGACCTGATTTGTGTCTTCTCAGATTTTCTTTATTCTATCTACAGAGTTTCTACTTTGGCTGTTCATTCTCACTGTACTTGGAGAAAAGTATTATTAAGAGCTGCTCTGGCAAGAGCAGAGACCTAGAAGAGAGGGATGTCGTCTTCTTTTCCTCTCTAGGAGTAAAACAAAATAACAACATAAATAGAAAAAAAAGAGACGGAAATATGTGTACATGAGATATCCAAATGAGATTAAATGTCTCAAAGACAGTTCATCTGAATCTCTGTGGCTGAAGACTAATATGTGTAAGAGTAAGTAGACTATTTAAATTTAATGAACTGGATACCCAGATTATTAAAGACTGAGGAAGACATGGCCAACCTTTAGCCAGCTCTTGTAATGATGCAAGTAATTTATACTGAAGAACCTGAAGATACTGTGTTTATCTGATATTATATTGCTAGTCAGGGAAGAAAACTGATACACTGCTCAGTTTCCCAAATAACAGGTGAGAACACCCCTGTTAATCTGGGCACTACTGCCTACCATGTCTTACCCCATGTCTACCCAAAGACAGTACTAGTGATGCAATAATTCCAACAAGAACCATTTTTCCCTTTTAGTAAAAGCGTGCAGGTAGAAGATTAGGTGGAGTCTTTGTAATGCACTTAAAGAATATTCTTAAATGTACTTCTATTCTGTATTAGATTTTGTGAAATAACTTTCAATCCTGTTTTTCTTACTTCTTGCTGCTCTTAGGTTGGAAAAATATGTCTATGTGAATATGTAGACTTACTCTTGTCTACTGCAGTTAATTTTTGAGAAGCTTTGGACACAGGAAAAAAGAATGAGAGTCTTGAAGGAACTGCAGTCTTGAAGAAGCTTCAGGTCCCAAGGAGAAGCCTTCCTTACCAATTCATTTTCTGCTAGAAATGCAGACTTTTTCTTTTTACATTAGCTAAAGATGCAGAGATTAAATTCTGAGATTTGGCATTTCTTACAAAAATAAAGGTAAGATTGTCATTTCTTCTCAGCCAGAAATAATGTTTCACTGCAAAAGGTGGCTAGTTGATATTCTGCTACATAAAATACCAGTGGAAAAATGAAATTAACACCTTTATGAGGTCCAGCGGTACAAATTTTTGTTACATATATTGTAGCTATTTTTCTTCAGAATGTGAGGATCTCCAATGTTGGAAGGTATTTGCAAAATGTTGATTATAATACAGTATCCCAACTAGGCTGATGGACTAAGAAAGAGACCCTTCCTCTTCCTCTTAAATTGCATACGGTTTTCATTTGTCCTTCTTCAGGTTTCTGCAATACTTCAAGTATTGACACGATCTCTTGTCACACATTCTCAAAGGCAACTCAGTGTTACAGAAAATAGAAGGCAGGCTTGCATTTAAAGAATTCCTAGAGGTTTCGGTTAATTTAATCTATAAGATAAACAGGTCAGATAATTTATTTTGGGAGTTCTACAGCTACAAGTATTCTACAGGTATCTGAGGAATTCAGGTTTATTCCTTTACATAAACCATAAATTTTTTACTACTAAGATAAGTAATAGGAACAAATTAATTCAAAAGAAAATGCTGGAGAACAGTTGAAGGAAGGAAAGGGGTGACTGGAATGGCAATGGGCACAAACAGACAAATAAGTGAGAAAGGCTATCCATAGCAATTTCTGCTGAGAGTGAGTAGTGGCCAACAATATTTTCCCATGAAACACCTTCTGGATCTTTCAGACAGGTCTGAAATTGCTTCTAGTCTATAATCGAATCTGCTCTGAGTGTTTTCCTATCTGCCAGTCTTTCACCAATCAGAATGAACTTCATGTAATATACTCTACACAGATTTCCAAAGTCTTACAGCATTTTGTTTTACTGAGGTTGGGGTTCTTAAGGCTTAGTTAATGTACTTTCACACCTAATTTCAAGTCATTACTGAGAACATGAAATAAAATTGCATGTAATACCTCTGAAGCACCTGAAGCTTTTACTACATTTACTGTTCTTTGGCCAGGATCCGGCCAATGTGAACTACCAGTTCACATTCAGACACTTATTTTAAATAACCCCATTCTAAATAATTTTAAAGCAATTATTTATTAAGGAATATTATTTCTGTGATGTATTCTTATTAGTTTATTTCATATTCTCATAACAAGTATTTTTGTCTTCTGGGATTTATTAATTTTATTAATAAACATCTGGTGGGTGATTTCAATATTTTTATTTTGAACAGTTATGTAACACTATTGCCTATAGGCTACTAAGGCTGACTGTACAAATACAGACAAAAATACAAATGCAGTCATTGCTACAGATAAACTATAATCTAAAAAAAAAAAAAAAGAATACAATTGATCAATACTAAATGTTGAATTTAATGGAAAAAAGGAAAATAATCCTATGTATTTGTCAGGGAGGATCTATTAAAACAAATTGGCAAAGTTTGAATTACTAGATTACAGTTTAAAGAGGCTGGTTCGGACCAAGTGCTAAGTTCTGGAGACTGTTTTCACCTTTGAGGAAATCACTCCTTTCCATGAAATACCTACTTTTATGAACACAACTTTCATGTATTCCTTGCCTTAGGACCCACAGATAATTTTAACTGCATGTCTCTTTAGATATCTCAAAGAAGTCTGCACTGCATTGCATTTACCACTGTGAACTACAGCAGTGACATTTTGAGTCTCTTTTGATCTTTTTCTAATTCTGTTTGTTACTAGAATATTTTAAAGCAGTAAAAAATAGAGTAAATATGCCAGGATAAATGGTAAACGATGGTAATTCTCAATTATGAAAAGATAATAATCTGTAACTTAAAACTTTCCTCGCAAAAGCCATGAGAAATGTAAATAAAAATATTTAGTTTTAGTTCTTCTTCACAAGAATATTTAGATTTAGATTATTTATATCTTATTAATTAGAATAATAGTTACCTGTCCTTTTCTTCCTAGAAAAAGTTGAAGGCAGCATTTCCTGATTTGGAATTTGATCAGAGCACAGTAACTTAAGTGTAATTTACCTTTACTTCCAGAAAACCAACACCTGAATTTTGCAAAGCAACTTCCCAAACACTGAGAGAGGAAGCTGACTCATTTTTTCAGGCTGTCCCAGCATATGGTCTCTTGTATCTCCTCTCTCCTCAGGACAGTGAGATGATTTTAGATGCTTTTCTGATACCAGCACACAAGAGCTACACTTTCTATTTCTAAACTGCAGAAAGTAATCTCTAGCTTATGCTGAGGTGATGCCACTAGCCCTGCTGTTTCTGTCCTACTGTGGGAGACCAATCCTTTTGATTTGGACAAATAACTTTACTTCCATTGAGACAGCTGGTCTTATTAACACAAGTGATTTACAGGAAAGTTTTTAATCCAGGCTTTAGCATCTGAGAGGTTGTTGCAGGGCTTGGCAGAGGGGAAGACATTAGCTTCAAATTACAGCTTCTCAAATAAAAGATTAGCATAAGAAAATTAGGATAGCTGGTCATTTTACAGATTCCATTTGCTATCCTTGCACTTACTCCAACCCTAATCAACTGTTTCATTTTTAATAGAATGAAAATCTCAGTAGTCAGCTTTTTCAAGGTTTTAGCAGGCATTACTTTAAAGGGAAAAAGCCCCAGCAAGGTTTGCTGTTTCTCCACCTTGAAAATTTTGAAGGGGGTGTGTGCAGTTTTATGCAAAATGCAGATAACCTGTTAGATAACCTGAAGGTTTTAATAAACAATCATGGTATCTACCTGGTACTTACACTAGTACTTTCACTTTTACCATTTGCCCTATTTAAGATATTATAAAAATAGATACCTTCAGGCTACTTCTTGCTTTTTCAGAGACACAAAAAATTAAATTGACATTGTTACCAAAGGTATTTTACTTACTTTCTGACTCATCTTTTGTAAGTGATGAGAAGATTATTTTATTAAAAATAAAATTTAACAAGATATCTGTGGACATAATATAACTAGCTGAAGTATGTATAAAATTAAAAAACATATAGATACTGTTTCTTGCTCAATCTTATTATTTAAAGGTAGAGACTGAAGGAAAATTGAAGAAGGACTTGAATGCCATGCTCAATTACAACTAAGTGGCAAAAGCATGTCTTTAATAAATAGGAACTTCATTTTTCTAATAAAATGTATTAAACTATAGAGCATTATATATATGCTATATAGACCAGAATTGTATTTCAAATACTTGGAACTCTCTTTGCTGAGCAGCAGAAGGTACTGAGAGGCCTGGACCACATGTCGTTTTGAGACTCTTTCTTTAAAGATTGTTTTTTAATGACAGTTATTCTGAATTCTTAGATATACAGAGTGTCTGAATTCTCCCTAATATCACTCATATCCTGGCAGATCAGTTAGCAGATAACAAGCCATTTTAAAACCAGTGAAAGAAGGAGAGGGAAGCTATCACTAACAGATTAGCAGTTCATGATTCAGGGATTGCTAAGAGCTTGTTCGGGCTCAGTACACGCAACAGCACAATTTCTGTTTCGTTGTTCTATTACATTAATGCATGTATAGCAACAATAATCAGACACATATTTCTGTGTTGTTCTGTTAAGCTTTGTAATCTAAATTAAAATGATTGGGGCATATTTAGTATAAAAAAAACCTTTTTATGTACTAGCAGCAGCAAAGAAGAGATGTAATTGTATTAGACAGCAGTGGAGGCAGGTCTCAAGTAATGTTTCCAACTCATCAGGAAAACTTTTAGGGCATGCTTTTTTCTCTGAGAAATACACTGAATCCCTCAATTTGCCAATACTTTCCCCTAGTCAGTCATTGGCTCCTTTTTGGATTTCTGGCAATATAAATGCGTATCTTTTAAGGGAGGATGATGCATTTTGTTACAGCATTCATAGCTGTAACTGTTAATGGATGAAAAGCAGCCTAGACAAATGCACTGAACTATAAAGACAAGACAGACACCGATGACTTGATTTGGATGCATCTTTTGAGACTTGTTTCATAGAAAAGGCACCTAGGGTGAAAAGTTGAATCACAGACATGTAAAATGGGGTTTAAAGAAATGAATTATTCAGGAAGACCAAAGAAAAACCTCAGACATCTTCTTAGCTCATTAATCCTGCATGAGCAAAAGTAGTAATCAAAGGACTGTATCCAGAAAATGAGGTATGCTTTTAATTCTAAAAATAAGGGACAAATTTGAGTTTAGAATCCTTATTATTGGGAGTTATATTAATTTTAAAAAGGGATTGGCAAAGGCATCCATCTTGTACAAAGAAAAAATTTGCAGAAATTTCAGCACAGAAGCCTGTGATAACGTTGCCTGCTGGAGACTCTGGCTGACTTTATTTTTCCTTTTATACTGCATCTATGTCTTCAGCCACTCCAAGGTCTCTGTCATTCTGCACATTACATTAACTCATAGTTCTCCAGGATATTCCTCAAGAGAAATTTTCTTCTTCATGTCTACAGTACAGTGTATTTGAATTCTGAATTTATGGTATCTTGTTTCTGGTCTTGTATTACTTATCCACTTGATGGTGTAATCTACTGACGAAATTATTTCGGTGACCTCTGTGCTGATCATACACACTACTGCTGTGCTGTGAGCCCATTCCAGAAATAAAGACTTGAGGTGTCACAGGAACATGAGTCTTTACCATGTCATTGGCTTGGTAATTCAGGGTTAGGAGTATGCTGTTTCATTTCTTTCCTCCAATTTTTTACTCTAGGTTTTTCAAGCACTTTTTAACACTCCCTTCTGCCTTCATATATCTTATTTCATAAGATCATTACTGTAGCACTTTGTGTGTCTCCGTGTCTGTGTATTTCTACAAACTGCTTCATACAGGCAAGAAGCTTTAGGAGAAGACCTATTGAATGAGTGCAATGAGCAGAATATTATGTCTCAAATTCAGATGTGGCATCTCCAGGATACAGATGTTGCACATTCATGAAGTAATGCAGCAAAGGTTACATGGCTTCATGTAACAGAAAACATAATTAAAGCTCATCAGTTAAGCATTGAAACTCCTTAAAATTGGTTCTCATAATTAAAAGGTTTACAACAGTATGCTGTAAACTCTTGCAAAGTAGACACTGAGTAAAGCTTTAATTTCTTCCATGGTGGCAGCACTATTTAACCATATGTACCTTCATTTTGCCATTCTCTCCCTCCAGCTATTCAAACCTCTCAACTGTGCTGTACAGTACATCACTTTAAATAACTGATCCTGCTGCAGAAGGACTTTGAAGAGAGAAAAATAACACTGCTTTCACTTGATGCACTGCAGGACTTCATAAAGAGACCTGCTGCACAGCAGAGAATTCAATGCAGAGAGCAGGAAAAAGCAGCAACATCCACCACTGATACTAAAGACATTCATAGGGAACCAGAGCCTTAAGTTTTTGGACTAGTTTCAGTCTGAAAAAATGCTATGACACTTGCCTTGCAAAGAATCAGAAGCAGCATCTTTTCCCACATAGCCCTGATTGTATATGCTGTTTCCTTTTACTTAAAAGGCCTGTGGTTTTGATCCACAGTTAACAGTCAATAAGTGCAACCTAAGCTGCTCTGTTATCTAATGTTAACCTTCACCACTGTTCAGTGTCAGTAAGAAAGAATTATGCTTGTTCCTCCTATAATTCAGTTGCTGTCATTGAAACAGCACCAGCCATGCACAATCTTTTAGTTTCATGAAAGTATTGACGTTTGTAAAGTTGTATTACTAAGGCTTGGAAAAAATACGCAAAAAAAAAGAAATCTATTAAGTAGCAGAATGTAGGTTTACAGTTTTTAACAGTACCTCACTGAATATGCATTTTTATACTTGCTGTTAAAAAAAAAGAAGCTATACTGTTAAAACACTTGTATCAGCAATTTGCTCTAACTGGGAGTGTCCAAGGACACAGACAAAGCAGTATCTGTGGGCAGAAATAGTGTCTTTCTCTGGATCAGCAGGAAAAAGCTGAAAAATAATTTATAAAATATCTAAATAAATTCGGTTGCTTTTAACTGCCATTTAGCCTTGAAATATGCTGCTTCTATTTCTATTTAAGCCTGGAAAGAGTTTCTAACCAAATGTTGAGGTTTTTCCTATTGGTAAAATCTAGCTTGCATAAATTATTTAATTTTCTTTTATAGGTCATTCTTATGCAAGAAGCTAAAAGTAATTAAATTTGCAGGATGAAAACATGGCACAGGCACTGCTGGTACCACCTGGACCTGAAAGCTTCCGCTATTTTACTAGAGATTCTCTCGCAGCTATTGAAAAGCGTTCTGCAGAAGAAAAATCTAAAAACTCCAAGCAAGAACATACAGATGATGATGGTGAAAATGGTCCAAAACCAAACACTGACTTGGAGGCAGGAAAGACACTGCCATTTATTTACGGTGACATACCTCCAGGAATGGTATCTGAACCTTTGGAAGACCTGGACCCATATTATATCAATAAAAAAGTGAGTGAATTATGTTTTGCACAAAATAGAATATAAATTTATACACCAGAGAAATTTAATAACAAAATGTGATGGTTGGAACTATCAATCTGCTAAATATCCAGAATAATCTTTTGATTTATTATCTTTCATATTGTGACTGCTTCAATTCTGTTGAGTTACTTGCTATTTACTTCATTGTCAGGAAGATGTGTCTTCCTTGATCTTTCCTGAACTTGAGAACAGAATGAATTATTTTGATTTCAATACAATAGTAAGACTGGAAATGACAAAAGAGATGTTCCAAGCATGGTTTTGCATGGAAAGGCTTATTTTAAAGGAAGGAATTGTAAAAAGACATTTTTGATGTCCTGAAAAGTTTTCGTACAGAAACAACAGAGAAAAGAGTTATGAAATAAAAGCAATGTATCTAAGTTACATATGTGGGGCTGTAACACAACGGGACTATTATTAGCCAAGTTGTGCTCCATGAAGAATGCAAACTCCTAAAAAAGGTGCATTTTCCCTTTTGCACAGTCATACACAATCCTCCTTTTCACATGATCCCCAAGTCAGGGACTCAGAGATAGAAAACGTAGTTCAAAGAGACCTATTCAAGTATAAAGTTTGACTTTTTAAAAGTCAATATGTACAGCAGAGTGTATGGGTTTTGGTCTTGTAGAATGGTGTATACAATTGGAAGCAGACTGGTGATATTTGAGTTAAGAAAAAGACAAGGAAAAATCAAGTATATGTTTTCCATAGCTGTAATTAGCTGTAGACTGTTATCAATCCTCCAGGATCTTAAATAATCCAACCTGGGAACAGGTAAAAGTACTTTAGATCCTGCACTGATTAGTGAAAGTACAGGTGACAGTAAAAGCCAGTTTTCCTCTATACTGTTGTTTATTTCTGTGTGCTCCTTTAGCAGCATCATGATGTTCTCTCAGTTTCTGAGAGACCTCAAAGGAGAGGTAGGTAAGGAGAGTGAAGGAAGATGAAGAGGTGGATAACATCCCTAAATTAAAAAATGCAGATGGTGTTTTATGGAGAAGTACTTGGGACTATCTTTTCCCATCTCTCTGAAACAGAGATAGAACTGGACACAGTTGCTCTATTAACAGCTTGAAGCATACCAGGCTGCCATCAAGATAAGAAACAATGTTGAGCCACTATAAAAAAAATTGAGGCATAAAATACTTTAAATTCCAAAGAAACTTTGTTTGCTAGAAAAAGATGCAAATAATCTCACATTTGTGGCTAAATTTTTGGTTGCCTTTGCTTTGTAAAATTATGGCCTCAGTAATGGAAGCAGAAAAGAAAGCAGAATGTGAATGTAATTGTATAACCTAACAGTTGCCAAAGTTAAATAAACAATGCTGTAGATAATAGAGGTATGAACGTTATTAAGGAAATGTAAAGAAATGAAAGATCGAAGAAGTAGCATTGCCAAAGCTTATTTAAATTTATATTGTTTGGGTTATAACAACAGTTCCATGCAAATTCTTACTCACAACATAATTGTCAGTACGAAGCCCTTTTTGGGACTAGTGGCAAAACTTCAGGAATAAAGTTGCGTGAGCTCAGGGATAAAATTGTCTGAATAAGTGAAGGTGCAGCATGCCTGAGAAGTCCTGAAGTACAGTTTCTAACCTCTATTGATCAGAAAAAGTAGTCAGATTTTTTTGAACCAAAGTGTAAAAGCTCATACTAATGATGGATTTCTTAATATATGAGAGCAATTAGTAAACTGTAGGACCTTTAGTCACAGTGACATCTATGTTTATATTACCTAGCAGTATAATTACACTCAACAGAAAACAAATGGGCATCTTAAATCATGGACTAGAATTAGTCATCCCTTCTCTGGTGTATAGTAGAAACTACCCTTAATCATTGACTTGTCAGTGCAGAGGAAATCATATGTGAATTTAGTCTGTCTTCAGGCTCAGCTGCAGCAGTGACCTTGGGACAGGCAACATCTTTCTAGCATTTCCAGCTGGGTGAAGGACTGTAGGGCAGGGAGAAATGCCAAGGAGTCTGTGTCCATTCTCTGCCACCCTCAGTGTAAACTTGCTGTTATTCTGTGAACAGGCACCAGCAACACTCCCTTACCTATTTTCTTTCCCACCGTGAAGAGATTTGCTTTCCTTGTTGGAGATGACTGTCCAAAAAGGCAGTAAAGGCCACAGAGAGGGAAGAATTTTTCTGATCACAGCCAAGTTTTTACAGAGAATGGAAATCAACATGGAGAACAGTGATACGATATAGCTCTGCTGAGAGTTTAACAAAGACTCTATTATGCTAACACAAAGCAGAGCCATTACCATTGACAAAGAGCCAAAGGAATGAAAAATAGTTATGTCCTGAAGAAATTTCAAGCAGCACCAAAGATGCAAGTAAACCTTATTCACAGACAAATACACTTAGGCAACAACTGCCCACAGAAATAGAATAAACTGAACACAAACCATAGATTTATCAGACCAAAATTTAAAAGATAATCACTAGCTAAATTTTCTGCTCACATATAGGGAAAGTGAGAGCACATTGTTAACAAGAAAACCAGCAATATTTAAAAAAAAAAAAAATCTTGTGATAGAATGCTGAATTCTGGTACATGTTTGTCTCAAATTGCTTAGAACTGTATTAGCTGGCAATATATTAATAATTTTAATTTTTCACACATATATGTCTTAGAAGATGCATATAATTGATATTGGTAGTATTTAAAATAGAAAATGAAAGCAAAATTGTTTTTAAATTGTGGTTGACTTTGTAATGAAAATTTCTCCTTGTCCCTATATGTATGTGTGTATATAATTCTGTCAAGTATTTTTCCAAATACAAACTGGCATTTAGAATTGTCCTTTTGCTATTTTAGTTTTGTTTGTGTTTGCTCACAAGGTGGAATGTATTCGATAAATTTGAAGCTCTCACTTTAATCAAAGAATTGAAATATTTTAGTGGCAAAATCCTGCATTTTGCTTTTGTTGATATACTGCCATTGTTTTTTCTAATTCCCACTAATTTTAATTGCATCATAATTCAGTCCACATATTGGCAAATTTTGCAAATTGGAGAATTGGCTGTGGAAGGCTTACTCCATTGTATTCACAGAAATCAGTTATTTTCCTACAGGTAGACAGTAGAATGGAACTTGTACCTCTCAGGTAGAAAAATGGAAACTTTTAGTAGGAGGTGAAGATAGATATGTTGTCAACACTGTATTTTAATTTTGTATTTCTTTTTTGCAGACTTTCATAGTATTGAATAAGGGAAAAGCAATTTTCCGATTCAGTGCCACCTCTGCCTTGTATATTTTAACTCCTTTTAATCCCATCAGAAAAATTGCTATCAAGATTTTGGTACATTCATATCCTTTTTTCTTCATGTTGATTTACGTGTTGCTATTTACAAATACTTAATGACTGAAATGACACTTTTCATGTGGACATACAAATTGTGTCCATTGGAGTCAACTATGCTAAGTAAATATATGTTGCTCACCCTTAAAAAAAGGAGGAATATCCCATGTGAATTGCAGTATGATCTTCATCCCTGCCAAGAGAATTCTCTACTGAAACACCTAAATCTGTCAGAGTTTAAATATCAGGCTTTATATCTAGAAGGAGACCTGATCCCATACTAAGCCCTGCAGCTAAGGCCACATTAGTAACAAACCATTGCACTTGAACATATCTAAGGTCACTCTTTTACCAAGACCAGTAGTACTATTCATGAACTAGACTCACTTAGCAAGGACAAAAGAGCATGGGTAAAGAGCAGCTTTTTTGGCATTGTGTTTTCAGCATTGGGATACTTGTCCTATAAAAGATTCGGGATAAAGGATGAGTATTTTCAAACATATTTCAAACATGTTCAAGGAAAAACCCGGGCTTAAACAACCAACCTCTGACAAATATCATTTAGAACAATCCACCTGTATAAAATGAGTAATTACATTTGGGTAGTCATTTAATGATTTACAGAGTTAAAGATATGTTTAAACTTCATTTGAAACCTAAACCTGCTATAATTACAAAATATCGAATTTTTTTTTACAGAAGTGCACCATAATATGCCGGATGTCGCACCATTTAAAATACATAAAATTATGTACAAGGCTGTATTTTTAAGCTTTAATTAGAGTGTCATGTTATTTGTATAAACTTGTAAATATTTAATATTTTAAAGTTATTTCTACTTTTTTTACTTATGTGCCTTAACTATAACCTACATTATTCAGCATGCTTATCATGTGCACTATTTTGACCAACTGTGTATTTATGACCATGAGTAACCCTCCAGACTGGACAAAGAATGTAGAGTAAGTTAAACATTTTTACTTCTTTATCTTTATTTTTACTTCTTTGTTTTTGTGTAATTCCAAACAAGCATTTATAAAAATGTAAATGCCAGAATGGGTTTGTCCAGAGTCAGGAAGAATCAGATTCCATGAGATCATCACTATCTTTCCCATTTCCCCCTGAACAACTTAAATGATTTAAGAGTAACACCATGTTTGTTAAAATTATGTGTGAGGAATATCTGAACTTCTGTTGTGTAATGCATTTAGGAACTCTTGTCCTTGGATATTCTGAGTGTAAATCAGACAAGGAGCTACAGATGTGCATGTAAAATTTGGCATTTAAAATTGCATGCGCATCCATGGTCTTATCACAGTGGGACTTAAGTGTGCCTTACTGATTTGACCTCTGAAGTGACTGCCACAACAAGGACACACAACCCACAAACTACAAGAAACTCAAACTGCCAAGGAAAGGGCCTTACCTATGAAAGGGTGAAAAAGAGCTGACCAAAATAAGGAATATTTCTCTTTCTTCTTAGTGGTTATAAATGCATGTTTATTCTTTAACAAAATACATGTTTTCCTCTGAACTGCTGTAGAATCTGTTCTATGGTTTTGGCTTGGAAAGGATCTTAGGGAGCATCCAGTGCCAACCCCCTGGCATGCAGGGACACCTTCCACCTGGTCATGTTCCTCAAAACCCTTTATGTTTTTAGTTTAAATAACACTACTCATGGAAAACCAGCTTCTAATCACTTGTTGCTTCTTTTGTTCCCTCTTTTTCTCAAAGAGCCATTACTGGTTTTCTATTTATTTGTTTGTTTGTTTCTCTGCATTAATGAACCTTATACTGAACCCTGTTTAGAAACAACTGTCATTAATCTATTCCCAATTAACAGTGACAATGGCTTGTCAGAGTTGCCGGGAGTCTGAAAGGAGAACAGTAGGGTCTGTAGGCAGAGTTCTGAAAACCATGTGGGTCGCAGGAAGTGCCTGCACTGTGCTGGTTATAACTGACTATTCTGTGTTGTTAAGTGAATAGCTGTTCTCACACCAGGTAAGCTGGTAATCATGCTCCCCATCTTTGAGAATAACAGTCTAGGCATGCTTTCTTATATATGATGATTATTTATGAAATAAATGTGTAATACAGGCATTAGTATAGTTATTATCTAGAACTAATTTTTGCAAAACTCTCTGATTTAGGCATAAAAAAATTCTTCAGTTTTTGTAACACTTAGACATCTACCTGATTTATGAATGCAAGCAAAGAGGCAACCCTGCGAGTGCCAAAGAATGTACATATAAATATCAAAGTCTGAAATGTATCCATAAATACTAGAGTCAGAAATTATTTGTAAGCACAAGAACTGAGATCAAATCAACCTTTTAGAATATATATAGCATATATATCAGGTTCACATTTCAGCAAATACTGAACAGCAACTACAGTATTTAGGGCAAGTGAAGTTAATAATTTACTGCCTTCACTTCTAAATACTTTTTCTTCTCTTTTAATTCATCTTTGCTAAAGAACCACACTGTCTGTGAGTATGCAAAAATCCATTATTCCTCCTCTGATGATTTTCAGGTACACTTTCACTGGAATTTATACCTTTGAATCACTTATCAAAATTCTTGCAAGGGGCTTCTGCTTAGAAGGTTTTACTTTTCTACGAGACCCATGGAACTGGCTTGACTTCAGTGTCATTTTAATGGCGTAAGTGGTTCAAGAACTTTTTAAGCTTTTAGGGCATGAAATTAGTGGTAAATATTATTATAATAAATTTATTTAATTAAAAAGATTTGATTTTTGCAACCTTTGAAGTTTAGACCCTGTATCACACATTTTAGCATTCATAAATCAAAGTAAAATACGGCAGAAGCCAAAATGGAGTGTCAGCCACTAGTGTAATTACTGCTGAGGGACACTAATTTCATGTCCTACATTTTCTGCTCACTAGAAATGAAGCCATCCCTTTGACTTCATGTTACCATCCCATTACAAGCTAATTAGTTTTAACGATGTTCAAATACAAATCAGTGAGTTTCACTTCAATGACTTTTAAGCAAAATTGATGAAAATAATTATTAAAGCGAAATGTACCGAAAAGACAGGTACATTTTGAAGTATGATTGCTAGTATTGCCACAGAGGTTTTGAAGACCCACATAATTAGTATAAGCTCTGCCTCAATTCTGAATAACTGTGATTTAATTCTACAGGTATGTAACAGAATTTGTAAACCTAGGCAATGTTTCAGCTCTTCGAACTTTCAGAGTATTGAGAGCTTTGAAAACTATTTCTGTAATTCCAGGTAAGAAGTAGTTGGTGTAAGGTGTTAGGCCCCTCATATCTCCAACTGTTATTTGTGTGCTGTCATTGTGTTTGTGTGTGAACTCCCCTATTACAGATATGTGACAGAGTTTGTGGACCTGGGCAATGTCTCAGCGTTGAGAACATTCAGAGTTCTCCGAGCTTTGAAAACAATATCAGTCATTCCAGGTGAGAGCGAGGTTAAACACCGAGGCTGACTTTCATTCCATTGAAATCACTTCCTTTGAGCATAAGTCTTGCTGTTTGCTGCTCATGTTGCCAAAAGACAAAAAAAAAAAAAAAAAAAAAAAAAAAAAAAAAAAAAAAAAAAGGCATGGATCGATAACTTAGTTTGTGATTCTTTGCCTTTTCAGCATTAGCTTCTTTTATTTTGCAAAATCAGCCTTTGAGTTTAACAGAGTCTTGCATGAAACATAAAATATGAGGCCTATGGGTTATTTTGCTTTGTTTTTCTGCATTTTATTGTGACAAATTGCCTCTACGTTACAAAAGCTTAGTGCTATGGCTTTCTTGGTCTTGAAATTTTTCCTTTTTTTTACCACTTAAAATTGACATTAATCTTAAAAATAAGCAAGTAACAACAAAAGAAGATACCAAAGAGGAAATAAATGATGCACAGGAAAATTTATCAAATGCAAATGATTTTATCATTCAAAATTACTAGAAATTCTATCTCATGCTGCTTCACTGTTGTGAAGTCATGTTTAGAATTAACTGGAAACTGAATTATTGCCAGAATATTTAATGCACACAAAAATTAGGAAATACAATCAGATCAGTTAGGAAAGCATGATTGATAAATTTTTCTGCTTGAGAATATTTTATATTTGATTTAGTGGAATATATGTACATTGCATATTCATAAAAATGAATATTTTTCTTTCATTCATCTTCCCAAGCTCTGAGGCTGCTCATAAAGCTTTACCTTTTGAGAAATAAAAAATAATTTCTTTTTAAGTGTCTGCATGGCCTCTTAATTATAAGGGAAGGGTAAAGATACTCTATGATAATTCTATGGATCTTTTGTCTTTGCAGGCCTGAAGACTATTGTAGGAGCCCTGATTCAGTCTGTGAAGAAGCTCTCAGATGTGATGATCCTGACTGTGTTTTGTCTGAGTGTATTTGCACTGATAGGGCTGCAGCTGTTCATGGGCAACCTGAGGAATAAATGCCTGCAGTGGCCTCCAGACAATTCTACTTTTGAGATAAACATTATTTCCTACTTTAACAGCACAATGAATGAAAATGGTACATTTGTTAACATGACAGTGAGCACTTTTAACTGGAAGGATTACATTGAGGATGAAAGTAAGAATTTCTGAAATAACTATTTTAATATATTTGTGGCTAAAATATGTGACCAAAGAACATTGAGGGGTTTATATTTCTGCCTTATGTAGAACTGCTTACAGTTACTGATTTACAGAGATCAAATACATACAATAAAAGTTACAACAACCAGAAAGGTTCCTAAACGAATGGCAGAGTGATCAGTAGCTAGAATTTATTTTTATTCTACTTTGTAGCACTTTCAGGTTTATTTGATCTATTCATATATATTTCTAATGCTTTCTACACAGCTCATTTTTACATTTTGGAAGGACAAAGAGATGCCCTACTTTGTGGTAATAGCTCTGATGCAGGGTAAGACCCTTTAAAAAATTCTCTATTATGCTCTGTAGAAAAAGAAGTAACATGAGATCTAGTTGCAACTCTGTATTTAGAAGGGTTATAGAACTTAAGGAGTTTTGCAGCTAAGTGAGAATTTCTTACTGGTGTCAAAATGTTTTATACTCTAGCTAAAAAAAAAAAATACTAATTAATTGTTGCCTGCTTGATTGGAAAATGAAGTTGGTTTTATTGATAAGATCTGAAATTTTTTAAGGTCTCTTTTGGTGATTTACTGATTGAAGAAAGTAGGAGGAAACAAAAGTTAAAAGTGAGAAAGGGAACATATTAAGAAAATATAAGAAAGCATATCAGTGACTTCACAGTTCAAGATTGAACCTGTTTTTCCAAGCCTAACTCTTTCATTTCTGGCAAGTTGTGCCACTTGCATGTGCCAAATTATGAGCCTGACATTGTTAGCTGAACTTGGATGCCTGACTGGCAGCAGTGAAGAGGGTCTCTAAAAATATATATATCAGCATTATGTGGGAAATCCCTAATACTACAATTGGATTTAGCTAATAATATTGTTTAATCTCTCTGTAACCTTAACAACATTTTAGCAATTATTTCTGCCAGGAAATAATTCATTTGGAATAAAGATTCTATTTGCAAAATGTAATTGAGAAGAATTTTAATATTCAGGTCATTTCAACCAGTGAGTGGATGAAAAGAATGTCTTTCATTTACTATATTATTAGTTAAATTCTTGTGAAGTTTTTTTTTCTGAATCAATTTAATTATAATTTATGGATTTTCTGTTAAAAAATAATGCATATTCTTCCAAAAGATAATCCATATTTTCTGTAAGGGAATAAAAGTTATGACTAAGTGCCTCCTGTTTGATTTTTACACAGACAATGCCCAGAAGGATATATATGTGTGAAAGCTGGCAGAAACCCCAACTATGGCTACACAAGTTTTGACACCTTCAGCTGGGCTTTCTTGTCACTGTTTCGGCTAATGACTCAGGACTTCTGGGAAAACCTCTATCAGCTGGTAAGAAATTATTATGACATAAATAGTAAACTCTTGATAATGCCCAAAATTACATAAATAGGCTTATTTTTGCATGAGCTGAAAAAATTGAGTTGTAGAATAATATATAGATATGCTTTCTTCTCCCTAGACACTGCGTGCTGCTGGGAAGACATACATGATATTTTTTGTTTTGGTGATTTTTCTGGGCTCCTTCTATCTGATAAACTTGATCCTGGCTGTGGTCGCCATGGCCTACGAAGAACAGAATCAAGCAACAATGGAAGAAGCAGAGCAGAAAGAGGCAGAATTTCAGCAAATGCTGGAACAACTGAAGAAGCAACAAGAAGAAGCTCAGGTAATGATGGAAATTGTACTTTCTGAATGACCTTTCTCTTAGGGCAAGGAAAAAATCTTCTATGATTAAGAACACAAACAAATTGTGCAGTGAATTACAGAAAATAAAAGGTTGTGTTTACCATGAAAGTTATAAAAGTGGAAATAGCCAATGAAAACCAGGAACTAACCAAATAGTAAAAAAAAAGCAAGCTAATAGTATAGAAAAGAATGCTACTTCATTCACCAAAAGACTGTAAATGTAAAATGTTTGTCATAAGAGTGCTCTAGAAATCTGACTTTAAGTAGTCATAAATAATGGTGCCTTTGTATTAGAGCTATTTGCATGAGCAAAGTCTAGTGATGTTACTTCTGGTTTACATCTGAGTTAGAATTGCCAAGCTTGATGTACTTAATAATTCTCCCAATATATTCATCAAATATAGAGAAAGATTCTGATCGGTGTTCTTTTATGTTTCTATCCAGCAAGATAATTAAAAATATCCCTAACTGACACTGTAGTAAATCAGAAGTTTATGCATTCTTAGAGAAGACAAGCAATATTCAAAGCCAGATGAGCAATATTCATAATAAATATATTACTTCAGAATTCTTCTAAAGAAATCTTTGTTTCATTTGAAAAGAGAAGAAAATTATTTAAAGTTTTATGAGGAAAAATACATTTTAATAAATACTTTTGTGAGAGGTTTTCTTATCTGAAAGTAAAATATGTGCAGGAGTTCAGGTCTGTGAGTCAGCCATCTGTCTAATCTGTGGACTGATTTTTCCCTGCTTTTTAAAAGGCACTTAGTAATTTTCAACAGGACAGTGTTTATAAAATGCTAGCAAATTTCAAACTGCTATGAAAGTCTATTTTTGGTAGTACTTTACAGGTACTCTCACTAAGTTAGAATGACTCCATAAAGTGATAACAAAAAAGACAAATTCTCTGTCTTTTGCTTGAAAACAAACCTTTATGTTTGACTAGTGAAATCGAATTAGCATATCTTTATTTTACTCATTAAACTTTATCCCTTCCAAATTACTAAAGAAAAAGTAGAATCCTGCAAAACTCAAAATTTAGAAGGGCTGAATGTCATCAAAGTGTATATTCCTGGGTTTTTCTTAAATCTTGTATTTTAATGCCTTAAAGGCACTAAATCACATTATACTAAAAGGTATCATCAGAGTCATCAATATGTATATCTGAGAGTGGGGAAAAATGAAGCTGATCTAGACTTAGAAAGAAGAATAGAAAAATAAACAGAGAATATAAGTAAGGTCAAATTAAGACCCTGGAAAGTCATATTTTCTTAAATGAGTGACCACTACATTAATTATAGGTAAAACATTATTGTGGTCAGGATCACTTTTGTTTGTGAAAACATTAGCAGAAAGTAGGCAGTACAAGGTGTATCACTGAAGGCAGAAATTAATTTGGAACGCATCTCTTCACCCCCTTGACAATGAACATGTACATGCAAAAACTTAAGTCATCCCAGTGGTCTCTGGATTGCGACACTTGTCTGACCTTTACTGATAGTATTATGAAGTAGATGGGTGATGACTCAGCATCTGCTGCCTTTGTTTCTGTTAGAGTCTTTGAAGGATGATAGTCTGAAGCAGTATGACAAAATTTTGAGTATTGCTTTTTTATTTTATAAACACTTTCAGAATCCTTTTAATACTCAATTTAGCAGAAAAAGTTTGTATCAAGTCAATTTCTATAGCATGGGTTATATATGGTGGCAAAGAAAGACATTAATTCATACTATGAGCTTTCAAACTATCCTTTCCTGCTGTAAAGAGACATGTCATCACTCCTGAAATACTTGGCATTGAATATAATATATTTTGCTGGATAATTACTAGTCATATTTGTTACATAACCCTAGTCTCTTACCATTTATCATACCACACTTTTTTGTAAGCTAAGAGCAGCCTATCATCTGCCCAAAGATATTTCCACTACAGAATTTCATCACTATCTCCCACATTTCTTTCGAGGAACAGCATTGGACATACTCTCAATTCTTCTTTTATAGTTGACTAAAAGAACCTTTCTCTAACGAACCAAAACAAGTAAGCTGACCACTGTAGTTAAAGATACTGGTCCTGAGTTTTGGGATAACTTTGCTCCAGTAAGTGGTCTCACCCCTTTCCATCATAGAAGAAATTTAATTTTTTTTTCTTTTCTCAGGCTGTAGCAATAAACATACCTTTGCATATCTATAACAAAGACCTAGAGTGCCTAGGGTGCAGATACAGTGGGACCTGTGGGAGGGGAAATGCGAAGAGGGAGGAAGGGCTTGAAGATGTGTCTAGAGGTTGTGCCTGGTATCAGCAAAGGCAGAAGGAAAGTAAAGGGAGTGTTCTTGATGTGAAGACAGTGAGGAAAGGCTGGATTCAACTGCTTTCAAGGTGCTAGCTGGATTTTGATACATGAATTCACATGATGAATGCTCGGCATTAATTTTCTCTGTAAGAACTGAGAAGGGATCAGCTGAATTGGAGCATAATGTGGAGCTTTTCTTAAGAGAAAATGGAATAACAAGTCTGAAATACATGAAAAAGCCCTATGTTAACGTTTTTCTGACTGCTTTTATTTTCAGACAAGTGTCTTGTGCAGCAATTCTTTAACAAATAGTGTAGTTATTCTGCTGAAGTTGGTGTTTCAAATATACTCAATAGCTTCAAATACAACTCGATAGTTTATCTTCAGCACAACTTGTTTGGGTATATTTGGACACTCAAGAAGGCATGAAGAGCATTATTATCACAGTGATAATAAAAAGCAGTTGATGAAAGGCTATAAAATTATTATTTTTTTTGCCTACTAAGAATACCTTGCTTTGTAACCTGACAGACAACAGCAGCAGTAGCAGCGGCATCAGTTGCATCAAGAGATTTCAGTGGTGTAGGGGGATTAGGAGAACTCTTGGAAAGCTCTTCAGAAGCATCAAAGTTGAGCTCAAAGAGTGCTAAAGAAAGAAGAAACAGAAGGAAGAAAAGAAGACAGAAAGAAATGTCTGAAGCAGAAGACAAAGAAGATATTGATAAGTTCACCAAGTCTGAGTCAGAAGACAGTATCAGAAGGAAAAGTTTCCGCTTCTCCACAGAAGGAAGTCAACTGACATATGAAAAAAGGCTCACTTCTCCTCACCAGGTACAACACTCTATTTTACTAAGTCATGTGTGTCCACTCTACTTTTATTTTCACTGATACTACAGCAGGTTTACATACTGAAAGTTATGTAAATGGTAAATGAAGGAAAAATCAGTGGCAGTATCATTCACAGTGTAAGTTTAAGATGGTTTGACCCATTCTATTAGCGAAGGGATAAAAAAGATGTACCACAAATACTTATAAACTTAATTAACACATTTCTGAAAATGTATTTCTGAGGCTGTGTCTAGTAGACTGGAGAAAGAAAGATTAGTATTCATATATATGCATTAATGAACCATATATTCTCTGTTCTGGATCCATTTCAAAACTATACAAATATGCGGGGTTTTTAGCAGACTGCAACATCAAAATACTCTGCCCAGGAAATCCCACATTATCATTAATTTCTATTATTTTCCTTAATTAGCTTCTTTAATGTGAAGATAATGAGAAAAGTAGCATTAGTACTGCACAATAAGGACAAACTACACAGGGATCTTTTGGGCTGGTCTGTGTAACAATTTACTCATACTGTTCTTCTTCATCAGAAATCCATTATACATGATGGAGAATCATTGCAATCATAGGAAAAAAAGTAGTTTATTAAGGACCTCTGGAAATAATTTAATCCAAAATCCTAATCTCTGCACCCATAAATCAAAGAATCTCCTGTCACTTAAGGATATGCCTTCTGTACTTCACACATGTGAGGCCACACCTTGATTCCTGTCATGGGTCCCTCAGTACAAGACAGACATGAAGGTGATGGAGCAGGTCCAGAGAAGGGCTGGTGAAGGACTACAGAGTGAGTTATATGAGGAGAAGCTGAAGAAGCTGAGGATGTTTAACCTGGAAAATAAGGGGGCACCTTATCACACTACAACTCCCTGGAAGAAGATTGTGGCTGGGTGGAAGTCAGCCTCTTCTCTCGAGCAACCAGTGATAAGAGGAAATAGCCTCATATTGTGGCAGGGAAATTTCAGGTTGGGCCCTGTAAGAGATTTTGTCCTTTGATAGCATATTCATATACCCTTTGATACCATATGCAGATGAATGATGCATTTTGCCAGAAAAGTAAAACCTTCCTTTCCAAAGTCCTTACTTTCCAACAGCATGTAGACACATATATTTCTGCCTCTACATGTGTTAAAATTGCAGCCATTTCAGCTAATATCTTTGGTCTCAATGTAGCAGGGACTTGCAGAACAGACATTACTTCTCCCAAATCCCTGAGGGGGCTGATCCAATTAGCTGTGCTCAAAATGTGGTAACACATACTGGAAAGATTGACCTGCAAATAAAACATAGCATCCATGGGAACATTGTCTAAAAGAACAAGGGTATCACTGGTAGTCAGATGAAACCCTGGTGAGCATGTTGTTTTTTGAACGACTGTAAGTTGGTCAGATGTATTTACAAGGAAATGTAAAAAGGATGTAGTAATTAGTTTACTGTTTTGTCAGAATTCAGTGTCATATTCCATAGAAGCTAGGGGCTTTTTTTGATAAAATTATCTTTCAGTATAAGCAAAACAGCACTTTTTCTCCAGCCAAGTTTACATAAATGGCTTAGCAAAATCATTTGGCTGATATTTTTCAAGTAACTCAGCATGAGGCTGACAACCAGCATAGAAAATTTCAGCCCAAACTATTAAAATTTGGTATAGCTGTAAGAGCAGAAAAAAATAGATCTTGTAATGGTCAAAAACTGCCTTGTAACAGGCAGTTCTACCAGTTCAGCACACATAATGTGTGGGAATTTATATATCTGACTGTGCATACAGAGAAATACATATGGCTTGATATATGTACATATAAAGTGTTTGATTTTTGAAGTATTTACATAGGTTTATATAATATAGGATAGTTTTCACTTTCGCTTCAACTATCCTGGGATCAAACCCATTGATATTATATAGAGGACTTTCCACCTGCAGAAATAGTGAAAAAGTGACAATAGTCTCAAACCAGGTTTTTGATAAACCAAGATGTGAAGACTTGTACAAATGCAGAACTGAAGAAGGCAGAATGCCAGGTTACTTTTCTCCACAATTAGTACTCTTTTTATTTATTCATGAATGCTTTTAATAAAATATGTAGCAAGAGAGAAGAACACTTCATTAATTGGCTTCTACTGTAATTAAAAGATGAATTACCAACAACCACTGATTTATTTTTCTCACTTGTAAGAGAATATCTTCAGGTAACAGTGTCCCTAGTGAATACTTGCTTTGAGCTGCCTGATAACCAACTGATACCTTCTGGCAGGGGTATGGCCCCACAGAGCTATGCCTAAGAGTGCTGCTGCTGTGCTTCCAAAGCTTTCCCAAGCTGTCCCCTCTGTCTTGTAGTTATTTCTCCCACACTATTGAGCCTATTGGGAAGAGGTCAGTCAAGTTCCTTGCATCAGTTCAGAAGGATTTCAATGGCAAACTTAAGATCACTTCTGCATCTACCAAATAAAAGAGAAAAGCATGATCGGTGAGCATTATTAGTTGTTATCCCTAGGAATCCAGGGGAAGAAGAAGACAGGAGTTTTAGCTCTGTACTGTAACTGAAAGAAAAAAAGACAAGTATCTTCAAAATCTTGATAGTGATATTGAAAGCTGTCTCCAGCACAGTACATGCCAGTTCAATGCACCTTCTTCACTCAGAACTATTCAACCTTGCTTATGTCTTCTGAACAACTTTTCCTCAGTCCTGCTACATTACCTTAAAAGAATTTTTTCCCCTTGGCTTCAGGTCCCCTGGTAAACACATTCCCCTAATGGACACACTTATACTATGGAAGAAAAAAATTTAGTATCCTTCCTCCAGCACTGTAACTATTCTTTGAAAAGCCAAGAAGTTACAACTTTAGTTCTAATGCTGTTTTTGTTTTACATCTTTTACAGTCTTTATTAAGCATTCGTGGTTCTCTGTTCTCACCAAGGCGCAACAGCAAAACCAGCATTTTCAGTTTCAGAGGTCATGCAAAGGACATAGGATCAGAAAATGACTTTGCTGATGATGAGCACAGCACTCTTGAAGACAATGAGAGCAGAAGAGATTCTCTCTTTGTTCCAAATCGACATGGAGAAAGGCGCAACAGTAACATTAGCCAGGCCAGTGTGTCATCTAGAATGATACCAGCCCTTCCAGTAAATGGGAAGATGCACAGCACTGTGGATTGCAATGGAGTGGTTTCCTTGGTTGGAGGGCCTTCAACTCTAACTTCACCTACTGGTCAGCTTATACCAGAGGTAATTGTATGTAAGCCAGTATTTGTTACAGTTTGGTTCAGGCACAGAATTTTCTCTTATTCCTCATCTCTGTATTCCTTAGACTTTCTTAAAGAAATAATTTGCAATAGTTTCTAAATAAGAGAACATAAAGGAAAAAAGTCCTCAACCTCCTGTGTCTAAGCCTTAGTAAAATATTATATTCTTCTTGCTTTCAACAAGAGATCTACACATAGAAAGAAAAAAAGATGAATTGCATTTGAAAATTTGTATATAGTTACACTTCAAAAAAGTAGATATTCAATATATTAATAAGACTATAGCTTGGAAATAGGTACAGGAAAACTCTAAATTTAAACAGAAGGTGGTTGCTACTCACATGATAGTTATCAGAAATACCCCTTTCTGGATTTTTTCTGAAGGATTTTTTTCTCATACCTTTCATGAGAAAAATATGCACAATTCTTATGTACTTTTGAAATTACAAAACATTTTAGTCACAATTTCAGATTTTTGTAACCTAGGATGTTCTTTCAAACATTCAAACAAGCAAGCCTTTTCCATACATAATGTTTAATATATTATTATTATTATCATCACTATCAAGGAGGTACAGAGCAAAGGTTTTGTTCAGCTGGTAATTTAAGTGTGAACCACCTTTGGTCCCACACTATGTTGGTATTGGGTCCTCCAGTTGATTATTTGTACAAAATTCCCACGAGTTCCTCAATAAATAAGAAAGAAATCCTGACAAGAACAGAAACACCCATTGAAAAGCATAGTGCATTGCATAGTACAAGCTGATTTGATTATCGCTACAATATTTATGCAGTAAATACTGTCAATTGGTTGTTGAAAAGGATCGTCTAATACCTCAGTATTTCATTTACAGGGCACTACTACAGAAACAGAAATAAGGAAAAGAAGACTGAGTTCATACCAAATTTCCATGGAAATGCTGGAAGAGTCTGCTGCAAGACAAAGAGCAATGAGCATAGCCAGCATACTTACAAATACAATGGAAGGTATTTGTGCTTTTTATCTGATAGACAGTTCAGTTAAGTTCTGCTAACTACGTAATTTCCTTTGTAAATATAAAACTGGACATGTGGAGTTCCTGAACATCAGATACAAAAGGCTTTTGAATATTTCTAAGGTCATTTATACAATCTGAATGCTTAACCATGTTTCATGACACCTTTCAAAATATCTCTTTACTGAGTGGACTAACAGAGATAAAATAAGGGACTGCCAGAGCCTCAAACAGAAAATATAGAGGGTTTTTTTCCCATTAGATATCAGCAGGAAAAATCAATTATGATAACCCAGGAATTGCCATGATAAAGGTGGTGATGTGCTAGTACAGTCATTTCCCTTAGTCTTTAAATCCAAGGATAGGCAATAGGAAATTGGAATGAGAAATATAAAGGAAAAAAACCCCAAATATAATCAACCCATGCCAGTGCCCACAAAGCGTCTTAAGTATTTCTTAAATTATTGTAGTTATCAAAGATTAAAAAAAATATTTCCTGTGTGAAAAAGCATACTTTTTGGGATTTTTTTTCCTATTTAATGAAAACTGAGTATGCTCACTCTCCATACGCATGCCATTAAAGTATTTTTATAAGCTGGAAGGATCTATCTACTGGATAGAAGCAAAGTGTGGCAGGTGTTATAGTCAGACCAACCTTGCAGATTCAACATTTATTCTAAAAAGACAAGAAATCACCAAGAAACTTTACAGCATTACTAAGCCAGTATTAAAATACAATTTTAAAGTGAGTTCTGAAGTCCTTTGCTCTCAGATAAATAAATAGATCACAAACTAATTGTAGTCAGAAATATAAGGCTTAAATAATCTATTTTTTTCTAAAGAAATTTTTTCTCACAAACATCTATCATTATGAGTAGTCTTCCTACTTTAGTGCAAGTATGAGCTGTTGGTACCTCTTAAATCTTGGTTCTTCACTCCATAAATAAGATACCTCCTTAGAGAGTGCTGCATTGTTTCTCTAGTTACATAGTTTGTCCTTCCAGTCTCCTGACCAGAAAAAAACATGTCAATATAAACAAAATTCTCCTGATGGTTCTCCTCCTTACCCATATCTGGTTTCCACCATTTCAGAAATTGCTACGTGCAGCAACAGAGTTTGTGTCAACTGCATCCAGTATGAGTGGTCACTTTTGTCCAAGGTCCTATTCTGCTGCTCAGCATTCTGAGGTGCATGTTCAGAAATGTGATTATACTACCCAATCCATATATTCCTTCAAAAGTACTGTCTTTGTTATGGTTTGTAAAGACTTTTGAAAGCTTTAGCTACTTACGATACTCTTTTCTGCCTGGAGGACTTGTTTCTTTCTGTAGTTTGGAATCTTTTAACTTCCAGTAATTCCACCCATATAGGACAATATTAGAGGTGGAAATCAATACACTATCTTCAAAGTGTATATTTTTCCATTAAATCTTTATTAACAATCTGTGAAACAGCTATTGTAGCAGAATCATCCATAAGTGTCATGATGATGGAGATATCTGTGCTCTAAGAGATGCCTGAAAAAATGGGAAATTTCAGACTTAGGTTGATGCCACTACACAAAAATTTAATCAAAACTGTTGTGGACATTTCTTACATATTTTGTAGTTAAGTATTTCTCACTTGGGCAACCAGCAATCTTTGTTCTATAGTTATCAAACATCCCATATTAGATATTATTAAATTAGAAGAAGTTACTGTTCTTCCATAATTTTGGCAATATGGGCAGTGAAGTTAAAGAAAAAGTAGTTTCCAAAGATTCTAATTGAGAGCAGTTGCTACATAGTTGTTTTGATAATACAGATATATATTGTTCTGTATCTCAGTGGATAGACACTGCAACTGTACAAGACCTTTTCAAAGCAAATTAAATTATAATTTAAAAATAAGAAAACAAGAATGAAATATACTAAAATATAAATTTAAAAAAGAAATTTCAGGTATGAACTCCGAGTAACTTATCTGATCATGTAGTGGTTCAGTGTAGTAGCAAATATAACCCTTTTAGTATCTCAAATCAAAATACGTACCCATATTACATACCACAAAAAAATGTGAAACCTTTATAAAGTTTATACAAATTATATATAGTACATTAGTGATGGGTGAGTCATGTTGACTTTTAATATCTGAAATTAAGATATCTGCTCCAAGGAAATCAAGTAACCTAAACTAAATATCTAGATTCTCCCTACTGTCCTGGGAAAGGTAAACACATTTCTCCCTTTAGACAGTCGTCTCAGATGATTTACTCTTCGTGAATGGACTTCACTGTCCACTGGTGGTAGAGGATCTTAAATAAATTAGATGCCTTATTTTAAGGTCAATGAACATGAGTGAGCAATCTCATGTTAGTGAGAGCAGTTTATTTGATTGATATAATATTCTTCCATATCTTAAACAAGAACTTCCAGAAGATGCATTTATAATATTCATTTTTTTCTATATTTTTCCAGAGCTTGAAGAATCCAGACAGAAATGCCCACCATGCTGGTACAGATTTGCAAATACTTTCTTGATCTGGGACTGCTGGAGTCCATGGTTAAAAGTAAAGCATGTCGTCAATTTAGTTGTGATGGATCCATTTGTTGACCTTGCTATAACAATTTGCATTGTTTTAAACACTTTGTTTATGGCCATGGAACATTACCCAATGACGGAACAGTTTAGCAGTGTCCTTTCTGTGGGGAACCTGGTAAGTAGCTTCTCATGCACTACTTGATGTAAAAACACCATTTTCTAAAAGAAGAAACTTATAAGTGTACTGTATTTGTTTAAATCTATTCCAGAATATCTTTTTATAATCAGTTAAGAAAAGGTATATATGGTTTTCACAGGTAAAGTGTTTTTTTTACTGGAACCCCCTTCATTCATTAATGTATTTTTTAACAACTATAATGAAATAACTGAATATGTGTGGAATGACAGATCTCTTGACATCTACCTTGGGTTTTCTTTCAAACATTAAGGCAGGTTATGCTATTTTTACCATGGTACTGATATAACATAACAGAAAATATTTTTCTTCTGTACAAAATTGATGAAATATTCAAAGTTAGAATTTCTCTTGGAATGTTTTTCAATTACACTATAGTGAAAATACTTTTACAAAAAAGGCATGTTCCCAAACTTTTTGTTGTGCTGCAGAAATCACCAATCACTAGGCAGCACAAGAAAGTGTTGAGTTAAATTTTGGACTTAAAAACACTGGGATACGTTGATAATTTCACATTTGGCACTTGGAGATATTTCAAATAATATTATCACCATAAGGTTAATTTTCCTAAAAGGAAATAGCTGTTACAGAGCATGGTAACTATGTGTGAAACCTCTATATTCTTATAAAAAGAACATAACAAGAATCTCTAACTTTCCCTGTCTACAAGACAGACTTTAGAGAGTCTATGGTTAGACAGTCTGACATAAGAGACTATCATCTTTTTAGACTGCAAGCTAGGAAAATACTTGTTGTCAAGTCTTCTTACTGGAATCATCCTCATCAAACAGGACTTAAAACACCAGGTCACATCACATCATCTGCTGGATGGATAGTCCAGCACATATCAGGGAGCTGAACTGCTGACGGATCAATAGCTTTTTATGTGTTTTTCAAACCTCTGTCCTACTATGTATCCTGATTCAGTTTTCAGTGTTTAGAAATACTTTGATGCTATGCCCATTTGGAGATATCAATTGGTTTTTATAGTGACAGGTAAGAGAACTAATTGGATTAAAAAAATTTCCAGAGGTATATATATTTCTCATAACAATTCATTACCTTTTCTTTTAGGTATTCACTGGGATTTTTACAGCAGAAATGGTACTAAAGATTATTGCCATGGACCCTTATTATTATTTCCAAGAAGGCTGGAATATTTTTGATGGTATTATTGTTAGCCTTAGTTTAATGGAACTTGGTCTTGCAAATGTTGAAGGATTATCTGTTCTTCGGTCATTCAGATTGGTAAATACCTTGATAATTAAACATTTGCATGCAATTATCTCACTCAAAAAATAAAAGTGTGGGTGCCTGTAATAACTACCATATTTTGTAAATATATATTACATACTTCAATGACTCACATTATTTTTAATATATGCCTAATTTGCAAGCCGTATTTGGTAAGTACAAATTTAAGGTGTTTGATGCCTGTTAGATCAATTATCCTATTGATCTTCTATCCAACTGATATCTTTGCCAACATAACACTACCTGCTACCTTTTACAAGTTTTGTAAATCTTTACACTGGTTTCATTAGAAATAATAAAAGCTGAATATCTGTGTGTAGCAAATATAGCAAATAATCATAGCATTTTTAGTCTTTATATTGTGAACATTACTTTGTGTTACTTGTTAAGAACTTAAGCAGGTCCTCACTTCACGTTATTTTAATGGGCACCAACAATAAACTTTTAGTCACTCCATTACATATAATAGAGTTGTAACAAGCTGACTTTAAGATAATATTTTAATTGAATATTATTGAGCTTCTACTAGAAATGTATTTTCAATAGCAATTAGCATTGGGCATAAACTAGTTTATGAATATGTTTACTAAGAGGCACAAGATTAATGATTTAAAAGTCTTTATTACCAACAGTTACCACATTACTTGAAAACCTTATCTCCTAATATATAGAGAGGGAAGAAGTGACTTATTTAGCACTTCTTGTAATGGTACCCAACTTCACATAACATAAGAGTTTGGGCAGCTGATATTATTTTTAATTTAGTGTTTACAATTTGAATGGATATGGCAATGTCTGCATCAAGTTTTTGCTTAAAAAAATGGCCTTTGTTTAAGTATGGAAGGCTTAATGTTGTGCTGAGGGAAATGTAGAACCAAACCAGCAAAGAGAGTGCAGTGATAGTGAACAGAATAGAAACTTCTAAAATGTCTTTAAGGATTGTTTGGGAATCATCTGTAAGTGAACATTTAAAAATAGTAAAATAAAATGTCTTACAAACACAAATTCTGACTTTTTTTTTCTACGTGCATCACTGAAAGGAAATTATAAACAATGTATTTTTGAACAATAGTGTCCATGTTCCCTGCTTTACATTAAAATAATAATGTTGTGCTACTGAAGAACAAATTAATCTACAGAAACTGGTATGCTCTGCTAAAAAACTCAGACCTAGCTTCTGTTTTGTAACTAACACTAATGGTTGATCTGTGTTTTCGTTTTACAGCTTCGAGTTTTCAAATTGGCAAAATCTTGGCCAACCCTAAATATGCTGATTAAGATTATTGGCAACTCAGTGGGGGCTCTGGGGAATCTGACCCTGGTGCTGGCCATCATTGTGTTCATTTTCGCTGTGGTTGGGATGCAGCTGTTTGGGAAAAGCTACAAGGAATGTGTCTGCAAGATCTCCAGTGACTGTGTGCTTCCTCGCTGGCACATGCATGACTTTTTCCACTCTTTCCTGATTGTATTCCGAGTGCTGTGTGGAGAATGGATAGAAACAATGTGGGACTGCATGGAGGTTGCAGGCCAAACCATGTGCCTTATTGTTTTCATGCTGGTCATGGTGATTGGAAACCTAGTGGTACGTGATGAACTTTTTTTGTAACGTTAACTCTCATGCCGATATGCAGGACTTAGAGCTAGGCAATGAAAATGTCGGTCCATCCTTCTGTTTAGAATGAAAAAATAATTTGGATGTGCTAAATATTGGGTAAAAACATATGAAGATTCCTTTTTCCTCTTTTTCACACATTTCAATTCACTTAAGCATTCTTACTATGAGTACAAGCATTTAGAAGGAAACTAAAATGTCAAATCCAACATCCTATCATGGGAGTGCTGCAGCTAATTTAGAGGTGGTGTTTCATTTTTAGTACTGAACTTTTTGGATTGCTTACATGTAAAAAACAAAAATGAAACCTTGAGTAATTTGCCATCCAGCTTAGAAACGTGTTAAAAAGCTTCTAACTCAAGATTGTAAAAGAAACCTTTATATAAAAGTTTAAATTCAAGCTGACAAGTTAAAACGCAAAATTTTGACTGGAAAATATTGAATTGATGAGAACTTCCTAGACATAAGTGTTATAAAAGGGATGAAACCTTTTACTTTATTTTTAAGTTTCTTTTACTGTTAAAGTGTGCAGTCAAAATTTCCTGTCAAATATCTCTTCCTTTAGTGATATCTTTTACATGATTTACATTTTTGTAAAATAGAATTCAAAATGTTTGTATCTTAGTCATTTACCTGACCTTGCAATCTTGACATTTTACCAGCAAAAATACACGAAGTCCCAAAATTATTTATGATCCGCAACCTGCTCTACTGATTTTTTTAGAAACATAGAATCATTTACATTGGAAAAGTCCTCTAAGATCATCAAGTTCAACTGTTAATCTAGCACTGCCAAATTTAACACATCTGATATGTTTGTATTTACTATAGGCTGTATTTTCTCACCTTTTAGGTATTGAACCTTTTTCTGGCCTTGCTGCTGAGCTCATTTAGTTCAGACAACCTTGCTGCTACAGACGATGATAATGAAATGAACAATCTCCAGATTGCTGTGGCAAGGATTCAGAAAGGCATAGATTATGTGAAAAAAAAGATACGGGAGTTCATCCGAAAAGCCTTCATTAGAAAGCAGAAATCTTTAGAGGAAATCAAAGCACTTGAAGAGCTAAACAACAAGAAAGACAGCTGCATTTCCAATCATACTGCCGTTGAAATAAGCAAAGATCTGAATTATCTTAAAGATGGGAATGGAACCACCAGTGGTGTAGGCACGGGCAGCAGTGTGGAAAAATATGTAATTGATGAAAATGATTATATGTCATTCATAAACAACCCAGGTCTCACTGTGACAGTGCCCATTGCACTTGGAGAATCAGACTTTGAAAATTTAAACACAGAAGAATTTAGCAGCGAATCTGATATGGAAGAAAGCAAACAGGTAGGATTTTTCATATCTTAACTATTAAATTGCAGTCATACATTTACATGTTTCAATTACATATTTAGAATTCTTTTTAAACTGTAATATCCCATGTAAATATATTTTATGTTTTAGAATTTTATGTATTACCATTCAAGAACAATATTTATATTGGTATAGTAAAGGATCCTTAGAGTTTATATTTTTGGTATTTTGTTTATTAAAATTTGAAAGATATTTGATTTTAAATATTATTATTTCTTTCAAAGTTTTATGAGGTTTTAGGACTAGTAAACACTTGATAAAGCATTCTTTTTTTACTACCTACATGTGGTAAGAACTTATGGAATAAGGGTAGAAGGCTAAGGAACAATTAAGAAGCTTTGCACACCAAAGCAAATATAAGTGGAGAAAAAATACTTCTTTCAATATTTAGGGTAGTTCTAAAAATTCACCTTGAGACATCACAAATCAGTAATGTATTCTAGATTATCAAAAAAGTTTTGTGAGTAATATTTGTACAGACTTTGGGTTCAGAGATGATGGCTGGCTGAAGTAAAGTAATCTAGGTATTGATGAATGTCATGGTAAAGCAGCAGCTCAAGTTATCCTGGAGAGCAGAGTGCTTGTAATATGGATTCATGCAGAAACAGCTTACTTGAAGGCTTTATGCTGTTGTTATTGTGCAAAGTGACAGAAGTTGGTCTGAAAAACCAATGCCATGTGTTTCAAAAGGGAAGTGGCTCAAATACTAGGAGTGATCATGAACAGGTGCTAATGGTATTCAAGGAAAACTCTGTATATTGGGGTAGTGATCAATGACAAGCTAATAAATGCATTACTAGAAACTAAATATATTCATTAGAAATTTAGGAACTTTGAAGTTTAAGGGATCAGGAGCCATGGATAAATTTGTTTTCAATTAGATTACAAGCTGTGATGTTATGTAATAACTCATTAATCCAAAAGGTTTGTTTAACAATTAAGAAAGTTCTCCTATAAAGAAGCCCTGAATTCATGACTTTATCATAGCTGTATATCTGGCATATTTGGGATAATAATGTATTCCTCAGCAATATCAAACTACACATTACATTAATGCATAGCCATGATCCAGTTAGTCATGATAAGGGGTTTTTGCTAAAGAACATCCAAGTGCGTGTTTATTTGCAGCTGCAAAAACTCTGTTTAACAATTGCAAGATGCAGAGCGTGATACTCTGTCATCTGAGTGGCTCAGTTATGAGACAAACAGTTTCAATGCAGATGGATAAGATAGTATAGCAGTAGTGCTTATCCATGGTAAATTTAGAATGTAAGAGATACAGGAAATGTAAAGCAGTGTAAATTAAGGGATCAAGTAGTATTAAAAAAACCCCGGAAACGTTCAGAGTAATTCTGGATCTGAGAGTTAAGTTTTTTTCATATAAGCTGATCTAATAAAAGTTGGTTTTCATTTCCAATGAACCTTTAGAAAGACTTCTATGTCCTTTCACATATTCTGATGTTTTTTAAAATGACATTACACTATATATTTTTTGTCCTTGTCGCTAACTTTGGTAAATACAATTATGAGTGCCTTCCTATTAACTCCGTCAAGTTACAAGCCTAAAAATTTCCTGAATATGTTACTTTTTAAAAGGTTTGTAATATGCATTAGGAAGTTTGGGGGCTGTGCAGATACTAAATTTGTGGTTACATGACATGTTAGCCTCCGCTCTAAAGGAACTTGGGAAGTTCCCATCCATGCCTGGCTAGTGACCCCTGGCACTTCTCTGCCTCAGAGAACACATCACTGGTTGTGCCATAGGTATTATTGGTTTGTTTCTCCTGTAAGGTAAATTGAATGGCTCAGGTTACAATGTACTGCTGTATATTCTATCAGAACAACTGAGGAAAAAATTAAATGCAATGCAAAGGTAGAAAGTACTCTACTTTCCAGGTGAATATGTCATGTATATACACTGCAAGAAAATGGAGTAAAAGCCCTTGATGTGCTGACAAGTTCTGAATACCAATTTCAATGTGAATTCTTCAACCCCAGCTTTGCCTGGTTCAGGCATAATGCCTTTATCTTCTAAGGCCATCCTGAAGTTTCTGGACAGTAATAAATCAAAAGGGATTTCGCCATTTTTTTAAATGGAGTGGAATCTAAATGTCTTCAGGAGAAGAAACCAGTTACAGTAATTTCACACTGATAAGCCGCACC